>JAVIAB010000145.1:39059333-39421833 GCA_032433765.1 Megaustenia siamemsis | reverse complement strand
AAAGTTGGAATACTTGGTTACAACTGGCAAAATAAAAGGAAAGAGAGATCGCGAACGACAAAGAGAGAAAATACTGGATAGCTTGGTGTCATGGCATGGAAAACAGTCAACAACAGAACTGATACGATGCACTGTAGATAGAAGATTGTGGAGGGACATGATCGCCTACGCCAACCGGCAGGGTACATGATGATGACTTTATCCTCTTACTCACCTTCCACCCCACAAGTGGGGCTGTGAACTCCTCAAAATGTGAGTAACTTTCTTGTTCCTATCTCTTGTCTCAGATTAACTCCTTTCTCTTTCAGATCACCTACTGTCTATGATCACCTTCTTTAAGTCGTGAAAGTTCAGGGTGCTTACTTTAGCATAGATTCACAGGAAGCAGAACTGGACTACAGCCTGTGAACACAAAGAAATCAATGTTCGCCTGTTATATTTTAATTTGGTCGTTTTGTTGTTGTTGTTTGTTGTTTGTGTACGCCAGCTTAACATCATTAGATTGACCCGAGGGACTGTATTTTGTGTGATTATCGTTTTTTTCCCATTTGCTCAAATGAGCAGCCTTGTGCTCAGGAGTCCCTCACCATGCAGGCAAATATATTTCCTATCATCTTCATCTATGCTTCTATCTGTCTTCTCCAATAATTCCTTGGTGTTCCTCTTTGTCTTTTCCCCTGGGGATTCCAAAAAAGGGCCCGTTGTGTAATACTCTCAGTTGGCTTCCGTAGTGTGTGTTCTATCCAGCACCATCGTCTTCGCTGTATCTCTTTATCCACTGGTATTTGACTGGTACATTTCCATAATTCTATGTTAGTGATTTTGTCCTGCCATTTCCATCCTTTTATTCTGCATAAACATCCATTAATGAAAGTCTGTATCTTCATGATTGTCAATTGTGTTGTTCTCCATGTTTCACAGCCATATAATAGAACCGACTTAACATTTGAGTTGAAAATATTTATTTTTGTATTTAACCTAATTTCTTTGGATTTCCATATTTTTTCTTTGGTTTCCCAGTGCAACGAAAGCTCCTCTTGCTTTTGATATCCCATTCTTTAATTAGTTAATTATTTTTTTTTCCTTTGGTATTGAATATTCCTGTTTCACGACGCAATGATGTTGAAAGAAGAATTATCTTTCAACATGGTAGACCTACTCCAAAATGGTTCATTATTAGTTAGCTATGTAGGACTAGTTTTATTTACTTACATATCTGTGTGTGACAGGGAACAGACGGTTGTGTTCACTTTCTGTGCGGTTTCGCCTTATGTCTTTTGGCGTGTGCTGAGACTGCTATGATGGGGACTACAGCTACCTTTCTGTGTTCGGGAGATGAGATATTAATTCGGGTGATTCCACTGGCACGGGCTGTTGAGCAATTATGGATTTTAATTTGTTTGCAGTGATACCAGGACCTACCATAACCACATCTGTGTGTGTGTGTGTGTGTGTGTGTTATTTGTTTGTTCCTGTCAAAGGCCTATTGGGCCGAAAAGTCGTTCGAATGTGTGTTGTTCATCAATTACGTAAAGCTTTACACTTACTATTTTATTTTCTCCAAAAATATGGTCATGTCTACAAAAGTTAAAAGTAAGGAGCAGAACGTTCTCGTGTCTTCATTCGAGCAAACACGTATCTGAGAAACACAAAACTATATGACGCAAGAACGTCTTTCATGAGACAAATAATAATCAATAAATATTATTAAAATAGGGAAACTTCCGAGGCGATAATAGGGAATAATAGAAGGAAAAGGTATGTGTTAGCACTCGGAAAAAATGACAAATAAACAACAACAGAAAAAAACAAAGAACAATATATGGTCCGAAGCAGGATCGAACCCGTGGCAAGGCGCAGTGCCATGGAGTACGGGTTCGACCCTGATTCGGACCATATATTGTTCTTTGTTTTTTTTCTGTTGTTGTTTATTTGTCATTTTTTCCGAGTACACATACCTTTTCCTTCTATTATTCCCCAACGTCTTTGAGCACTGGCTACCAACTGAAAAGGGTTTCCTAAACAGAAAATCAAAGCCAAAAATCACGTGGTATAATGACTTTAGTGGCAGATTTTCAAAGACAAAAGATCGACATGTGAATTCGCAGTACAGGTAATAGCTTAGTGCAGGTATACGATTAGACTATGTATTTGTTATGCATGTTACGCGACAACTCATCACGTCCAGGCCTTTTCAAGTTTCGAACCTACCGTCCGCTCCCGATAACAACCCATTTAACTGTATTCAATCACTTTAACAACCCATTCTCATTGTATTCAATAATTATAACAATTCATTCTCACTCTATTCAAAACTATAACAACCCAATTTCGCTGTATAATAACTATTAAAAAAAAAAAAGTAAAGTACCCCCGTCACGCCAAGTGGAGTATAGGGAATATGGTGTTCATCATTATCATCATCGAGTGCCGTGTCCGCAACGAAGGTTGGCTACCATGGATCGTCATTCCACTCTGTTTCTTGCTTTGATGGTGAAGGCTGTCATAGATTGACTTGTCCATCGTTTGATGTTACTTGTCCATGTTAGTCTTGGTCTGCCTCTGCTACCTTGTATTTTCCCTTCCAATATTACTTTTATTGGGCTGTTGTGTCTTTTAACGTGCCCCACAAATTTCATTTGTCTAGTCTTAATTGTATTTAGTAGTTCTCTTTTTATTTTTAGTTGTTTTAAAACTTCATCGTTTGTTTTCTTTTCTTTCCATCCAACTCTACCTATTCTAGAATTTCTCTGCCTGGCTTTATTTGGAGTGTTAAGTGATAAGGCTTTAAAGTTAACTTTATAATTTAAAATAACTCAGGTTATATGGTTTCTACGTTAACTTTATAATTTAAAATAACTCAGGTTATACGGTTTCTTCGTTAACTTTATAATTTAAAATAACTCAGGTTATACTGTTTCTTCGTTAACTTTATAATTTAAAATAACTCAGGTTATACTGTTTCTTCGTTAACTTTATAATTTAAAATAACTTAGGTTATATGGTTTCTTCGTTAACTTTATAATTTAAAATAACTCAGGTTATATGGTTTCTTCGTTAACTTTATAATTTAAAATAACTCAGGTTATACGGTTTCTTTAAAAAAAAAAAAAAAAAAAAGTAAAGTACCCTTGTCACGCCAAGTGGCGTATAGGGAATATGGTGTTTAGTGACCATAAATTTTACAGACCTTCGGCACATGATTTTGGGATAATCTGGTCGGTATTACGCCCGTGCCGCTTTACTTCCCCAGAAAAAAATCCGGCACCCATTAAAGGCTGGGTGAACCTGGAAGCCGTCGATTGGGATCGAACCCTACCTTTTGTCCTGTGTAGTCCAGTTCACTAACCACTGAGCAATAGCGACTCCCATTCAATAACTATACCAACCCATTATCATTGTATTCAAAATCTATAACAACTCATTATCACTGTATTCAAGATCTATAACAACTCATTATCCTTGTATTCAAGATCTATAACAACTCATTCTCATTGTACTCAAAATCTATAACAACTCATTATCACTGTATGCAAGATCTATAACAACTTATTATCCTTGTATTCACGATCTATAACAATTCATTATCATTGTATTCAAGATCTATAACAACTCATTATCATTGTATTCAAGATCTATAACAACCCATTATCATTGTATTCAAGATCTATAACAGCCCATTATCATTGTATTCAAGATCTATAACAAATCATTATCATTGTGTTCAAGATCTATAACAACTCATTATCATTGTGTTCAAGATCTATAACAACTCATTGTCATTGTGTTCAAGATCTATAACAACTCATTATCATTGTATTAAAGATCTATAACAACTCATTATCATTGTATTCAAGATCTATAACAACTCATTATCATTGTGTTCAAGATCTATAACAACTCATTATCATTGTGTTCAAGATCTATAACAACTCATTATCATTGTGTTCAAGATCTATAACAACTCATTATCATTGTGTTCAAGATCTATAACAACTCATTATTATTGTATTCAAGATCTATAACAACTCATTATCATTGTATTCAAGATCTATAACTCATTATTATTGTATTCAAGATCTATAACAACTCATTATCATTGTATTCAAGATCTATAACAACTCATTTTCATTGTATTCAAAAACTATAACAACCAATCCCCTGCATTACAAAATTATAACAACTCATTAACCCCCCCCCCCCCCCACCACCGCCTAATTGTTAAGTATAAAAACGCATCCTTACTCTTTCTTTTAACAATAAAAACCCCATCGCCACTCTATTTTAAAACAACTACACCCACAAGCTGGTTTAAAACAACTACACCCACAAGCTGGTTTAAAACAACTACACCCACAAGCTGGTTTAAAACAACTACACCCACAAGCTGGTTTAAAACAACTACACCCACAAGCTGGTTTAAAACAACTACACCCACAAGCTGAATCATAAAATGAGCATGATAAACAAACACTTGCGGCCAATTCTTAAGTTGAAAGATCGGCCTTGAGACAGAGATGTTGTGGGTTCAAATCCCGGTTGCACCGGTTAGGATTTTTATTTATGATTTTTCTCTGCGGCAACCACCCGTGGTCTCAGCAGCGAGGCCCGGCTTGAAACGTCAATTACTCATCGACGGAAAAAATATGAGTACCTCCGAAGTCGGAGTTATCTGCAAGTGCGGCGAGGGACCCCTGTGCACACAGCTGCCAGGGAAAAGTGGATTAACACGCAGAAATTCAGTTTCTTATCTCTAGGGACTTCGTCACAGGTAAAAGCTGGCGAACGAAAAAAAAAAAAAATTCACAGACGAAAGCCCATACCCCCATCTCCAGAAATCCATCTCCCTCATTTAACCAAACAGGTAATGAACCTTTCTTGAGCTCTTATTTCAGCGACTTTTTTTCGCGTGTTCGTGAAAAGTACAACCACAACAACTAGCACCATCATGTGATGATGCCGTTACCACACTTCACACCTTCGACCTTCAAACAGAGACCAACTTTGATGGTCTCTAAGAAGAACGCATGGGAATTTACTTCTGGCACAAGCGATGCCAGGTTCTCTCCCAACAGGTGGGCCAAATCTGGGAAAGTTTTGTCGAAGCTAATTTTGGCACCAACAGCCAATGTGTTGTACCGTGTCTTTGAGATGACCTTTCCAGGCATATATCGAGGCAGTTCTTAAGTAAATGCATTGTTGAGTTGTAGAACATTATCGTTCTGTCAGTCTGTATATTTACCCGTTTACAGATCATCTCATAGCATTTCTCATGATATTACATCTACCATTTCGTGTTTCTTTACTGGTTTCAATTTTTTTTATTTTTGGCATTCGCTATTTCCCCCATAATATGTTGTGTTTTTTTTTTTTTTTTTTTTTTTTTGGGGGGGGGGGGGGATATTCAATTGTGTTCGTCTTTCTATCTATTGTCCTTTCGAGCCGCAGCCGGCACATATTACAGACAATGTAGTCTCTCTATTGTCCTTTCGAGCCACAGCCGGCACATATTACAGACAATGTAGTCTCTCTATTGTCCTTTCGAGCCACAGCCGGCACATATGACAGACAATGTAGTCTCTCTATTGTCCTTTCGAGCCGCAGCTGGCACATATGGCAGACATTGTAGTCTCTCTCTCTCTCTCTCTCTCTCTCTCTCTCTCTCTCTCTGCCCGACAATCTTTGCTATCAAACATTAGACTGCACAGGACATGCATTGTTTCTGTTTGCGGTTGTTCCGTATTTTTTTTCTCCACAATTTCTCTTTCATTTGTTAAAAGTTAAATATCACGAAGTCATTGAGTTAACTGCGGGTCATCATCATCGCACTCTGAACATGTCCATAGGTGCTCAGATCCCCTCCTCGGCAAGTCCCGCAGTGTCTAGCCACTGACGACTTCAGTTCTGTTCTTTGGTTCTTTGGTTATGGAAGACCCTGGTATCACTGCAAACGAATTAAAATCCATAATTGCTCAACCGCCCGTGCCAGTGGAATCATCCGAATTAATATCTCATCTCCCAACGAAAGAAAGGTAGTTGTAGTCCCTATCATAGCAGTCTCAGCACACACCAAAAGACATAAGGTGAAACCGCTCAGAAAGTGAACACAATTAACTGTTCCCTGTCATACGATATCATCATTCATCGTAAACAATTGGAATATCGAAACATGATCAAAACGGATGAAACACACAGCTCACGGTGTGAACAGAGCACCTAACTCAGTAGCTCCTGCAACAAGCCGGACTTGGAATATGAGAAAACTGCAACAAGGAACACATTCATACATCGCCTTCAATGGTTCCTGCCGCCTATCCACCATATTGACCGGAAGTTCACGTCCTCCTGAAAATGATGATCGTCATATTTTTTTTATAAATGTATAGCGTTTGATGATGTTAGGACATCGTTTTTTAATACAGTTCTGTGTGTCATCACAATGAACATGTGGAACGATCAATTCTCACTCACTCTTTCTTTGCTACTTAGATGTGAACACGTTCTTGTGACACACGTCAATATTGCTTGTGACAAACCGTGTCACCGTCTTTCTTTTATAAGGAAAAATTTAAAAAATACAAAAAAATGGTATGTTAGAAGCTTTAAGTGAACGACACAGACTAAACGACGTTTCGGCCCAATAGGGCTTCAGCAGGAACAAACAAGAAAAACACACACACACAATTTTTCTTGTTTGTTCCTGCTGAAGGCCTATTGGGCCGAAACGTCGTTTAGTCTGTGTCGCCAACTTATCACGTAAAGCTTCTAACATACTATTTTTTTTATTTTTTAAATTTTTCCTCATATTCAGCTTTACTGCAGCTTCGCATTTTCATGCATTCATTTGCATTTCTTTGCCTTAACCTCTTTCTTTTATACCTTGTTCAGTCGTTCGTTGGAATAATCATTATTATCGGAATGAGACCGTTAATGAGTAGAAATTCAACCTCCTTTCCGTGACTTCACTCTCTTCCCTCACCTTTTGCTATACATACTCAACTCACTGCTACAAATGCAGTAAAATTAAAACAACTGAGAGCCTGTATCTTCCCAATAGCGGAATTCTTAAACGTGGACAATCTAGCAAACAATGAAGCAAATTGATTTATTCGAAACAAAATGCTGCAGAAAAATCCTTAGGATATTATTGATAATGAAAAAAAAGAGAAATGTAGACACACTAAAAGACTTAAACATTGAAAAGAACTATTCAACCGCCGAGGAGGGAATCAAAATGTAATCATTCAGGACCAGGATATGTTGTTGTTGTTGTTGTTGTTGTTGTTTTGTTGTTGTTGATGTTGCGTTCGTCAGCTTTCAACTCTGACGAAGCCCCTAGAGACTAGGAACTGAATTTTGCGTGTTAATCCATTTTTCCCTGGCAGCCGTGTGCACAGAGGTCCCTCGCCGCACATGCAGATATCTCAGACTTCGGAGGTACTCATATTTTTTTTTTCCGTCGATGAGTAACTGACGTTTCAAGCCGGGCCTCGCTGCTGAGACCTGGGGTGGTTGCCGTAGAGAGAAATCATAAATAAAAATCCCAACCGATGTAGCCGAGATTTGAACCCACAACCTCTCTGTCCTGAGCCCGGCGTCTTGCCTCGAGACCAACCAGTCCCCCATGGACATGGAATGGACCAGGATATAATACTCTGGCCAGATATTATGTCACAAGCAGAAATTGTGGTTTAAAAGTCACGGAAACACAAATGATCAGGAGCAGATAGATTACCAACAGACATAATCCATGTAGCAGGAGAGTTGAGCAATAGATGGCTACGAACGTTGTAATGCAGCACGGGTAAACAAGCAACATCCACTGATTGGTAGAAGTAAAATTATAATTCCAGTGTAGAAGTAACAACGGAAACAAAAGCGAATGTTGACAGAACCGAGACATTTCATTGATGAGTCACGTGGGCAGAATATATGCCAAGTTGTAGAAACAAAGTTAAGAGACCTATTAGAGAACCCCAGTTGGCAGAAGAACAGATGAGGTTTAGAAGCAATACAGTTTCACAGATGCAGAATTTACATTTAAACAGTTAACAGAGAAGAACATCGAATATAATAATAACCTTTTCATCGCAATTTGTGAACCAAGAGAAAGCTTGTAGATGAGGCCAGGAACCCCAAAAACATCTTGTTCATTCTGTGCTCGGATCTCTCTATACAATATTGGCAGATTCAGCAACGAGAGAAGTTATTCTGTAAGACAGCTTCCAACTTAAGACACTAATACTTTACCAAACTACAGACTTATCATGAGTGCTTACTACCAACCGTCTGTCAAGACGATAACTCCCATATACATACAAACAATGCCCGGAATAAAAATATCAAAGACGAACAAATCTGAGAGTTTCAGAGATGCAATATTCAAATTTCTACCACACAAAGAAATATAGCACAATAAACATATTAAGGGATGCAATATTGACATTTCTACCACACAAAGAAATATACCACAATAAACATATTAAGATGCAGCTTCTTCTAATCAATTTGAATATAAAATAGAAATATGTATATTTTATCTTCATGGAAAGTCACAAATGAGAAAATGAACTAAAGGTTCAATGACAAACAACTGTGTGATAAAACAGAAGTCATGACAATGGGAAGACAATAACAGACGTAAAATATAGCCGCAAAGGTCTACAATAGAAAGCAATCGACAGAATTCACATGGTTATGGTAAGTCGAAGGGCACGGTATCACTGCAAACGAATTAAAATCCATAATTGCTCAACCGTTGTTGGTAATTTCCTAGTTTGATCAGATATAGTATTTCAGTTTGGAAGAGTGATGTCCCCTAAAATATCTCTGCCAAAATACAGTGGTTCTACGCATTCTTGGCGTTGGGGTCATTACGGCGATTGGTAATCAACCGCACAATTCCCTTCGATCAGAAGATCATAATTAGGCCGAGTGGCGTCGTTTTTGTCATGCGTTATAATATATTTATAAATATTTAACAATAAAGCTAAACCTAACCCCTGGACCCAACGCCCAATCAACAGATACTCCGAAATGATTACATGCCAGCGTAATGACCCCAACGCCAAGAATGCGTAGAACCACTGTATTTTGGCAGACATATTTTAGGGGACATCACTCATCCAAACTGAAAGACTATATCTGATCAAACTAGGAAATTACCCCGTTGTGCCAGTTGAATCATCCGAATTATCATCTCATCTAATTGAAGGATCAAGACACAGAAAGGCAGCTGCAGTCCCAATCATAGCAGCAACAGCATACGTCAAAATACATAAGGCCAAGCGGCACTGAAAGTGAACGCAGATGAACTTTAATTTGTAATACGATATCATCATTCATCGTAAGCAATCGGAATATCGAAACACGATCTGGATGTAAAAAAAAAAAAAAGCACAGCTCCCGCTATGCACAGGGCACTAAACTCAGTAGCTTATGTAGCAAGCAGGACTTGCAATATGAGGAAACTGTAACAAGGAACACTTTTTCAGACTGAGCCTCAATGGTTCCTGCCGCCTATCTGTCACATTGACCGGAAGTCCTCAGAATTAAAATATCTAGGAACAACATTCTCTGAAGATGTTGCTTCATTGTTAACTATTCATGTTTATTATGTGACTATCGTCTGTATCAGAATTGGTTCTATATAGCACCGATGAGAGTTCATCAGTGCTATACAGAACCAATTCTGACCTATGGAAGCGAATCACGGACAGTAGAAAAACAAATGAAAAGACGATTAGAGGCCACAGAGATGGGATTTCTCAGAAGAATGTTGAAAGTTCCCTGGACAGCTAAAAGGACCAATGAAGAAATTCTCAAAAAGGCCAACATAAATGGGAACTCCTAAAAAACGTCAGAAAGAAACTATCAACACTTTTGGACACATCATGAAAAAAGAGGAAAGTTGGAATACTTGGTTACAACTGGCAAAAAACTGGCTCTCTAAAAGGAAAGAGAGATCACGGACGACAAAGAGAGAAAATACCGGATAGCTTGGTGTCATGGCATGGAAAACAGTCAACAACAGAACTGATACGATGCACTGTACGTAGAATATTGTGGAAGGACATGATCGCCTACGCCAGCCGATATGGTACATGATGATAATAATCGTTTGTATTACCAGATATTCATGTTTACTTTGGGACTATCGTTTGTCCCAAATCATATCATCATCATCATCATCAAGTACCATGCCTGCTGGCATAGGTGATCATGTCTCTACACAACTTTCGATTTCGACAGTTATTTATCATTTCTGTTGTTGACCTTCTGTCACGCCATTCTCTAAACAGTCTGGTATCTTTTCATTTTGTTTCCCTCTATCTCTTCGTCTCTCAACTTTTCCAGTTGTCATAATATATTCCAGTTGTTCCCTTCTCATTGCATGACCAAAATATGGTGATTATTTCTTCCTAACATTGGAAAATAGCTCTCTCTTTGCGTTGGCCTCTGTCAGAATGTTTTCATTACTCTTCTTAGCTGTCCATGGTATACTCATCATTCTTCTGTAAAACCACATTCCCACAGCCTCCGGTGATTTTCTTGTCTGTTGTCCTATTGTCCATGATTCACACCCATATGTTAAGACTGGCTCTACATAACATGTAAGAACTCTTGTTCTTGTTTCTGTTGTTAAAAATGGATTGCACAGTATCTTCCTCATTTTTTTTTTTAAACTTGCTTTTGCTTAAGCCATTCTGCGTCTCACTTTTGTTGTACAACTACCATCTGAGGTTAACATTGTTCCCAGATAATTAAATTCATTTACCTGTTTTAATATTTTTCCACTTGTCTTTAGTGTGCACTGCAGTGAAGTATTTTTCTTTGTTGCTACTATTACTTCTATTTTTTCTATTGAGGCTGAGTCCTTTATTTTTGCTTTCTTTCACTATAATGTCCAGCATTTCTTGCAACTCATTTTCACTCTTAGCGATTAATACTGTATCATCAGCATACCTTAGATTATTTATATTGTGACCTCCAATTGTTATTCCAGGCTTGCCCCTTATGGATCTTAAAATAATCTCACTATTCAATTTTAATAAATCTAGTGACAGCACACACCTTGCCTAACACCCTGTTTTATTTGTTGAAACATTACCAATTGGTTTCCAGTTCTTATGGCCGCTGTTTGTTGCCAGTACATGTACTTTATTATTCTTAGATCTTTGCTGTCTACGTTTATGCTTTCTAAAATTGTCATTATTTCTTGGTACTTTACTTTGTCAAATATTTTGGTATAATCTATAACACAAATGTATAGATCTGTGTTCACCTCATTGGTTCTTTCTACTAAAGATCTTATGATGTATATTGCATTGTACATTCCTTTACCTCCAACAAAACCACACTGTTCATCACTAATTTCTGGACTGATTTTGTTTGGCATTCTTTGCATGATGATTCTTAGTAATATCTTAGCCCAGGGTGGGGGGGGGGAGGTGTCATATATGCTGCTTATGTCTGTGCCTTACGAACAGCAACGCTGGGCACACAATCAAGCCATCTGGAGCCTAGGATTCTTCGTAGGCAGCGCAGGTGGAATGAGTTCAGCTAATGTTCTTGACGAGCGCATGTAGCACATACGTCACTTCCGTGCAGTTAAAGTACTGAGAACCGCAGGTCTGGTGAGCTTGGAGTATGGTGTTTGTGTGAGGGCGCTGCTTTCTCACACCGTTTTTACATGAATGAAGATGGCGAGTGATGCACTGCCGCTACGCCAGCTGGTTTCCACATTAAGGGAAAGGCAATTATTAATGTTGGACTCAAGATACACACAATTATTTACCACTCTCTTCTTCGTTGCACCATCATCATTGTGTTCCATACCGTTTGGCGTAGGCGATCATGTCCTTCCACAATCTTCTATCTACAGTGCATCGTATCAGTTCTGTTGTTGACTGTTTTCCATGCCATGACACCAAGCTATCCAGTATTTTCTCTCTTTGTCCTCCACGATCTCTCTTTCCCTGTATTTTGCCAGTTGTAACCAACTATTCCAACTTTCCTCTTCTCATGATGTGCCCGAAAAATGTTGATGGTTTCTTTCTGATGTCTCTTAGAAGCTCTTTTTAGCTGTCCAGGGAACTTTCAACATTCTTCTTTCAATTTGATATCAGCACTGCCTATAAAAGGGAGCCGCGATAGCTCAGTGGTTAGTGAACTGGACTACCACGGACACGGGGTAGGGTTCGATCCCAACCGACGGCTTTCGGGTTCACCCAGCCTTAAATGGGTACCGGATTTTTTCTGGGAAAGTAAAGCGGCACGGGCGTAATACTGACCACATTACCCCAAAAATCATGAGCTGAAGGTCTGTAAAATATAGGGTCACTAACACCATATTTCCCAATACGCCACTTGGCGTGACAGGGTACTTTACTTTATTACGATGTACTACGACCTGCAACCACAATTTCCCAGTTTCTTTCACTGATAGAAAATGTCCCCAAGGAAGACCTGCAAACATACTTATATCTCAGCACTAGTCTGTCCTCTTTCCGTCCTTAAGTTCGCCATACAATATTTGTTCGGCAATACGACTGTTTCCAAAGAAATTAGGTTAAATAGTAAAATAAATATTTTCAACTCAAATGTTAAGGCGGTCCTATTATGTGGATGTGAAACATGGAGAACAACAAAATTGACAATCACGAAGATACAGACTTTCATTAATGGATGCTTACGCAGGATAAAAGGATGGAAATGGCAGGACAAAATCACTAACATAGAATTATGGAAATGTACCAGTCAAACACCAGTGGATAAAGAGATACAGCGACGACGATGGCGCTAGATAGGACACACACTACAGAAGCCAACTGAGAGTATTACACAACAGGACCTTTTTTGGAATCCCCAGGGAAAAGACAATGAGGAAGACCAAGGAATTCGTGGAGAAGACAGATAGAAGCAGAGATGAAGATGAAGGGAAAGACATGGAATGATCTTAAAAGAATGGCAAAAACAGAACGACTTGGAAAGTGTTTGTTGAAGACCTATGCTCCACAGGGAGCTAAAAAGGTAGAAGAGAAGAATACGACTGTTTGCTATTCTTCTTGCAAGGCCCTGCCACCGTTTTTGAGTCTGCAGCATTAGGTATTCCTATTTATTTTCTAAGAAACTAAAACTCCATATCACGGAAATGTCAAAGCTGCAGACAAATAAATTCCTAAACTACCAGTCTTCTCTGTCTGATTATATCAAATGTGAGCTATCTTACCTACACATCAATCATCATTATCATGTGTAAGTATGGAACCATGCTGTGGCTTCCATAGAGAGAAATCTAAGAGCTATTGATAGTAGATTGGGAAGCAGAGAAATACGTTTTTTCGTCTTTTTTGTTGTTTAATCTTCATTGTGAGTACACAGAAATAGGAAGGACAGAGTTGTGTGAATAAGAGTGAGAGAAGGAGGTAGAGATTTGGGGAGTGTGGCTGAGGGATGTAGTTGGGGGTGGGAGGAGGAGGTAGAGAGTGGGGAGTGTGGTTGTGGGATGTAGTTGGGAGTGGGAGGAGGAGGTGGAGAGTGGGGAGTATGGTTGAGGGATGTAGTTGGAAGTTGGAGGAGGTAGAGAGTGGGGAGTGTGGTTGAGGGATGTACTTGGAAGTTGCAGGAGGTAGAGAGTGGGGGAGTATGGTTGAGGGATGTACTTGGAAGTTGGAGGAGGTAGAGAGTGGGGAGTGTGGTTGAGGGATGCAGTTGGAAGTTGGAGGAGGTAGAGAGTGGGGGAGTATGGTTGAGGGATGTACTTGGAAGTTGGAGGAGGTAGAGAGTGGGGAGTGTGGTTGAGGGATGTACTTGGAAGTTGGAGGAGGTAGAGAGTGGGGGAGTATGGTTGAGGGATGTACTTGGAAGTTGGAGGAGGTAGAGAGTGGGGGAGTATGGTTGAGGGATGTAGTTGGAAGTTGGAGGAGGTAGAGAGTGGGGAGTGTGGTTGAGGGATGTAGTTGGAAGTTGGAGGAGGTAGAGAGTGGGGAGTGTGGTTGAGGGATGTAGTTGGAAGTTGCAGGAGGTAGAGAGTGGGGGAGTATGGTTGAGGGATGTAGTTGGGAGTAAGAGGAGGAGGTAGAGAGTGGGGAGTGTGGTTGAGGGATGTAATTGGGAGCGGGAGGAGCAGGTAGAGAGTGGGGGAGTGTGGTTGAGGGATGTAGTTGGGAGTGGGAGGAGGAGGTAGAGAGTGGGGAGTGTGGTTGAGGGATCTAGTTGGGAGTGGGAGGAGGAGGTAGAGAGTGGGGGAGTGTGGTTGCGGGATGTAGTTGGGAGTGGGAGGAGGAGGTAGAGAGTGGGGAGTGTGGTTGAGGGATGTAGTTGGGAGTGGGAGGAGGAGGAAGTGGTAGAGAGTGGGGAGTGTGGTTGAGGGATCTAGTTGGGAGTGGGAGAAGGAGGTAGAGAATTGGGGAGTGTGGCTGAGGGATGTAGTTGGGAGTAGGAGAAGGAGGTAGAGAATTGGGGAGTGTGGCTGGAGGATGTAGTTGGGAGTGGGAGAAGGAGGTAGAGAATTGGGGAGTGTAGCTGAGAGATGTAGCTGGGAGTGGGAGAAGGAAGTACAGAATTGGGGAGTGTGGCTGGAGGATGTAGTTGGGAGTGGGAGAAGGAAGTATAGAGTGGGGAATATGGCTGAGGGATGTAGCTGGGAGTGAGAGAAGGAGGTAGAAAATTAGGGAGTGTGGCTGAAGGATGTAGTTGGGAGTGGGAGAAGGAGGTAGAAAGTGGGGAATGTGGCTGAGGGATGTAGCTGGGAGTGAGAGAAGGAGGTAGAGAATTGGGGAATGTGGCTGGAAGATGTAGTTGGGAGTGAGTGAATGAGGTAGAGAATTGGGGAGTGTGGCTGGAGGATGTAGTTGGGAGTGGGAGAACGAGGTAGAGAATTGGGGAGTGTAGCTGAGGGATGTAGCTGGGAGTGGGAGAACGAAGTACAGAATTGAGGAGTGTGGCTGGAGGATGTAGTTGGGAGTGGGAGAAGGAAGTAGAGAGTGGGGAATGTGGCTGAGGGATGTAGCTGGGAGTGAGAGAAGGAGGTAGAAAATTAGGGAGTGTGGCTGAAGGATGTAGTTGGGAGTGGGAGAAGGAGGTAGAAAGTGGGGAATGTGGCTGAGGGATGTAGCTGGGAGTGAGAGAAGGAGGTAGAAAATTGGGGAGTGTGGATGGAGGATGTAGTTGGGAGTGGGAGAAGGAGGTAGATAATTGGGGAGTGTAGCTGAGGGATGTAGCTGGGAGTGGGAGAAGGAGGTAGAGAATTGGGGAGTGTGGCTGGAGGATGTAGTTGGGAGGGGTAGAAGGGAGTAGAGAGTGGGGAATGTGACTGAGGGATGTAGCTGGGAGTGAGAGAAGGAGGTAGAAAATTAGGGAGTGTGGCTGAAGGATGTAGTTGGGAGTGGGAGAAGGAGGTAGAAAGTGGGGAATGTGGCTGAGGGATGTAGCTGGGAGTGAGAGAAGGAGGTAGAGAATTGGGGAATGTGGCTGGAGGATGTAGTTGGGAGTGAGTGAATGAGGTAGAGAATTGGGGAGTGTGGCTGGAGGATGTAGTTGGTAGTGGGAGAACGAGGTAGAGAATTGGGGAGTGTAGCTGAGAGATGTAGCTGGGAGTGGGAGAAGGAAGTACAGAATTGGGGAGTGTGGCTGGAGGATGTAGTTGGGAGTGGGAGAAGGAAGTAGAGAGTGGGGAATGTGGCTGAGGGATGTAGTTGGGAGTGAGAGAAGGAGGTAAAAAATTAGGGAGTGTGGCTGAGGGATGTAGCTGGGAGTGAGAGAAGGAGGTAGAGAATTGGAGAGTGTGGCTGAGGGATGTAGCTGGGAGTGAGAGAAGGAGGTAGAGAATTAGGGAGTGTGGCTGAAGGATGTAGTTGGGAGTGGGAGAAGGACGTAGAGAGTGGGGAATGTGGCTGAGGGATGTAGCTGGGAGTGAGAGAAGGAGGTAGAAATTGGAGAGTGTGGCTGAGGGATGTAGCTGGGAGTGAGAGAAGGAGGTAGAGAGTGTGGAATGTGGCTGGGGTATGTAGTTGGGAGTGGGAGAAGGTAGAGAGTGGGGAATGTGGCTGAGAGATGTAGTTGGGAGTGAGAGAATGAGGTAGAGAGTGGGGAATGTGGCTAGCGAATGTCGTTGGGAGTGAGTGAAGGTAGAGAGTGGGGAGTGTGACTGTGGTATGCAGTTAGGAGTGAAAGAGGGATGTAGAGAATTGTGAAAGTGACGGAAAAGGGGGGGGGGGGGTGTATATATAGTTGAGAGCAGGGTCGGCTCAAGGTCCTGACAACTGGGGCAGTTGCCCAGGGCGCGTCATGTGCTTAGAGGCGCTATCAACGATCTTCAAAAATGTTTACTTTTGTGTGTGTGTGTGAAAAGTATTATAATTATATTTAAAAGGGGCGCAGAAGTGAAACTTACCCAGGGCATGTCATGTACTTAGATGCGCCGAGGTGAAACTTACCCAGGGCGCGTCATGTACTTAGATGCGCCGAGGTGAAACTTACCCAGGGCGCGTCATGTACTTAGGGGCGCCGAAGTGAAACTTACTCAGGATACCAGCAACAATAGGGCGATCATATCTTGGGAGTGATGGAAAGAGGTAGAGAGTGGGGCGTGTGGCTGTGGGATGTAGTTGGGAATGAGGGATGGAGGTAAATGGAGAGGGATGAGAGAGGGAGAGAAGGAGGGTGATGAGAGAGGGCGAGGAGATAGAAAGCTGGAAGTGTGACTAAAAGATCAAATTGGGAGTGAGAGAAAGAGGTAGATAGCCGGAGGATGAGAGAACGAGATATGCGTGGGAGCGAGAGAAAAACATAGAATTGGGATATAATTTGGAGCGAGAGAGGGAGGTAGAGAGTGTGGAGGAATTTGGAGTGAGAGACGAATGTAAAGAGAGGTAAACTATAAACAAGTTTTTAAAAAAGAACACATTTGAGAATGTAAACATCAGAACAGAACATTATTTGTTATCACTATGAGCTATTTTATACAAAAATTCTTTTCCCTTTAGTCCTCCTGTTCCTCATCGACCTTTTCTTCTTGTTCTTCTTTCTCATATTTTACTTTTTCTTCTTCTTCCTCCTCCTGTTTTTTTCTTTTCTTCTTCCTCCTCTTTTTTCTTTTTCTTCCTCCTCTTCTTTTTCTTTTTCTTCATCCTCCTCTTTTCTTTTCTTCCTCCTTCTCTTTTCTTTTCTTCTTCCTCCTCTTTTCCTTTTCTTCCTCCTCTTTTTTTTTCTTTTTCTTCCTCCTCCTCTTTTCTTTTTCTTCCTCCTCCTCTTTTTCTTTTTCTTCCTCCTCCTCTTTTTCTTTTTCTTCCTCCTCCTCTTTTTCTTTTTCTTCCTCCTCCTCTTTTTTTCTTTTTCTTCCTCCTCCTCATTTTCTTTTTCTTCTTCTTCCTTCTCCTCTTTTTTCTTTTCTTCTTCTTCCTCCTTTTTTCTTTTTCTTCTTCTTCCTTCTCCTCTTTTTTCTTTTCTTCTTCTTCCTCCTTTTTTTTCTTTTTTTCTTCTTCTTCCTTCTCCTCTTTTTCTTTTTCTTCTTCTTCCTCCTCTTTTTTCTTTTCTTCTTCTTCCTCCTCCTCCTCTTTTTTCTTTTTCTTCCTCCTCCTCCTCTTTTTTTTCTTCTTCTTCCTTCTCCCCTTTTTCTTTTTCTTCTTCTTTCTTCTCCTCTTTCCTTTTTTCTTTTCTTCCTCCTCATCTTTTCTTTTTTACTTTTTCTTCCTACTCCTCCTTTTTTCTTTTTTTCTTTTTTCTTTCTACTCCTCTTTTTTTTCTTTTTTTCTTTTTTCTTTCTACTCCTCTTTTTTTTTTTTTTTCTTTTGCTTCCTCCTCCTCTTTTTCTTTCTCCTCTTTTCCTTTTTCTTCTTCTTCCTTCTCCTCTTTTCCTTCTCTCCTTCTTCTTCCTTCTCCTCTTTTCTTTTTCTTCCTCCTCTTCTTTTGCTTTTTCCTTTTCTTCTTCCTCCTCTTTTCCTTTTCTTCCTCCTCTTTTATTTTTTTTTCTTCTTTTTCCTCCGCTTCTTTTTCTTTTTCTTCCTCGTCCTCTTTTCCTTTTTCTTCTTTTTCCTTCTCCTCTTTTTTCTTTTTCTTCTTCCTCCCCTTCTTTTTCTTCCTCTTTTTCCTCCATCTCTACGTTTCCTTCATCTTCTTTCACTTTTTATTTTTCTTTGTTTTCCTCCTCCTATTCTTTTTTCTTCATCCTTATGAAGACTAATCATGATTGCCTGCTACCAATCGTCTGCCATGACGCCAAATTAACATTACGATGAAATATTAATTCGGATGATTCCACTGGCACGGGCGGTTGAGCAATTATGGATTTTAATTCGTTTGCAGTGATACCGGGGCCTTCGAATAACTATAACTATGAGACTAAATGCCATATTTATAGTGATATAGACGTCATATCTAGTAATATAAACAACAACAGAACCCGGGGGGGGGGGGAGGAGAGAGAGAGAACTTGGTGGTTCAGGTGTAAGATCTTGGTGAAATAAACAAGAAAGTCGGGAGGTCGATTACAAACACAGGCGGTGGGATTTTTTTCAAGAGCTAGAACCCTTGTTTTCCTCGTGGTTTTATACCCTCGCCTGGTTCTCGGGTAATGAGATCAGATGTCTAGCCATCTCGGATAAGGACAAAAATTCAGGGGTTCTATTTCAGTTTACATTTACGGGGGACTGGTTGGTCTCGAGGCAAGATGCCGGCCGCGAGACAGAGAGGTTGTGGGTTCAAATCCCAGCTGCACTAGTTGGGATTTTTATTTATGATTTCTCTCTGCGGCAACCACCCCTGGTCTCAGCAGCGAGGCCCGGCTTGAAATGTCAATTACTCATCGACGGGGAAAAAATATGAGTACCTCCGAAGACGGAGCTATCTGTATGTGCGGCGAGGGACCCCTGTGCACACGGCTGCCAGGGAAAAAATGGATTAACACGCAAAATTCAGTTCCTCAAAATTCAGGTCAAAGCTGGCGAACGCAAAAAAGAAAGAAAACAGAAAAAAATTCAATTTCCAACTTCATCCTTCTTCGCCTTATTAAGGAATATCGTTGCGTTGTTTCTTTAGTTGACTATATATCACTATATAGGTAGCGTCAATATAAAAGTCACTATATAGGTAGCGTCAATATAAAAGTCACTATATAGGTAGCGTCAATATAAAAGTCACTATATAGGTAGCGTCAATATAAAAGTCACTATATAGGTAGCGTCAATATAAAAGTCACTATATAGGTAGCGTCAATATAAAAGTCACTATATAGGTAGCGTCAATATAAAAGTCACTATATAGGAAGCGTCAATATAAAAGTCACTATATAGGTAGCGTCAATATAAAAGTCACTATATAGGTAGCGTCAATATAAAAGTCACTATATAGGTAGCGTCAATATAAAAGTCACTATATAGGTAGCGTCAATATAAAAGTCACTACATGTATAAACACAGGGTCAATATAAAAGTTACTACATGTATAAACACAGGGTCAATATAAAAGTCACTACATGTATAAACACAGGGTCAATATAAAAGTCACTACATGTATAAACACGGGGTCAATATAAAAGTCACTATATAGGTAGCGTCAATATAAAAGTCACTATATAGGAAGCGTTAATATAAAAGTCACTATATAGGAAGCGTCAATATAAAAGTCACTACATGTATAAACACAGGGTCAATATAAAAGTCACTATATAGGTAGCGTCAATATAAAAGTCACTATATAGGTAGCGTCAATATAAAAGTCACTATATAGGTAGCGTCAATATAAAAGTCACTATATAGGTAGCGTCAATATAAAAGTCACTACATGTATAAACACAGGGTCAATATAAAAGTCACTACATGTATAAACACAGGGTCAATATAAAAGTCACTACATGTATAAACACAGGGTCAATATAAAAGTCACTATATAGGTAGCGTCAATATAAAAGTCACTATATAGGTAGCGTCAAAATAAAAGTCACTACATGTATAAACACAGGGTCAATATAAAAGTCACTACATGTATAAACACAGGGTCAATATAAAAGTCACTATATAGGAAGCGTTAATATAAAAGTCACTATATAGGAAGCGTCAATATAAAAGTCACTACATGTATAAACATAGCGTCAATATAAAAGTCACTACATGTATAAACACAGGGTCAATATAAAAGTCACTATATAGGAAGCGTTAATATAAAAGTCACTATAAGAAGCGTCAATATAAAAGTCACTACATGTATAAACACAGCGTCAATATAAAAGTCACTACATGTATAAACACAGGGTCAATATAAAAGTCACTATATAGGAAGCGTCAATATAAAAGTCACTACATGTATAAACACAGGGTCAATATAAAAGTCACTACATGTATAAACACAGGGTCAATATAAAAGTCACTACATGTATAAACACAGGGTCAATATAAAAGTCACTACATGAATAAACACAGGGTCAATATAAAAGTCACTACATGTATAAACACAGGGTCAATATAAAAGTCACTATATGTATAAACACAGGGTCAATATAAAAGTCACTATATGTATAAACACAGGGTCAATATAAAAGTCACTACATGTATAAACACAGGGTCAATATAAAAGTCACTATATAGGTAGCGTCAATATAAAAGTCACTACATGTATAAACACAGGGTCAATATAAAAGTCACTATATAAGTAGCGTCAATATAAAAGTCACTACATGTATAAACACAGGGTCAATATAAAAGTCACTATATAGGAAGCGTCAATATAAAAGTCACTACATGTATAAACACAGGGTCAATATAAAAGTCACTATATAGGTAGCGTCAATATAAAAGTCACTATATAGGAAGCGTCAATATAAAAGTCACTACATGTATAAACACAGGGTCAATATAAAAGTCACTATATAGGTAGCGTCAATATAAAAGTCACTATATAGGTAGCGTCAATATAAAAGTCACTATATAGGTAGCGTCAATATAAAAGTCACTATATAGGTAGCGTCAATATAAAAGTCACTATATAGGTAGCGTCAATATAAAAGTCACTATATAGGAAACGTCAATATAAAAGTCACTATATAGGTAGCGTCAATATAAAAGTCACTATATAGGTAGCGTCAATATAAAAGTCACTATATAGGTAGCGTCAATATAAAAGTCACTATATAGGTAGCGTCAATATAAAAGTCACTATATAGGTAGCGTCAATATAAAAGTCACTATAAATACAGGGTCAATATAAAAGTCACTATAAATACAGGGTCAATATAAAAGTCACTATAAACACAGGGTCAATATAAAAGTCACTATAAACACAGGGTCAATATAAAAGTAATTATAAACACAGGGTCAATATAAAAGTCACTATATACACAGGGTCAATATAAAAGTCACTATAAACACAGGGTCAATATAAAAGTCATTATAAACACAGGGTCAATATAAAAGTAATTATAAACACAGGGTCAATATAAAAGTCACTATATACACAGGGTCAATATAAAAGTCACTATATACACAGGGTCAATATAAAAGTCACTATAAACACAGGGTCAATATAAAAGTCACTATAAACACAGGGTCAATATAAAAGTCATTATAAACACAGGGTCAATATAAAAGGGAAAACGACAAATCGGCAGACCTAAACTACGATAAAGAGATATCTGCAAATCATCTCTGAAAGACTTCGCCATCTGTGAAAACGACTGGCAACATCTGGCAAGTGATCGCACATCATGGAGAGCATGTATAAGGAACGGTATAACAACATTTGAGACTGTTCTAAGACAGGACTTAGAAGAGAAGAGACTCATGAAAAAGGATGGTAAACCCTGTGGACCAGCGAGCCTGACCTGTTCATTATGTGACCGCGTGTGTTTGTCAAACATTGGTAGAATTAGCCACGAGAGAAGCTGTTCGGCAAAAACAATACCTCAAAAAAATACGCAATAGCCTCCACTAGACCGTCTGACAAGATGAAAAGGGCCATATATAATATAATATAAAAGTCACTATATAGGCAGCGTCAATATCGATCATCATCATCGAGTGCCTTCTCCGCAACGAAGGTTGGCTACCATGGATCGCCATTGTACTCTGTTTCTTGCTTTGATGGTGCAGGTTGTCATAGATTGACTTGTCCATCTTTTGATGTTACTCGTCCATGTTAGTCTTGGTCTGCCTCTGCCTCTTTTACCTTGTATTTTTCCTTCCAATATTACTTTTAGTAGGCTGTTGTGTCTTTTAACATGCCCCAACAATTTTCATTTGTCTTGTCTTAATTGTATTTAGTAGTTCTCTTTTTATTTTCAGTTGTTTTAAAACTTCATCGTTTGTTATCTTTTATTTCCATCCAATTCTACCTATTCTTCTATAAATCCACATTTCAAAGGCTTCAATTTTCTGTTCTGTTTTGTTGTCTAATGTCCATGTTTCTGCACCATAAAGGAATGTTGAGAAAAAAATATAACATTTTGCTTTTCTTAGTTTTAGCCCTGGTGTTATTTGTTTTGATGTTAGTATATTTTTCATGACATTAAAATTACTTTTTGCCACTCCTATTCTTTTGTTTATTTCAGTTGTACATTTTCCATCACTGGTTATAGTATGTCCAAGGTAGTTGTAGCTCTGAACTGTCTCCAAGTCTATTCCTTCCATTTTGATTTCCACTTGTGAGTTTTGAGTATTTTCTTTGTTTATGATCATAGTTTTAGTCTTTTTGATATTCATATCTAGTCCATATTTTTTGCTTGTTATGTTTATCACATTAAGCAATTGTTGTAGGTCTTTAGGATTTTCTGCTAGTAGAACAGTATCATCAGCATATCTTAGGTTATTGATTATCTTTCCATTAATGTTTAGGCCTGGTATCTCTGAGATGTTTTAAAGATTAGCTCAGTGTATAGATTGAACAAGTTTGGTAATAGGATGCATCCTTGTCTTACTCCTCTTTTTATGTCCATGGGTGTAGAGTTCTCCTTGTTATATCTTATTATTGTTGTTTGCTCCCAGTACAAATTACATATTAGTCGTATGTCTGTGTTGTCTAGATTTATATCCTCTAGGCAGTCTATGAGTTGGTTATGGTGTGTTCTATCGAAAGCTTTGGTATAGTCTATAAAGCAGGCATATATTGGTTTGTTTACTTCTGTGTACTTTTCAATCAATGTTCTCATGCTAAATATGGCTTCTTTTGTCCCACTGTTTTTCCTGAATCCAAATTGTTGATCATCTAATTCAGTATTGATTTAATTCTGAATCCTTCCCTGTATAACTTTTAGTAAAATTTTTGTTACCTGGCTCATTAGGCTTATTGTTCTGAAGTCACGGCATTCAGCTGCACCATTCTTTTTAGGCAATGCAATGAAAGTTGATGTTTTTAGATCGTTTGGTATGTATCCTGTATGGTATATGTCATTGCATATGTCTGTGATCACTTCCATGCCAAACTCTTCTACAGCCTGTATCATCTCTATCTGTATATTGTCAGGTCCTGCTGCCTTTCCCCTTTTCATTGTTTTTATAGCTTTTTCTACTTCAGATTTCAGGATTTTATAATTGTATGTACATTTTATGTCTGGCTTTTTGTCCCTTTCGTCGTGAAATAATTCTGTTATATATTCTTCCCATCTATCTCTTATATCTTTGTTGTCTGTTAGCATTCTTCCCTCTTTGTTTGCAATACATCCGTTTCCTGCAGCTTTTTTTGTTTTTATTAGTCATTCTCTTTATTTCTGTGTGCATCTCTCTTAAATTTTGTTTACTTTCCATAGTTTCGACTTCTAGACATCTTTGGTTGCGCCAGTCTTCTTTTGCCTTTTCGCACATTCTCCGTATTTCATTGTCTATATCCTTGTATCTGGCATTGTTTTTCGCTTGTCTTCTTTCTTCCATTTTTTCTAATATTTTGTCAGTTATCCATTTTTGTTTTTGTTACTTTCCTTTTTGGGCAAGGTGTTGCAGGATTCTTGCATGCTATTTTTTATGCATTGCCATTTTGTTGTGACTTTTTCCTCAGGATTTTCTCTTCTGTACTGCTCAATCCCCTCTTCTAGCAGCTTCTGATATGTGTTCTTTACTTGAACAGTATAAGTTTCTTTAACATCTTTCTGGTTTAACGCTGTTATATCTATTGGTGTTGCTGAATTAGTTTTTTGTTTGCTTCTCTTTAATTTGATTTTCATTTTTATCATTACAGGATTGTGGTCTGAATTAATATCTGCTCCTGGGTAGGTTTTGGCTTTCTTGACGCTGTTCCTGAATCTGTCTTTTATAATTATGTAATCTATTTTTTTTTTATTTTTTTTTTTTAGCGTCAATACAAAAGTCACTATAAACACAGGGTCAATATAAAAGTCACTATAAACACAGGGTCAATATAAAAGTCACTATAAACACAGGGTCAATATAAAAGTCACTATAAACACAGGGCCAATATAAAAGTCGCTATAAACACAGGGTCAATATAAAAGACACTATAAACACAGGGTCAATATAAAAGTCACTATAAACACAGGGTCGCTATAAAAGTCACTATAAACACAGGGACAATATAAAAGTCACTTTAAACACAGGGCCAATATAAAAGTCACTATAAACACAGGGCCAATATAAAAGTCACTTTAAACACAGGGCCAATATAAAAGTCACTATAAACACAGGGTCAATATAAAAGTCACTATAAACACAGGGTCAATATAAAAGTCACTATAAACACAGGGCCAATATAAAAGTCACTTTAAACACAGGGCCAATATAAAAGTCACTTTAAACACAGGGTCAATATAAAAGTCACTATAAACACAGGGCCAATATAAAAGTCACTTTAAACACAGGGCCAATATAAAAGTCACTTTAAACACAGGGCCAATATAAAAGTCACTATAAACACAGGGTCAATATAAAAGTCACTATAAACACAGGGTCAATATAAAAGTCACTTTAAACACAGGGCCAATATAAAAGTCACTTTAAACACAGGGCCAATATAAAAGTCACTTTAAACACAGGGCCAATATAAAAGTCACTTTAAAAACAGGGCCAATATAAAAGTCACTATAAACACAGGGTCAATATAAAAGTCGCTATAAACACAGGGTCAATATAAAAGTCGCTATAAACATAGGGTCAATATAAAAATCGCTATAAACACAGGGCCAATATAAAAGTCACTTTAAACACAGGGCCAATATAAAAGTCACTATAAACACAGGGTCAATATAAAAGTCACTATAAACACAGGGCCAATATAAAAGTCACTATAAACACAGGGCCAATATAAAAGTCACTATAAACACAGGGCCAATATAAAAGTCACTATAAACACAGGGTCAATATAAAAGTCACTATAAACACAGGGTCAATATAAAAGTCACTTTAAACACAGGGCCAATATAAAAGTCACTTTAAACACAGGGCCAATATAAAAGTCACTATAAACACAAGGTCAATATAAAAGTCACTATAAACACAGGGCCAATATAAAGTCACTATAAACACAGGGTCAATATAAAAGTCACTATAAACACAGCGTCAATATAAAAGTCACTATAAACACAGGGTCGCTATAAAAGTCACAATAAACACAGGGTCGCTATAAAAGTCACAATAAACACAGGGTCGCTATAAAAGTCACAATAAACACAGGGTCGCTATAAAAGTCACAATAAACACAGGGTCAATATAAAAGTCTCTATAAACACCGGGTCTGTTATCGATAGGCACACATTTTATTTTGAAACCACGTGCTATTGTGTCTGAAAACAACAAGGGACGTAACTATAGAAACAGATTCTATTACCAGCAAAACAAAGCCCCTTTATGATTACCCGTTCCTTCATCTCATAAACTCCCTTGTCCTTCATTGGCACACCTGAATCCCAAGGTCACTGGCTCCCAGGACACACAAACTCACGCCTCCCCACTCGTGTTTTTCCCATCACACGAGCGCAGCACGAGGGTATATTCAAGACGAGTTGCCGGAAACAGATCCCGAGAACTCTGGTAATGCGCTAACTAGATCGCGGCAAGCTCTACAGAAAATGACGTCATAGCCGCATGTTTCTTTTTTTTTAATGCTCGTCTATCGTGTTTGGCATATCTAATCCAATAATAGCTGTCAATTAATCGCACAGTTCTGGTGATAAAATATCAGATTACATATTGGCACCAAATATTCAGATTTCTTCTTAGTGATTTAAGGTTATCAGCTTGTGCAGGTTTCTAGATCTTCAGGTTTTACAGGCGTGGTAATGTTTTTATTCTAATTAAACAGCTAAGAAGAGTAATGAAAACGTTCTGAAAAAGGCCAAATCAAAAAGTGAGCTAATGTCCAATATTAGGAAGAAACAATCATCATTTTCTGGCCATGTGATGAGAAGGGTGTAACAGTGAAGCTGGTGGAAGCTACCGCTTCTCAAATAGACGATAGCAGTATCATATAGTGGCGACCAGCAGATTTAACTATAATGATGGTATTTCAGTATAACTAGTGAGTCAGAAGTTTAGTTACAGTAGAGGTTAT
Organism: Megaustenia siamemsis; assembly: GCA_032433765.1. Taxonomy (NCBI): domain Eukaryota; kingdom Metazoa; phylum Mollusca; class Gastropoda; order Stylommatophora; family Ariophantidae; genus Megaustenia; species Megaustenia siamemsis. The sequence goes on along the minus strand of JAVIAB010000145.1, from coordinate 39,395,349 downwards.
AGGAGAAGGGTAGTAACCAGGAGGAAGGAGTGAGGTTCAGAGTATTGGACAAAGCGATGGGAGGTTACATGATCCCCACTCACCAGTTGTAGAGGGTGGGTAGTGACACGCACCGAAGGAGAGGTCCAGAATAGTGGAACGACACAATGTCTCACTACATGGAAAAGTTTAGTTACATGCAACGACCTCGTGGTGTTATTGTCAGATCTCCACGATTGTCCATGCAAGTTAGTTGTTATTGTAAATGACCATCACATGATACCATGCACTAAACTCATGGTGTTACTCTGCCAGGTAATTAGCTACCAGGAGAGGTCAGTGTCATGAGGTAATATTATCCCAAATAGGGCGTAGAGATTTCGGGGAAACAGGATGCTTTGTCCAAATTTGGGAAGGTTCAGGTGTTAGTCACCGAATAAGCAAGTCATCGGACACGGGTACTGCAGGGTGACCAGAGAGAGAGTCGCTAGTGGTCAGGTGCGACGATCTGATTGGTTACGGACGTTCAGACGTAGAGCGAGAGCTGGAGTACTTAAAGTCATGCAACAGTTTAACAAGAAGAACAAGGAGTTAGGACAGAGTCAGAGAAGTCAAGCCAGAGAATTAGAAGAAGTAGAATGTAGACTGAGTCAGTTAAAACGGCTTCGGCCGAACTGCTAAAGGCAGTTAGCCAGTTAACAGTTAGAGTCAGAACAGTTAGAAAGTTAAGTTGGAAGTGTAGTAATAAGTTTTGATGGAGTTAGTAAGAACAGTTAGAAATCTACAAGCTACAGTCATAAGTCAGTAATAGATTATTAAGACACTAGAGAAGTTATCAGTAGAAGTTGTTTTACAAGTGTCCAAGAATTGTGTTCCATTGTGTTACATATATTCTCACAAGTGTAAGTAGACTCACAAGTTTGTAAGAAAATGAAGATGTTGATGAACAATGTTCCATACCAATAAACATTAATAGTGAACATTGAAGAGAGACTTTATGTGCAAGTCTATTATATATCATATTGTGTGTTGTGATCATTGAAGTACTAGCCACTATAGAAAGATAAAGAACAAAGAACATCACAACACTATAACAAGGGAACAGGTGGAATATATTGTAAGAACCGGGAAAATGGAGGGACAACGAGATAGAGGAAAGCAAAGAGAAAAAATACCAGACAGCTTATGAGAATGGCTTGGCAGAAGGTCAATAAAAGAAATGATAAATAACTGTCGAGATCGAAAGTTGTGGAGAGACATGATCACCTACGCCAGCAGGCCCGGTACTTGATGATAATGTTTTAATTTATTTTTTTAAATAGCTAAGGGTACTAGAACAAAGAGACTACAAAGGACGAGAGTTGGGTTCGATCCTGATCGACGGCTTCCGGGTTCACTCAGCCTTAAATGGGTACCGGATTTTTTTCTGGGAAAGTAAAGCGGCAAGGGTGTAATACCGACAACACTAGCCTAAAAATCATGTGCCGATGATCTGTAGAAATTATGGTCACAAACAACAGCTGGTCACATACGTCACTTGGCGTGAGGGGGCTCTTTACTTTTTACGTACTATAACAAAGAGAACTCTACACCCATTGATATGAGAGGAGAAGTAAGACAAGGATGCATCCTATTACCAAGCTTGTTCAATCTATACACTGAGCAAATCTTTAAAAACATCACAGAGATACCAGGCCTACAAATTAATGGAAAGATAATCAATAACCTAAGATATGCTGATGGTACTGTACTACTAGCAGAAAATCCTAAAGATCTACAATAATTGCTTAATTAAATAAACATGACAAGAAAAAAATATGGATTAGATATGAATATCAAAAAAAGACTAAAACTATGATCATAAACAAAGAAAATACTCAAAACCTACAAGTGGATATCAAAATTGAAGGAACAGACCTGTAGACAGTTCAGAACTACAACTACCTTGGACATACTATAACCAGTGATGGAAAATGTAAAACTGAAACAAACAAAAGAATAGGAGTGGTAAAAAGTAATTTTAATGTCATGAAAAACATACTAACATCAAAACAAATATCAGCAGGGCTAAAATTAAGAATGGCAAAATGTTATACCTTCTCAACGTTTATGTATGGTGCAGAAACATGGACATTAGACAAGAAAATATAACAGAAAATTGAAGCCTTTGAAGTGTGTATTTATAGAAGAATAGGCAGAATTGGATGGAAAGAACAGAATATAAAACAAACAATGAAGTCTTAAAACAACTAAAAATTTAAAAGATAACTACTAAACACAATTCAAACAAGACAAATGCTATTTTTGGGCCATGTTAAAAGACACAATAGCCTACTAAAAGTAATCTTGGAAGGGAAAATACAAGGTACAAGAAGCAGAGGCAGATCAAGACTAACTGGAACGAGTAACATCAAAAGATGGACAAATCATCCTATGACAACCTGCACTATCAAGGTAAGGGACAAAGCGGAATGGCGCTCCATGGTAGCCAACCTTCGATGCGGAGACGGCATTCTATGATGTTGTGAAACGTACTAGACGAGGCAGAGGCAGTCGAATAACTCATATGTATAGCTCTCTTGAGCGAAAAGGTTAAATATATCACGTAACTTAGTAACAAATAAACAAACATGAGCAAACACCGCTGCGACCAACGTCAATCTCTTACCCTAAAATAACTATACTAATTAATTCCAGTAATATTTTATTTACATACAAAAATAACCATCACCCTGCTCATCAAAACACGGTCATTAAACCTACAAGTCACATATTTTTTACCGAATGTCGATGCAGTAAATAGGCGCCGAGATTCTAATTCCAGCGTTTCCAACCAGGCAACACACAGACGAGCTTATCTAACTCCTAGATCAGAGAAATGCCAGGGTTTTGGGCCGGTGCATGTCACAAAATGACGGCTATAAATTTGTCTATCAAAACGAGAATCAGACGCACATTTCACATAATCATCTTTCCAAGATTTCTTCAACTCCTCGTAACCAGTTCGCCGCATTCCAATCGTTCTCCCCATCCTCACATATATTTCTATTTAACCCACACATCAGCGTTTTCAGCTCCTAAAAAATTGTTGAGGTTGCACACAAAAAGTCGTTTATAACCCTCGCCATACAGCTCAAGGTTTGTCCTCTCTCCGACACAACCTACGACAACCGACTTATCTCATATAGTCTTGCCCAATAAACATAACCAACAACAACCGACTTATCTCATATAGTCTTGCCCAATAAATATAACCAAACGACAACCGACTTATCTCATATAGTCTTGCCCAATAAACATAACCAACAACAACCGACTTATCTCATATAGTCTTGCCCAATGAACATAACCAACGACAACTGACTTATCTCATATAGTCTTGCCCAATAAACATAACTAAAGACAACCGACTTATCTCATATAATCTTGCTCAATAAACATAACCTACGACAACCTATTTTTTTCTCATATAATCTTGCCCAATAAACATAACCAACGACAACCGACTTATCTCATATAATCTCGCTCAATAAACATAACCTACGACAACCTATTTTTTTCTCATATAATCTTGCCCAATAAACATAACCAACGACAACTGACTTATCTCATATAGTCTTGCTCAATAAACATAACCAACGACAACCGACTTATCTCATATAGTCTTGCCCAATAAACTTATCCAAACGACAACCGACTTTTCTCATATAGTCTTGCCCAATAAACATAACCCTGACAACAAATGTACTTATCAATAAACAGGATGGGCACAAAAACATTTCCGTAAGGATATAGATTGTAACATTATTTTAATATTCTTACACATCGGTGGCACAAGTTGCATCGGTTCATAAAGTTTTATATGGAAATTGTTGGTATCACTCATTCGCTCACTCATTCACACACTTACTCACTCATTCACTCGCTTACCCACTCACTCACACACACACATTCACACACTCACACTCACTCACATACACTCACCTCACATACACCCACGCACTCTCTCAGGCACTCACTCACTCACACACTAACTCACTCATACACTCACTCACACACTAATGCATTCGTACACTCACTCACACATCCACTCACTCACACACTCACACACTAACTCACTCACACATTCACTCTCTCACTCACTCACACACTAACTCACTCATACACTCACTCACACACTAATTCATTCGTATACTCACTCACACATCCACTCACTCACTCACACACACATCCTTCTCCATCTGGCAGGTGTTGGTTGAGAATTCACGAACAGCAAGACGCCAGTACGGCGGTACTCCATCTTGATTGAGAAGACAGCCACCACCCTCAGCAACTAGTTCTGGGATCAACTAGTTCGTTAGCATTTCCAGGTAAATAAGGAATTATTTTTGTGCTTACCTTGTATGAAGCCAAGATGGCAAAGTGGTTAGTGCATACCTACCGAACATGTGGGTTCGGGTTTAAATCCCAAATGTGTTCTCGAACCCGCCCGACTTGGGATTCACCCAGACTCGTGAAATAGGTAACAGTTTTTAATCCGAAAATAGGGCGGCATGGCGTGATACCGACCACATTACCAAGATATATGTCGATTCTTCTTCTGCCCTTCCTCATTTGACTTTCAGCGTCGAGGGGCGTATATATGGCATGATGACGCTGGCATTTTAAAAGAGAGAGAGAGAGAGCGCGAGAGAGATATAAAAGTGATATGGTAACAGCTTTAGGCAGGTGAGAAACAAAAGAAAAGTCAAACGACGTTTCGGCCAAGTAGGCCTTCAGCTGGAAAAATAAACAACTGTGCAATAACTTCCAGAGAGTGGTCATCTAGTGTATACTATCACACTGTAAACGAACGCGCAGACAAACTAGCTTAGGAAAGGGAAAAGGGGGGGGGAGGCGGAGATTACCACAAGAGAACCATCTAGTCAGCTACGATGAAGCCAAATCCATCAATAAAGGCCAGTATGAAAAATGAAAACGAGAACACCCAAAGTATAACGAGAGGGACGGATACCTCCGATTATCAAGGAAAGATCAAGTCATCATACTTCGCCTACTTACTGGCCACAACAAATGAGAAACCACATGTTCACCAAACTCAAAATAGGAACTACCAGCCTATGCCACTGTAAACTGGACAATATGACTACAAAACATGTTCTACAGGATTGCCCCCAGTACACAGACCTGAGGAGGACAATGTGGCCCACGCCCACCTTCCTGGAAGAGAAACTCTACGGGGCAACCGAATCACTGAAACAGACAGCTGCCTTCATAAGAGAGTCCTAGTCTGAATGACGTCATGATCGCAGAAGAAGAAGAGGAAGAAAACTAAATCAACGATCATAGGCGAAAACTGTGTACGCTTGGTTGGCTGGTTGCGTTCGCCCGATGACTAAAGTATTCTAGAATATCGTTGTAGACTAGAATATTCCTCTTCATCATCCGCCCTTACAAGGACGTAGTAAACGGTGTATGGTTGGTTGGCTGGTTGCGTTCGCCCGATGACTAAAGTATTCTAGAATATCGTTGTAGACTAGAATATTCCTCTTCATCATCCGCCCTTACAAGGACGTAGTAAACGGTGTATGGTTGGTTGGCTGGTTGCGTTCGCCCGATGACTAAAGTATTCTAGAATATCGTTGTAGACTAGAATATTCCTCTTCATCATCCGCCCTTACAAGGACGTAGTAAACGGTGTATGGTTGGTTGGCTGGTTGCGTTCGCCCGATGACTAAAGTATTCTAGAATATCGTTGTAGACTAGAATATTCCTCTTCGTCATCCGCCCTTACAAGGACGTAGTAAACTGTGTACGGTTGGTTGGCTGGTTGCGTTCGCCCGATGACTAAAGTATTCTAGAATATCGTTGTAGACTAGAACATTCCTCTTCGTCATCCGCCCTTACAAGGACGTAGTAAACTGTGTACGGTTGGTTGGCTGGTTGCGTTCGCCCGATGACTAAAGTATTCTAGAATATCGTTGTAGACTAGAACATTCCTCTTCGTCATCCGCCCTTACAAGGACGTAGTAAACTGTGTACGGTTGGTTGGCTGGTTGCGTTCGCCCGATGACTAAAGTATTCTAGAATACCGTTGTAGACTAGAATATTCCTCTTCATCATCCGCCCTTACAAGGACGTAGTAAACGGTGTATGGTTGGTTGGCTGGTTGCGTTCGCCCGATGACTAAAGTATTCTAGAATACCGTTGTAGACTAGAATATTCCTCTTCGTCATCCGCCCTTACAAGGACGTAGTAAACTGTGTATGGTTGGTTGGCTGGTTGCGTTCGCCCGATGACTAAAGTATTCTAGAATACCGTTGTAGACTAGAATATTCCTCTTCATCATCCGCCCTTACAAGGACGTAGTAAACCGTGTATGAACAGTATAAGAAGCAAAAGGGGAAGATACACCTCCCTGGAAGAGAAACTATACGAGGCAACCGAATCACTGAAACAAACCTCTAATCTACATAGCCATGGTCCGTTTCAAAACGCGTGTTCGTCTTCAAAATGCTGTAAACAGTTTGGTTTCCACTTTTGAAATTGTGTATTATAAATATAAAGCACGTTTTTTCTAATGTAATAAAAAAAATAATAGAAACAGGACAAGCAACAACAGAATAAAGCCTTTTAATTATGCGCTGTTAAGGCACTTCCAGATCTCCTGTCAAGATAGACACAGATTACTTGGCAAATGCGAGCCGTGATAGCTCAGTGGTTAGTGAACTGGAGTACAAAGGACAAGGTGTGTGTTCGATCCCAACCGACGGCTCTGGGTTCACCCAGCCTTAAATGGGTACTTGATGGATTTTTTTTCTGGGAAAGTAAAGCGGCACGGGCGTAATACCGACCACATTACCCCAAAAATCATGTGTTGAAGGTCTGTAAAATGTATAGTCACTAACACCATATTCCCTATACGCCACTTGGCGTGACGGGGGTACTTTACTTTACTTTTTACTTGGCAAATGCGAGGGCTACGTCTTACATTAGGAAGAGGAATATTTGAAAAAAGGATGGTTTGTGGTTTGTTCAGCCGAATGTAGGAATCGCCCTGTTAGACTCTTCTGATTCTGAATGAAAATCGTTACTCTGAATAAGTCTGCCGCTAAATAAATTTGCTTGTCATCATGTTGACATCGAATGATGTTACTCGTCCATGTTAGTCTTGGTCTGCCTCTGCTTCTTCTACCTTGTGTTTTCCCCTCCAAGATTACTTTTAGTAGGCTGTTGTGTCTTTTTACATGGCCCAAAATCGCATTGTTATGTTACATGTTCCCGTGTGTTACCGGGGCCTCATTTATGTGAGAAGTAAATAATAGTGACCCTGTGACCTTCCAGGCATGTCGGAAAAGGCGACTAAGGAGTTTGATCGATGGCTTGACAAGCTGTCATTGTAAAAAGCATTGCTATAGAAACAGAACCATAGATTTTAGAAACAGTGATTTCTGCAATATGTGCCATTTTGGCATGGAAGATTTCTGTTTTGAGATTGTAATTCTGCCCTATGTGCCGCCTTGGGCTCTAAAGGACAATAGATATATAGAAACATCGCATTTGTCTTGTTTGAATTGTGTTTAGCAGTTCTGTTTTCATTCTTAGTTATTTTAAGACTTCATCGTTTGATTTCTTTTCTTTCCATCCAATTCTACCTATCCTTCTATATATCCAAATTTCAAAGGCTTCAATTGTATGTTCTGTTTTCTTTAAAGGTTTACAAGACAACATCAAAGTATATTTTTCAATATTAGAGGTTTGCAATACGACATCAAAGTATTCAATAATATTTCTAGAGGTTTTACCAAACAAAACTCTGATGGTATGCACATAACTTCCTACAAAGTTTACACAATGTTCAATTACTGTAAATTTTATTTCAACAGACACAAAAATTACTAAGCCGAAAAATATCAAAGAAAATTGCTGCATTAAGGAAACCGTATGAGCCGCGATAGCTCAGTGGATAGTGAACTGGACTACAAAGGACAAGGGGTAGGGTTCGATCCCAACCGACGGCTTCCGGGTTCATCCAGCTTTTAATGGGTACCGGATTTTTTTTCTGGGAAAGTGAAGCGGCACGGGCGTAATACCGACCACATTACCCAAAAATCATGTGCCGAAGGTCTGTAAAATTTATGGACACTAACACCATATTCCTTATACGCCACTTGGCGTGACGGGGGTACTTTACTTTTTTTCTTTTTTTTTTAAGGAAACCGTATAACCTGAGTTATTTTAAATTATAAAGTTAACGTCATGAAAAAATTGTAGACTACATAAATTCAAAGTAGATAAGTTTTCAAGATGTTTTATAAGGATTGAGAGCATGACTGTTGAAACGACTTATATCAACAAACACTACTAAATACAACAAACTAGAAGGCGTCTTTGAAACAAAAGATGGATAAACGAAATATAAAAAAACACTCGACTCTAAAATGTGACAACAGAAGAGGCCAAATAAAGGAGCAAAAGACTGAAAATTAACTCTCTCCATGTCGCTGGAAGGTGAATGAGAAATAAAAGATTTATAAAAATTAATTCATTGTTAATTTGTCTGTCAAGACAGTAAAAAAAAAAAAAAGTAAAGTACCCCGTCACGCAAGTGGCGTATAGGGAAATATGGTGTAGTGGCCCTATATTTTACAGACCTTCAGCACATGATTTTTGGGGTAATGTGGTAGGTATTACGCCCGTGCCGCTTTACTTTCCCAGAAAAAAATCCGGTACCCATTTAAGGCTGGGTGAACCCGGAAGCTGTCGGTTGGGATCGAACCCTACCCCTTGTCCTTTGTAGTCCAGTTCACTAACCACTGAGCTATCGCGGCTCCCCCTGTCAAGACAGTGCTACCAAATAATGAATTTGATATGATGTAATGGTAGAGGTAAAGTACGAGACTTGAATCGGCGTCTTAGTAGGCGAGTTTTTACCCATATGTGCTCAGCCGCCTATCCAGAAGTGTTCGGAGACTTCTGGATAGTGTCGCTTCAAGCATCGAAACTCACGATGCGAGACGGCATTCCTCGCCTTCCCAGGGTACTACTCTGGTACCCATTTCTGCCAACGGCTGGGTCGACAGCGGGTTTTTTTTTCAACCACGAGTACAATTCACACACTGCTTCCAGCGGGAATCGAACACGGGTTGTCTGAACGTAAAGTCTGTCAACGGTGATAAATCACACATTAAACTCTGTCAACGGTGATACATTACACAGTAAAGTCTGTGAACGGTGATACAACACACAGTAAAGTCTGTCAAAGGTGTAACATCACACAGTAAACTCTGCCAAATGTGATATTTCACACAGTAGAGTCTGTCAACGGTGATACATCACACATTAAACTCTGTCAACGGTGATACATCACACAGTAAAGTCTGTCAACTGTGATACAACACACATTAAACTGTCAAAGGTGATACATCACACATTAAACTCTGTCAATGGTGACACATCACATAGTAAAGTCTGTCAACGGTGATACATCACATAGTAAAGTCTGTCAACGGTGATACATCACATAGTAAAGTCTGTCAACGGTGATACATCACATAGTAAAGTCTGTCAACGGTGATACATCACATAGTAAAGTCTGTCAACGGTGATACATCACATAGTAAAGTCTGTCAACGGTGATACATCACACAGTAAAGTCTTTCAACGGTGATACATCACATAGTAAAGTATGTCAACGGTGACACATCACATAGTAACGTCTGTCAACGGTGATACATCACATATTAAACTCTATCAAAGGTGATACATCACACATTAAACTCTATCAAAGGTGGTACATCACACATTAAACTCTATCAAAGGTGATACATCACACATTAAACTCTATCAAAGGTGATACATCACACATTAAACTCTATCAAAGGTGATACATCACACATTAAACTCTGTCAAGGTGATACATCACACTTCAAACTCTATCAATGGTGATACATCACACATTAAACTCTGTCAAAAGGTGATACATCACACATTAAACTCTATCAAAGGTGATACATCACACATTAAACTCTATCAAATGTGGTACATCACACATTAAACGCTATCAACGGTGATACATCACACATTAAACTCTATCAAAGGTGGTACATCACACATTAAATTCTATCAAATGTGATACATCACACATTAAACTCTATCAAAAGTGATACATCACACATTAAACTCTATCAAATGTGATACATCACACATTAAACTCTATCAACGGTGATACATCACACATTAAACTCTGTCAAGTGTGATACATCACACATTAAACTCTATCAAATGTGATACATCACACATTAAACTCTGTCAAGTGTGATACATCACACAGTAAAGTCTAGTGACCCTTTAAAAAATCCCACCAAAGCGTACCCCAGACTACTCCCCCTCCAATTTCCCTTTCATCACCCCTTTCCTTCTCCTCTTTTACTTCATGTCTACGTCATATTCAGCGGTTAGCGCTTTCTCGTGTCCCTCTCAAAACATCTCAGTAACAACGTCATGATTTCTTCTCCGCTTCACCACAGGTTTGACAAGCTAATACCCCCACGTGCGTTTCTCCATATCAATAAACAGGAAGGGCGTTCCCTGAGAACTGACTGCCTTGCGCCCTCTTAGCGACCCGGGACCAGGTTCAGTTTGGTTTTGCCAAATCCAGGTGATTAAGAATTAGTGAAGGAAGTTAGCCCCGTTCCCTGACAATGTTCAATTCTAGTCCAGAGGCGTAGCATGGGGTTCCAGCGCCTGGAAAGGGGCGATGGTTGTAGGGGGCAAGTATGCTGGTTCCCAGCGTCCACGGCATATATTCGACCCTTGATATGCTTTTTTTTTAAATATTTATCATTAAAACTTTTAATTTTGAGCCCAGGGCAGTCGGCCCTCAGAGCACCCCTCCCCAAGGTTACGCCACTGTCCTAGTCCATTTGGTTTCAGAGTGAGCTGTTTGTTTCCGTTCGCCAGCTCTATATCTCTAACGAGGAGAAGTCCCGAGGGACTGAATTTTGAGTAGTAAAAATAAAGTAAAGCGCCCCCGTCACGCCAAGTGGCGTATAGGGAATATGGTGTTAGTGACCATACATTTTACAGACCTTCAGCACATGATTTTTGGGGTAATGTGGTCGGTATTACGCCCGTGCCGCTTTACTTTCCCAGAAAAAAATCCGGTACCCATTTAAGGCTGAACTCTGGGTGATTATCAGTTATTCCCCCATTTTTACACCGGCAGCCGTGGAGGAAGAAGATAAGGAAAGAAGTCCGCATGAGAGAAGGATAAAAAAACAGAGTGAGAGAAACAGGAAGATACAATGAGATGAAGGTTGTAAGAAAAACAACGATGGGTGTGGGTCGGTGAGGAACAGAGTAAGAAAGAGATATGGAGAGATAAGGAGAGATGGGAAGATGCAGAGAGAAGATAAGATAAAAATAGATTCTCACACTGCTCTGTTCTACAAGTTCATGGAACCAGTTTTACTGCAGCCGGGAATTCCCCATATCCGCTCCACTCATGTCACATCTCCCTCCAAAACTCTGTTAGCAAAATCTGTTGACAAGGTCGACTACCGTACAGCCCTAATTATCGCATAGGCCACGATTCGTAATCATAACGGTCATATAGATCACAAGCAGGGAAATATTAAAAACTGAGATTAAGATTGGCAGGGAAAAAGAGAAAGAGAGATGTACATAGAAGATAAGATATATATTCGCAGGCACAAAGAGCATAGAATGCCCAACAGCTCAATAACCTCGCTCTCAATGGCTTCATTAGCAACGATCTTGTGCCAGAACGGAACCGCGATAGCTCAATGGTTAGTGAACTGGACTACAAAGGACAAGAGGGAGGGTTCGATCCTGATAGATGGCTTCCGGGTTCACCCAGCCTTAAATGGGTACCGGATTTTTTTATGGGAAAGTAAAGCGGCACGGGCGTAATGCCGACCACATTACCCCAAAAACCATGAGCTGTAGGTTTTGTTTAATTTATAGTCACTAACACCATATTCCCTATACGCCCCTTGGCGTGACGGGGGCTCTTTACTTTTACTTTGTGCCAGAACTACAATCAGTGACAAAATAAAATAACACAAAGTAATAAGGAATCACCACCTGTTGTCACGGATGCAAGCTATAAACTCTAACGAGTATTTGATTACCATCAAGAATAACAAGCAAACAAGTATATTTTACATTCACATTTTTAACTCGTATTTATATTAATTATAATAAAATTAGACATAGTAAACAGAGAACAACTGTGGGAGATACTAACAACATACGGAGTCATCTAACCAACCTAATTAAAAGTCTCTACATCAACAACAGCTGCAGGGTCAGAACACAGCAGGCTACACAGATCACTTCGAAGTTAGATCAGGCGTAAGACAGGGGTGCGTACTATCCCCTCTACTGTTTATGACATACATGGACCACATATACAAGCTAGCCACCCATCAGAGACAGAGGAGATCAACGAGCTTCTATTTGCAGACGATCAGGCACTAATACATGAAACAATAGAAGACCTACAAGAACACTTAAACAAACTCAACATCTCAGGAACAAAATACAACATGAAAATCAACATTAACAAAACAGAAGTCAGGAATGTCGCCAAAAATAAACAGAACATCAACATAACTATAGAAGGCAAACAACTAAAACAAGTAGAGGAATTCAAATACCTAGGAAGTCTAATGACAAACGATAATTCTCAAACAGCAGAGATAGAATCCAGATGCAACAAAGCTTGTCAAATCATCGGACACTTATCACCACTATTGTCCAACAAGAAAATAACTCTGGAGACAAAACGAGCACTATATAATACAATCTTCATCTCAATGTTGTGCTACCAATGCCAGACCTGGACCCTAGATGCAAGAACAATAAGAAAAATAACCTCTACAGAGATTAAATGTGTTAGACGAATGACAGGAAACAGTCTGAGAGATAAGATCAGAAATGAAGAAGTGAGAAAAAAGCTAGGAATAGCACCCGCCATAGAATATATAAGGAAACAACAGATTAAATGGTTTGGCCACGTGACAAGACAGAAAGAAAAAAACACTACACAACGAGCCTTCAACAAACGTTGTGAGAACACCAGACCCAAGGGTCGACCACGAAAAAGATGGGTCGATGAAATATTAGAAGCACTAGGAAACATAACAGCAGCAGAGGCGAACAGAAGAGCAAAAGACCGCAAATTATATCTCCCCTCGACGCCGAAAGAAGAGAGGAAGGAAAGAAGAAGAAGATAACAAAATTAAAATAGTTTATATCGGGCCAGAAGATGCACCACAGAAATAAAAAAAAAAAACATAACAGCTCAGGCCAAAATAGCATTTCAGAAAATGAAACATATCTTATGCAACAAATCTATGTCAATAGAAGTGAGAAAGAGAGTTCATCGGTGCTATGTAGAACCAATTCTGACCTATGGAAGCGAATCATAGACTGTAAACATAGAAATGAAAAGACGATTTGAGGCCACAGAGATGGGATTTCTCAGAAGAATGTTGAAAGTTCCCTAGGCAGCTAAAAAGACCAATGAGGAAATCTCAAAGAGGCCGCACAAAAAGGGAGCTCCTAAAAAAACATCAGAAAGAAACAATCAACATTTTTTGGGCACATCATGAGAAGAGGAAAGTTGGAATACTTGGTTACAACTGGCAAAATAAAATGAAAGAAAGATCGCGGACGACAAAGAGAGAAAATACTAGATAGCTTGGTGTCATGGCACGGCAAACAGTCAACAACAGAACTGATACGATGCACTGTAGATAGAAGATCGTGGGAGGACATGATCGCCTACGCCAACCGGTATGGCACATGATGATCATGATCATATCGGGCACATTTTTTTTTTTGGAGAAGATAGTTAAGGAGATAGAGGTGGGGTGGGAGAAAGAGAAAGGAAATATAATAACGTTAGGAGCAAATTCCAGCTAGACCCAGATTAAAAATCCGGAGGGAGGGACCCTAAGGCAGTTGACGTCATCTCATCTCCTGGTACTTTCTTTCAATTCCGAACATATGGACTTTGTCCCTCCTTCGAAAATCCTTGAAACGAAGTCGAGAGGGGGATAGTACGACTGTGTAAAGCACTATCTCCATATTCCGTGTCCAGGCAGAGTAGACAAAGTGAAATGAGGAAGAAAGCACCAATGTGTAAACTTGGCACAATTTATTTTCTTTTTTTTCTTTCTTTCGCCAGCTTTTACCTCTGACGAAGTTCCTAGAGACTAGGAACTGAATTGTGCGTGTTAATCCATTTTTCCAAGCAGTCGTGTGCACAGGGGTCCCTCGTCGCACAGGCAGATAACTCCGACTTCGGAGGTACTCATATTTTTTCCCCTCGATGAGTAATTGACGTTTTAAGCCACAGTAATTTATAATTATTATAGTTATTAAACATTATAAGAAATATAAGAATATCTGTTAAAAAAAAAAAAAGGAAAGTACCAACTACTACTTAAGTACATCACGCCCAGTGGCGTATAGGGAGCGATTATGTTGTTAGTGACCATAAATTTTACAGACCTTCGGCACATGATTTTTGGGGTAATGTGGTCGGTATTAATTTCGTACCGCTTTATTTTTGCAGAAAAAAATCCGGTACCCATTTTTTACTATGATATTATCTCAAAATTTGTCTTTAAAATGTATCACTACGTGATCGACAACTTTAATACACGTTTCTCTTTCACTGTGTTGTATACATCATTGATCCCTCTATTTTAGCTTTCTATGATGATGTCTGTGTTTCTCTTTGACCTTTCTCGATGGCAGCAGCTGTTTGTGGTCAGAGTTGTATCTACTAAACCTTTGTCTAGTAAAAGTTAAGGCAAACTCCAACTCCATACCCTTGCTAGGCGTATGGGGATGTGGTGTTAATGACCACAATTTTCCATGACCACGGCACATTTTTGGGTTATATGGCCAGTACCACGCCAAGACGCCCTTATTTCTTATTAAAAAGTATGGTACCCATTTTAGAGGATGGGTAAACTCCGAAGGCTTATCTTTCCGAAAAGAATTCGGCACATCTGGGAATCTAACCCAGCAGTTTTTTTTTAGTAGCAGGACTAGTAGTTGCTGTAGTAGTAGTAGTAGTAGTGGTGGTGGTGGTGGTGGTTGTATTTGTAGTAGTAGTAGTGGTAGTAGTAGTAGTAGTGGTAGTAGTAGTAGTGGTAGTAGTACTAGTGGTAGTAGTAGTGGTGGTGGTGGTTGTATTTGTAGTAGTAGTAGTGGTAGTAGTAGTAGTAGTGGTAGTAGTAGTAGTGGTAGTGGTGGTTGTATTTGTAGTAGTAGTAGTAGTGGTAGTAGTAGTAGTGGTGGTGGTTGTATTTGTAGTAGTAGTAGTAGTAGTAGTGGCAGTAGTAGTAGTAGTAGTAGTGGTGGTGGTGGTTGTATTTGTAGTAGTAGTAGTGGTAGTAGTAGTAGTAGTAGTGGTAGTAGTAGTAGTGGTAGTGGTAGTAGTAGTAGTAGTAGTGGTAGTAGTACTGGTGGTAGTAGTAGTAGTAGTAGTGGTGGTGGGGGTTGTATTTGTAGTAGTAGTAGTGGTAGTAGTAGTAGTGGTAGTAGTAGTAGTGGTAGTGGTGGTGGTGGTTGTATTTGTAGCAGTAGTAGTAGTAGTAGTAGTAGTAGTGTGGTGGTGGTTGTGTTTGTAGTAGTAGTAGTGGTAGTAGTAGTAGTAGTGGCAGTAGTAGTAGTAGTAGTAGTAGTAGTAGTGGTGGTGGTGGTTGTATTTGTAGTAGTAGTAGTGGTAGTAGTAGTAGTAGTGGTAGTAGTAGTAGTGGTAGTGGTGGTGGTGGTTGTATTTGTAGTAGTAGTAGTAGTAGTAGTAGTAGTAGTGGTGGTGTGGTTGTATTTGTAGTAGTAGTGGTGGTAGTAGTAGTAGTAGTGGCAGTAGTAGTAGTAGTAGTGGTGGTGGTGGTTGTATTTGTAGTAGTAGTAGTGGTAGTAGTAGTAGTGGTGGTAGTAGTAGTAGTAGTAGTGGTGGTGGTGGTTGTATTTGTAGTAGTAGTAGTGGTAGTAGTAGTAGTAGTGGTAGTAGTAGTAGTAGTAGTAGTAGTAGTGGTGGTTGTATTGTAGTAGTAGTAATAGTAGTAGTAGTGGTAGTAGTAGTAGTAGTAGTGGTGGTGGTGGTTGTATTTGTAGTAGTAGTAGTGGTAGTAGTAGTAGTAGTGGTAGTAGTACTAGTGGTAGTAGTGGTGGTGGTGGTTGTATTTGTAGTAGTAGTAGTGGTAGTAGTAGTAGTAGTATAGTAGCTGTAGTAGTAGTAGTGGTAGTAGTAGTAGTAGTATTAGTAGTAGTAGTAGTAGTGGTGGTGGTGGTGGTTGTATTTGTAGTAGTAGTAGTGGTAGTAGTAGTAGTAGTGGTATTAGTAGTAGTAGTGGCGGTTGTATTTGTAGTAGTAGTAGTGGTGGTAGTAGTAGTAGTAGTAGTAGTAGTAGTAGTGGTGGTGGTGGTGGTTGTATTTGTAGTAGTAGTAGTGGTAGTAGTAGTAGTGGTGGTTGTATTTGTAGTAGTAGTAGTAGTGGTAGTAGTAGTAGTGGTGGTGGTGGTGGTTGTATTTGTAGTAGTAGTATTAGTAGTAGTAGTAGTAGTGGTGGTGGTGGTGGTTGTATTTGTAGTAGTAGTAGTAGTAGTAGTAGTAGCAGTGGTAGTAGTAGTAGTTTAGTGGTGGTAGTTGGAGTAATAGTAGTAGTAGTAGTTGTAGTAGTAGTTTAGTGGTGGTAGTTGGAGTAATAGTAGTAGTAGTAGTAGTAGTAGTGGTAGTAGTAGTAGTTGTAGCAGTTGAAGCATTAGTAGTAGTAGTAGTAGCAGTTTCAGCAGTAGTAGTAGTAGTTTGTTGCAGTAGTAGTAGTAGTAGTAGCAGTAGTAGTAGTAGTAGTAGTAGTAGTAGTAGTAGTAGTAGTAGTAGTAGTAGGAGAATAAGAAGAAGAAGAATCTCTTCACAGAAAAATACTAAATCATAGGGCATCGCCTTATTTCTTATTAAAAAGTATGGTACCCATTTTTAGAGGATGGGTAAACTCCGAATTCAATGTTATGCGCCTACTAACGAAGCTGATGATGAAGTTAAGGACGATTTTTATAACCAACTGCAACAACTTATAAACAAAATACCAAAACACGATCTTTTAATTGTAATGGGAGACTTCAACGCCAAAGTAGGACAAGATAACGCAGGAGTGGAACATGTGATGGGGAGAGAAGGCTGTAATACAACAAGTCAGAATGGAGAAAGATTAATAGAATTATGTTTAATAGAAAATTTAGTTATAGGTGGGACATTATTTCCACACAAAAATATTCACAAAACAACATGGATATCTCCTGATGATAGAACCTCAAATCAAATTGACCACCTATGTATTAAACAACAATTCAGATCATCATTAATAGATGTAAGAGCTTACAGAGGTGCTGATGTTAATAGTGACCACAACTTGTGCATTGGGAAATAAGATTAAAATTTAGAAACAACAGAAGAGGTCAATTACACATAAAATTGATAGTCATAAACTGAAAGATGAAGCCATAAAGGAAAAGTTTAACATAGAGCTAAGTAATTGTTATTCAGCACTCGGTGAAATAGACTTAGATATCAATGAAATGTGGGACTCACAGAGCAAAATACTAATGACAGCAGCAGAAGCAAGTGCCGGACTGAAGAAAATGGAAAAACGAGCTTGGATCTCAGACACCACATGGAAATACATCAAAGAAAGAAGAGAAGCAAAGAGAGCCGTGACTAATGTAAAGACAGATCTTGGAAAGGTTCTGGCAAAAGCAACATACAAAGAATTAGACAACAAAGTGAAAAGTTCGGCAAGAAGAGATACAAGAGCTTATATAGACAACTTGGCAGAGAAAGCAGAGACAGCTGCAATTACAGGAGACAGCAGAACTCTCTATACTGTACAAAAGATGCTGACAAACACCTATACATCCAGTGGAACACCAATTCTAGACAAATCTGGATTAATGCTAACAACAAGCGCAGACATAAAAGCCCGTTGGGCGGAACACTTCAAAGAAATTCTTAACCGTCCACTACCTCACAGTTTAATAGATTTTGAAGCTGAATCACCAGCAGCAGAATTAGATGTAAATTTAGATGACTTCACCTTGAGTGAAATAGAAACCACCTTAAAGCTAATGACCAATAACAAGGCTGCTGGAGAGGATAAGTTAACAGCTGAGATCCTCAAGGCAATTGATAGCCATAATTTAATACATCTCCAAAAAATGTTCAACATCATTTGGAAAACAGAGAAGACGCCTCATAAATGGAAAAAAGGAATCATTGTTAAGATCCCAAAAAAGGGCAATCTTAGAGATTGTAACAACTGGAGAGGCGTGACACTTTTGTCAGTTGCCTCAAAGTTATTCTGTAAAATCATCCTAAATAGAATAAAGGATTCAATAGATACAGTAATGCGTGAAGAACAGGCTGGGTTTAGAAAAGGGAGAAGCTGTCTTGACCACATTTTCACTCTACGACTTATATTGGAGGAACACATTGAAAAGCAAAAACCTTTTGTACTTAACTTCATCGACTTCAAAAAAGCATTTGATGGTATTCATAGAGATTCTTTGTGGAAAATTCTGAAGCAATATGGTTTACCATCAAAAATCATAAATATTATCAAAGACATGTATGATGGTTACACATGTGCAGTTCGAACAGAGGAAGGACTGAGCGAATGTTTCCCAATAGAAACTGGGGTTAAACAAGGATGTATTTTATCGCCCTTGTTATTTGGAATTGTTATGGACTTCATAATGAAGAAATGCTGCACTGGTAATAAAGGCATCGAATGGATACAAGGAGACCATTTGGAGGACCTCGACTTTGCTGATGACATAGTTCTCATCAGCAGTCAGATAAAAACGATGCAGGAAAACACAAATGAACTATCATCAATAGCCAGCAAAATTGGGCTTGAGGTCAATCATGAAAAGACTAAAGTCATGAAAGTTTAATTCCAACAAGTGACAAAATATACATGGAAAACAAACCAGTAGAAGAGATCGATCACTTTATCTATCTTGGAAGTCACATTGATCGAGAAGGGGATACGAGCAAAGAAATTAGAATCAGACTGGCTAAAGCAGCAATGTCTTTCAGAAGCCTTGAAAAGTTGTGGAAATCAAAACTCATTAGCACAAACACAAAACTTAGGCTATTCAAATCAAATGTACTATCAACCCTTACGTATGCGTGTGAAAGCTGGAAAACAACAAGAGATATAGAAACAAAGTTGAACGCATTCGAAAATAAATGTCTAAGGAAAATACTTGGTATAGAATGGAACGAATTCAAAACAAACGAGGAAATTAGAGAAATCGCCAATCAACCATTAATATCTTCAGTAATAAAGAAAAGACGATGGTCATACGTTGGACATGTGATGAGAAGAGATAATAATCGAATAGCAAAGCAAGCCCTCATATGGGAAACAACAGGTAAAAGAAAAGAGGAAGACCCAGGGAGACACTGAGAAGAACATTGATGAGAGAGGCAAGAGCAGCAGGAATCGGCTCCCTCAATGAGATAGAACTGCTTGCACAGAACAGAGACAGATGGCGAGATTTGATAAAATATCTTTAAAAGAAAACTGCTAGAACAAAAATTCATATAGGAGAAGGTGTATCTTGGTCTACGCCCTATGGGCCGGTTACGGCTCGACAGGTCAATAGATAGAAACTCCGAAGGCTTATCTTTCCGAAAAGAATTCGGCACATCTGGGAATCTAACCCAGCAGTTTTTTTTTTAGTAGCAGGACTAGTAGTTGCTGTAGTAGTAGTAGTAGTAGTGGTGGTGGTGGTGGTGGTTGTATTTGTAGTAGTAGTAGTGGTAGTAGTAGTAGTAGTGGTAGTAGTAGTAGTGGTAGTAGTACTAGTGGTAGTAGTAGTGGTGGTGGTGGTTGTATTTGTAGTAGTAGTAGTGGTAGTAGTAGTAGTAGTAGTAGTGGTAGTAGTAGTAGTGGTAGTGGTGGTTGTATTTGTAGTAGTAGTAGTGGTAGTAGTAGTAGTGGTGGTGGTTGTATTTGTAGTAGTAGTAGTGGTAGTAAGTAGTAGTAGTGGCAGTAGTAGTAGTAGTAGTAGTAGTGGTGGTGGTGGTTGTATTTGTAGTAGTAGTAGTGGTAGTAGTAGTAGTAGTAGTGGTAGTAGTAGTAGTGGTAGTGGTAGTAGTAGTAGTAGTAGTGGTAGTAGTACTAGTGGTAGTAGTAGTAGTAGTATGGTGGTGGTGGTTGTATTTATAGTAGTAGTAGTGGTAGTAGTAGTAGTAGTGGTAGTAGTAGTAGTGGTAGTGGTGGTGGTGGTTGTATTTGTAGCAGTAGTAGTAGTAGTAGTGGTGGTGGTGGTTGTGTTTGTAGTAGTAGTAGTGGTAGTAGTAGTAGTAGTGGCAGTAGTAGTAGTAGTAGTGGTGTGGTGGTTGTATTTTTAGTAGTAGTGGTAGTTAGTAGTAGTAGTGGTAGTAGTAGTGGTAGTAGTAGTGTAGTGGTGGTGGTGTTAGTAGTAGTAGTAGTGGTAGTAGTAGTAGTAGTGGTAGTGGTGGTAGTAGTAGTAGTAGTGGTAGTAGTAGTAGTAGTAGTGGTGGTGGTAGTTAGTAGTAGTAGTAGTAGTGGTGGTGGTGGTTGTATTTGTAGTAGTAGTAGTGATAGTCGTAGTAGTATGGTAGTAGTAGTAGTGGTCGTGGTGGTGGTGGTTGTCTTTGTAGTCGTAGTAGTGGTAGTATAGTCGTCGTGGTCGTAGGGTAGTAGTAGTAGTGGTAGTGGTGGTGTGGTTGTATTTTAGTAGTAGTAGTGGTAGTAGTCGTAGTAGTGGTAGTAGTAGTAGTAGTAGTGGCGGTTGTATTTGTAGTAGTAGTAGTGGTGGTAGTAGTAGTAGTAGTGGTAGTAGTAGTAGTAGTAGTGGTAGTAGTAGTAGTGGTGGTGTGGTGGTTGTATTTGTAGTAGTAGTAGTGGTAGTAGTAGTAGTGGTAGTAGTACTAGTAGTAGTGGTGGTGGTGGTTGTATTTGTAGTAGTAGTAGTGGTAGTAGTAGTAGTAGTATTAGTAGTTGTAGTAGTAGTAGTGGTAGTAGTAGTAGTAGTATTAGTAGTAGTAGTAGTAGTGGTGGTGGTGGTGGTTGTATTTGTAGTAGTAGTAGTGGTAGTAGTAGTAGTAGTGGTAGTAGTAGTAGTAGTGGCGGTTGTATTTGTAGTGGTAGTAGTGGTGGTAGTAGTAGTAGTAGTAGTAGTAGTGGTGGTGGTGGTGGTTTGTATTTGTAGTAGTAGTAGTGGTAGTAGTAGTAGTGGTGGTTGTATTTGTAGTAGTAGTAGTAGTAGTAGTAGTAGTAGTAGTGGTAGTAGTAGTAGTGGTGGTGGTGGTGGTTGTATTTGTAGTAGTAGTAGTAGTAGTAGTAGTGGTAGTAGTAGTAGTTTAGTGGTGGTAGTTGGAGTAATAGTAGTAGTAGTAGTTATAGTAGTAGTTTAGTGGTGGTAGTTGGAGTAATAGTAGTAGTAGTAGTAGTAGTAGTGGTAGTAGTAGTAGTTGTAGCAGTTGAAGCATTAGTAGTAGTAGTAGTAGCAGTTTCAGCAGTAGTAGTAGTAGTTGTTGCAGTAGTAGTAGTAGTAGTAGCAGTAGTAGTAGTAGTAGTAGTAGTAGTAGTAGTAGTAGTAGTAGTAGTAGAATAAGAAGAAGAAGAATCTCTTCACAGAAAATACTAAATCATAGGGCATCGCCCTTATTTCTTATTAAAAAGTATGGTACCCATTTTTAGAGGATGGGTAAACTCTGAATTCAATGTTATGCGCCTACTAACGAAGCTGATGATGAAGTTAAGGACGATTTTTATAACCAACTGCAACAACTTATAAACAAAATACCAAAACACGATCTTTTAATTGTAATGGGAGACTTCAACGCCAAAGTAGGACAAGATAACGCAGGAGTGGAACATGTGATGGGAGAGAAGGCTGTAATACAACAAGTCAGAATGGAGAAAGATTAATAGAATTATGTTTAATAGAAAATTTAGTTATAGGTGGGACATTATTTCCACACAAAAATATTCACAAAACAACATGGATATCTCCTGATGATAGAACCTCAAATCAAATTGACCACCTATGTATTAAACAACAATTCAGATCATCATTAATAGATGTAAGAGCTTACAGAGGTGCTGATGTTAATAGTGACCACAACTTGTGCATTGGGAAAATAAGATTAAAATTTAGAAACCAACAGAAGAGGTCAATTACACATAAAATTGATAGTCATAAACTGAAAGATGAAGCCATAAAGGAAAAGTTTAACATAGAGCTAAGTAATTGTTATTCAGCACTCGGTGAAATAGACTTAGATATCAATGAAATGTGGGACTCATAGAGCAAAATACTAATGACAGCAGCAGAAGCAAGTGCCGGACTGAAGAAAATGGAAAAACGAGCTTGGATCTCAGACACCACATGGAAATACATCAAAGAAAGAAGAGAAGCAAAGAGAGCCGTGACTAATGTAAAGACAGATCTTGGAAAGGTTCTGGCAAAAGCAACATACAAGAATTAGACAACAAAGTGAAAAGTTCGGCAAGAAGAGATACAAGAGCTTATATAGACAACTTGGCAGAGAAAGCAGAGACAGCTGCAATTACAGGAGACAGCAGAACTCTCTATACTGTACAAAAGATGCTGACAAACACCTATACATCCAGTGGAACACCAATTCTAGACAAATCTGGATTAATGCTAACAACAAGCGCAGACATAAAAGCCCGTTGGGCGGAACACTTCAAAGAAATTCTTAACCGTCCACTACCTCACAGTTTAATAGATTTTGAAGCTGAAACACCAGCAGCAGAATTAGATGTAAATTTAGATGACTTCACCTTGAGTGAAATAGAAACCACCTTAAAGCTAATGACCAATAACAAGGCTGCTGGAGAGGATAAGTTAACAGCTGAGATCCTCAAGGCAATTGATAGCCATAATTTAATACATCTCCAAAAAATGTTCAACATCATTTGGAAAACAGAGAAGACCCCTCATAAATGGAAAAAAGGAATCATTGTTAAGATCCCAAAAAAGGGCAATCTTAGAGATTGTAACAACTGGAGAGGCGTGACACTTTTGTCAGTTGCCTCAAAGTTATTCTGTAAAATCATCCTAAATAGAATAAAGGATTCAATAGATACAGTAATGCGTGAAGAACAGGCTGGGTTTAGAAAAGGGAGAAGCTGTCTTGACCACATTTTCACTCTACGACTTATATTGGAGGAACACATTGAAAAGCAAAAACCTTTTGTACTTAACTTCATCGACTTCAAAAAAGCATTTGATGGTATTCATAGAGATTCTTTGTGGAAAATTCTGAAGCAATATGGTTTACCATCAAAAATCATAAATATTATCAAAGACATGTATGATGGTTACACATGTGCAGTTCGAACAGAGGAAGGACTGAGCGAATGTTTCCCAATAGAAACTGGGTTAAACAAGGATGTATTTTATCGCCCTTGTTATTTGGAATTGTTATGGACTTCATAATGAAGAAATGCTGCACTGGTAATAAAGGCATCGAATGGATACAAGGAGACCATTTGGAGGACCTCGACTTTGCTGATGACATAGTTCTCATCAGCAGTCAGATAAAAACGATGCAGGAAAACACAAATGAACTATCATCAATAGCCAGCAAAATTGGGCTTGAGGTCAATCATGAAAAGACTAAAGTCATGAAAAGTTTAATTCCAACAAGTGACAAAATATACATGGAAAACAAACCAGAAACCAGTAGAAGAGATCGATCACTTTATCTATCTTGGAAGTCACATTGATCGAGAAGGGGATACGAGCAAAGAAATTAGAATCAGACTGGCTAAAGCAGCAATGTCTTTCAGAAGCCTTGAAAAGCTGTGGAAATCAAAACTCATTAGCACAAACACAAAACTTAGGCTATTCAAATCAAATGTACTATCAACCCTTACGTATGCGTGTGAAAGCTGGAAAACAACAAGAGATATAGAAACAAAGTTGAACGCATTCGAAAATAAATGTCTAAGGAAAATACTTGGTATAGAATGGAACGAATTCAAAACAAACGAGGAAATTAGAGAAATCGCCAATCAACCATTAATATCTTCAGTAATAAAGAAAAGACGATGGTCATACGTTGGACATGTGATGAGAAGAGATAATAATCGAATAGCAAAGCAAGCCCTCATAAGGGAAACAACAGGTAAAAGAAAAAGAGGAAGACCAGGGAGACACTGAGAAGAACATTGATGAGAGAGGCAAGAGCAGCAGGAATCGGCTCCCTCAATGAGATAGAACTGCTTGCACAGAACAGAGACAGATGGCGAGATTTGATAAAATATCTTTAAAAGAAAACTGCTAGAACAAAAATTCATATAGGAGAAGTGTATCTTGGTCTACGCCCTATGGGCCGGTTACGGCTCGAAAGGTCAATAGATAGAAACTCCGAAGGCTTATCTTTCCGAAAAGAATTCGGCACATCTGGGAATCTAACCCAGCAGTTTTTTTTTAGTAGCAGGACTAGTAGTTGCTGTAGTAGTAGTAGTAGTGGTGGTGGTGGTGGTGGTTGTATTTGTAGTAGTAGTAGTGGTAGTAGTAGTAGTAGTGGTAGTAGTAGTAGTGGTAGTAGTACTAGTGGTAGTAGTAGTGGTGGTGGTGGTTGTATTTGTAGTAGTAGTAGTGGTAGTAGTAGTAGTAGTAGTAGTGGTAGTAGTAGTAGTGGTAGTGGTGGTTGTATTTGTAGTAGTAGTAGTGGTAGTAGTAGTAGTGGTGGTGGTTGTATTTGTAGTAGTAGTAGTGGTAGTAGTAGTAGTAGTGGCAGTAGTAGTAGTAGTAGTAGTAGTGGTGGTGGTGGTTGTATTTGTAGTAGTAGTAGTGGTAGTAGTAGTAGTAGTAGTGGTAGTAGTAGTAGTGGTAGTGGTAGTAGTAGTAGTAGTAGTGGTAGTAGTACTAGTGGTAGTAGTAGTAGTAGTGGTGGTGGTGGTTGTATTTATAGTAGTAGTAGTGGTAGTAGTAGTAGTAGTGGTAGTAGTAGTAGTGGTAGTGGTGGTGGTGGTTGTATTTGTAGCAGTAGTAGTAGTAGTAGTGGTGGTGGTGGTTGAGTTTGTAGTAGTAGTAGTGGTAGTAGTAGTAGTAGTGGCAGTAGTAGTAGTAGTAGTGGTGTGGTGGTTGTATTTTTAGTAGTAGTGGTGGTAGTAGTAGTAGTAGTGGTAGTAGTAGTAGTAGTGGTGGTGGTGGTAGTAGTAGTAGTAGTGGTAGTAGTAGTAGTAGTGGTAGTGGTGGTAGTAGTAGTAGTGGTAGTAGTAGTAGTAGTAGTGGTGGTGGTAGTAGTAGTAGTAGTAGTAGTGGTGGTGGTGGTTGTATTTGTAGTAGTAGTAGTGGTAGTAGTAGTAGTAGTGGTAGTAGTAGTAGTGGTAGTGGTGGTGGTGGTTGTATTTGTAGTAGTAGTAGTGGTAGTAGTAGTAGTAGTGGTAGTAGTAGTAGTAGTAGTGGCGGTTGTATTTGTAGTAGTAGTAGTGGTGGTAGTAGTAGTAGTAGTGGTAGTAGTAGTAGTAGTAGTAGTGGTAGTAGTAGTGGTGGTGGTGGTGGTTGTATTTGTAGTAGTAGTAGTGGTAGTAGTAGTAGTGGTGGTTGTATTTGTAGTAGTAGTAGTAGTAGTAGTAGTAGTAGTGGTAGTAGTAGTAGTGGTGGTGGTGGTGGTTGTATTTGTAGTAGTAGTAGTGGTAGTAGTAGTAGTAGTGGTAGTAGTAGTAGTGGTAGTGGTGGTGGTTGTATTTGTAGTAGTAGTAGTGGTAGTAGTAGTAGTAGTAGTAGTAGTGGTGGTGGTTGTATTTGTAGTAGTAGTAATAGTAGTAGTAGTGGTAGTAGTAGTAGTAGTAGTGGTGGTGGTGGTTGTATTTGTAGTAGTAGTAGTGGTAGTAGTAGTAGTAGTGGTAGTAGTACTAGTAGTAGTGGTGGTGGTGGTTGTATTTGTAGTAGTAGTAGTGGTAGTAGTAGTAGTAGTATTAGTAGTTGTAGTAGTAGTAGTGGTAGTAGTAGTAGTATTAGTAGTAGTAGTAGTAGTGGTGGTGGTGGTGGTTGTATTTGTAGTAGTAGTAGTGGTAGTAGTAGTAGTAGTAGTGGTGGTGGTAGTAGTAGTAGTAGTAGTAGTGGTGGTGGTGGTTGTATTTGTAATAGTAGTAGTGGTAGTAGTAGTAGTAGTGGTAGTAGTAGTAGTGGTAGTGGTGGTGGTGGTTGTATTTGTAGTAGTAGTAGTGGTAGTAGTAGTAGTAGTGGTAGTAGTAGTAGTAGTAGTGTCGGTTGTATTTGTAGTAGTAGTAGTGGTGGTAGTAGTAGTAGTAGTGGTAGTAGTAGTAGTAGTAGTGGTGGTGGTGGTGGTTGTATTTGTAGTAGTAGTAGTGGTAGTAGTAGTAGTGGTGGTTGTATTTGTAGTAGTAGTAGTAGTAGTGGTAGTGGTAGTAGTAGTAGTGGTGGTGGTGGTGGTTGTATTTGTAGTAGTAGTAGTGGTAGTAGTAGTAGTAGTGGTAGTAGTAGTAGTGGTAGTGGTGGTGGTTGTATTTGTAGTAGTAGTAGTGGTAGTAGTAGTAGTAGTGGTAGTAGTAGTAGTGGTGGTTGTGGTGGTTGTATTTGTAGTAGTAGTAGTGGTAGTAGTAGTAGTAGTGGTAGTAGTAGTAGTAGTGGCGGTTGTATTTGTAGTAGTAGTAGTGGTGGTAGTAGTAGTAGTAGTAGTGGTAGTAGTAGTAGTAGTAGTAGTAGTAGTGGTGGTGGTGGTGGTGGTGGTTGTATTTGTAGTAGTAGTAGTGGTAGTAGTAGTAGTGGTGGTTGTATTTGTAGTAGTAGTAGTAGTAGTGGTAGTAGTAGTAGTGGTGGTGGTGGTGGTTGTATTAGTAGTAGTAGTAGCGGTTTTAGTAGTAGTAGTGGTAGTAGTGGTGGTAGTTGGAGTAATAGTAGTAGTAGTAGTAGTAGTAGTAGTAGCAGTGGTAGTAGTAGTAGTTTAGTGGTGGTAGTTGGAGTAATAGTAGTAGTAGTAGTAGTAGTATTAGTAGTAGTTTAGTGGTGGTAGTTGGAGTAATAGTAGTAGTAGTAGTAGTAGTGGTAGTAGTAGTAGTTGTAGCAGTTGAAGCATTAGTAGTAGTAGTAGTAGCAGTTTCAGCAGTAGTAGTAGTAGTTGTTGCAGTAGTAGTAGTAGTAGTAGCAGTAGTAGTAGTAGTAGTAGTAGTAGTAGTAGTAGAATAAGAAGAAAAAAGAATCTCTTCACAGAAAAATACTAAATCATAGGGCATCTTGCGATAGCTCAGTGGTTAGTGAACTGGACTACCACGGACAAGGGATAGGGTTCGATCCCAACCGACGGCTTCCGGGTTCACCCAGCCTTAAATGGGTACCGGATTTTTTTCTGGGAAAGTAAAGCAGCACGGGCGTAATACTGACCACATTACCCCAAAAAATCATGTGCTGAAGGTCTGTAAAATATAGGGTCACTAACACCATATTTCCCTATACGCCACTTGGCGGGTACTTTACTTTTATAGGGCATCCTACCTGGCATACGTAATTTCGTGTCTTTGTAGCTGTGTGCTCGTACTTTTACCTTTTCTATGTAAAGATACATGTGCAATATATGATTTTTTTCTTCATTTATGACGAAGCTCCCTATTTCCCCCATAATGTCAGAAATGACGTCTACTCTCATCCATTTTTTATTCAGTTCGTCAGACGAAACAAATCCCTAAATTTACCACCAGGTAAATGGAAAGGTCAAAGTGTATTGCCGGAACTGCGCACAAAAACAGAGCCCTTAGTTTTTGACTGATTGTTTGGCTACCTCTCAGAGCACGCAATGATCATGCCGGAAACGCGTCATTGTATGGAAGTCTCGACTTAGCCAAATCTAAGATCGCTGCAAAAAAAAAATAAATAAATAAAATAAAATCATCATCATCAAGTACCGTGCCTGCAGGAGTAGGTGATCATGTCACTCTACAACTTTCGATCTAGACAGTTAATTATCATTTCTATTGTTGACCTTCTGCCAAGCCATTCTCTTAAGCTGTCTGGTATCTTTTTTCTTTGCTTCCCTTTATCTCTCCGTCCCTCAATTTTCTCAGTTGTTACAATATATTCCAGTTGTTCTCTTCTCATTACGTGGCCAAAAAATGATGATTGTTTCTTCCTAATATTGGAAATTAGCTCTCTCTTTTCTTTGGCCTCTTTCAGGACGTCGACATTACTCTACTTAGCTGTCCATGGTATTCTCACATTCCTCTGTAAAACCACATTTCTACAAGGGAAATGTCAAAGATTGCAACAAATGGAGAGGCTTGACGTTTCTAGCTGTTGCCTTTAATGTATTCTGTAAGATCATCATGAACACAATCAAAGACACAATCAAAGTTGTCATGGACACTGTTATGTCTAAAGTATTCTGTAAGATCATCATGAACACAATCAAAGTTGTCATGGACACTGTTATGTCTAAAGTATTCTGTAAGATCATCATGAACACAATCAAAGTTGTCATGGACACTGTTATGTCTAAAGTATTCTGTAAGATCATCATGAACACAATCAAAGATGTCATAGACACTGTTATGTGTAAAGTATTCTGTAAGATCATCCATGAACACAATCAAAGTTGTCATGGACACTGTTATGTCTAAAGTATTCTGTAAGATCATCATGAACACAATCAAAGTTGTCATGGACACTGTTATGTGTAAAGTATTCTGTAAGATCATCATGAACACAATCAAAGTTGTCATAGACACTGTTATGTGTAATGTATTCTGTAAGATCATCCATGAACACAATCAAAGTTGTCATGGACACTGTTATGTCTAAAGTATTCTGTAAGATCATCATGAACACAATCAAAGATGTCATAGATACTGTTATGTGTCAAGTATTCTGTAAGATCATCATGAACACAATCAAAGATGTCATAGACACTGTTATGTCTAAAGTATTCTGTAAGATCATCATGAACACAATCAAAGATGTCAAAGACACTGTTATGTGTAAAGTATTCTGTAAGATCATCATGAACACAATCAAAGTTGTCATGGACACTGTTATGTGTAATGTATTCTGTAAGATCATCATGAACAGAATCAAAGATGTCGTTGACACTGTTATACATAAAGAACAAGCAGGATTAAGAAAAGGAAGAAGCTACCTTGATCATATTTCACCCTAACAATTATACAAGAAGAACATACAGAAAAGCAGAAACCACATATGCTTTCATTGCTTTCAAAAAAGCTGTCGACAACATACATAGAGACTCATTGTAGGACATACTCAGACAATATGGTATACCACCACAAATCATTAACATCATCAAAGTACGACGGGTTACCGTGTGCAGCTTGTACAGAGGCTGTCTAAGTGAATGGTTCTGATGGTCTCTCTTCTCTCCCATTCTCTCACTCTCTCTTCTCTCGCTCCCCCTCTCCTTTTTCCCCATTTATTTCTTTCACTGTCTCTATTTTCTTCCCCTCTCTCCATATTACTGTCTTTCCGCTCTCTCTCCCAATCTACTCTTCTCTATCTCCCTCCTTCTCTCCCTCTCCTCCTTTCTCTTTTTCTCTCTCCCCTTCTCTCTCTCTCTCTCTCTTCCTTTACTTCTTCCCTCGCTTTCCTTCTCTCCCTCCCTCCTTCTCTTTCTCTCTCTCTCCCTCTTTCTCCCTGCTTCTCTTCTTCTTTCTCTCTCCCTCACCCTCTCTCTCCTTCTTTCTCCTTTTCTCTCTTCCCTTCTCACTCTCCCTCCCTCCTTCTCTCTCTCCATCTCCATATTTCTCTCTCTCTCTCTCCTTATTTTCCTCTCCATATTTATTTTTCTCCGCTCTCTCCCTCTTTTTCCCTGCTTCTGTCCTTGTTTCTCTCTCCCTTCTACCCTCTCTCCCTCACCATATTTCTCTCTCTCTCTCCTTATTTCCCTCTCCATATTTATTTCCCTCCTCTCTCTCCATGATTACCATCCATGCAGGAAAGACAACAACCTCTATAAGTAACATGTTACACACAAGAACATAAGGCATCAACCGCTGATATTTTAACCTTAGTGTAAAGCACTCAAGTACGCCGGTTTTTTTGTAGCCGTGTTTTCGTAAATCTGCACATGTAATCACTTTGTATATACAAACCGCCAGACAGCATGAGGTGTACACAAAAGGCGTTAATTTGCTGTCGCTGTCAAGCGTGTACGAAACTAACAGCAGAAAGTCTGTAAAGATCAGTCAAATGGCATGCTGGTAAGTGACGTCACGGTACATGGCAGGTAAAATTCAAAGCAATATTTAGACTCAGCTGCGACGCCATTACTTTGGGGGCATCTAGAATGAAAGCGGGGGCACAGGCGCTCGACAGCGGCAGAGATGAAGTTGTTAGCGACTAGTAGTTGATGGCCTGA
This sequence comes from Megaustenia siamemsis, assembly GCA_032433765.1. NCBI lineage: Eukaryota > Metazoa > Mollusca > Gastropoda > Stylommatophora > Ariophantidae > Megaustenia > Megaustenia siamemsis. The sequence goes on along the minus strand of JAVIAB010000145.1, from coordinate 39,364,922 downwards.
TTACCATCGATGCAGGAAAGTAGTTGATTTTAGAGTAATCAGGAATCTATGGGCGCAGCCATTGTTGTGTGTGTTACGTCATCATAATGGCTCAACGTATATCCCTAGACCGGCCATACGCTAACCTTACGGTCTGTTGTTTGATGTGCAACGGGGATAATCCGACGACTATGTTTTATATGTTTGGAATTGGAGTCAACAACTATGTCCTAACGTCATCAAGCGCTATGCATTTTAAAAATATGATGATCATCATTTTCAGGAGGACATGAACTTCCGGTCAATATGGTGGATAGTTGGCAGGAACCGTTGATGGCTATGTATGAAAGTGTTCCTTGTTGCAGTTTCTTCACATTCCAGGTCCGGCTTGTTGCAGGAGCTATTGAGTTAAATGCTCTGTGCACACCGTGAACTGTGTGTTTCATCCGTTTTGATCATGTTTCGATATTCCAACTGTTTACGATGAATGATGATATCGTATGACAGGGAACAGTTGGCTGTGTTCACTTTTTGTGCGGTTTCGCCTTATGTGTTTTGGCGTGTGCTGAGACTGCTATGATGGTATCTACAGCTACCTTTCTTTGTTTGGGAAATAAGTTAGTAATTCGGATGATTCCACTGGCATGGGCGGTTGAGCAATTATGGATTTTAATTCGTTTGCAGTGACACCGGGGCCTTCCATAACCAAAGTTGATGGCTTGCGCCATGATTGGTGAAATATTAATAATTCTTTGAGGCATGGGGTGAATGAAAGCAAGCAAGAATAAAAGTAAGAAAGAAATCAAGCTAGAATAAAAGCAAGCTAGAAATAAAGCAAGCAAGAATAAAAATAAGAAAGAAAGTAAGCAAGAATGAAAGCAAGCTAAAATGAAAGCAAGCTAGAATGAAAGTAAGAAAGAAAGAAAGCTAGAATGAAAGCAAGCTAGAATGAAAGCGAGCTAGAATAAAAATAAGAAAGAAAACAAGCAAGAATAAAAGTAAGCAAGAAAGCAAGCAAGAATGAAAGCAAGCTAGAATGAAAGTAAGCAAGCAAGAATGAAAGCAAGCTAGAATGAAAGTAAGAAAGAAAGCAAGCTAGAATGAAAGCAAGCTAGAATGAAAGTAAGAAAGAAAGCAAGCTAGAATGAAAGCAAGCTAGAATGAAAGCAAGCTAGAATGAAAGTAAGAAAGAATGAAAGTAAGAAAGAAAGCAAGCTAGAATGAAAGCAAGCTAGAATGAAAGTAAGCAAGCAAGAATGAAAGCAAGCTAGAATGAAAGTAAGAAAGAAAGCAAGCTAGAATGAAAGCAAGCTAGAATGAAAGTAAGAAAGAAAGCAAGCTAGAATGAAAGCAAGCTAGAATGAAAGCAAGCTAGAATGAAAGTAAGAAAGAATGAAAGTAAGAAAGAAAGCAAGCTAGAATGAAAGCAAGCTAGAATGAAAGTAAGAAAGAAAGCAAGCTAGAATGAAAGCAAGCTAGAATGAAAGCAAGCTAGAATGAAAGCAAGCTAGAATGAAAGCAAGCTAGAATGAAAGCAAGCTAGAATGAAAGCAAGCTAGAAAGAAAGCAAGCTAGAATGAAACCAAGCTAGAATGAAAGCAAGCTAGAAAGAAAGCAAGCTAGAATGAAAGCAAGCTGGAATGAAAGCAAGCTAGAAAGCAAGCTAGAATGAAAGTATGAAAGAAAGCAGGTTAGAAAGAAAGCAAGCAAAAATAAAAGTAAGAAAGAAAGCAAGCAAGAATAAAAGTAAACAAGAAAGCAAGCTAAAATGAAAACAAGCTAGAATGAAAGTAAGAAAGAAAGCAGGTTAGAATGAAAGCAAGCAAGAATAAAAGTAAGAAAGAAAGCAGGTTTGAATGAAAGCAAGCAAGAATAACAGTAAGAAAGAAAGCAGGTTAGAATGAAAGCAAGCAAGAATAAAAGTAAGAAAGAAAGCAGGTTAGAATGAAAGCAAGCAAGAATAAAAGTAAGAAAGAAAGCAGGTTAGAATGAAAGCAAGCAGAATTATAGTAAGAAAGAAAGCAAGCTAGAATAAAAGTAAGCAAGCTAGAATGAAAGCAAGAATGAAAGCAAGCAAGAATAAAAGTAAGAAAGAAAGCAAGCAAGAATAAAAGTAAGAAAGAAAGTAAGCAAGAATGAAAACAAGCAAGAATAAAAGTAAGAAAGCAAGCAAGCAAGAATAAAAGTAAGCAATAATGAAAGCAAGCAAGAATTAAAGTAAGAAAGAAAGCAAGCTAGAATAAAAGTAAGCAAGAATGAAAGCAAGCAAGAATTAAAGTAAGAAAGCAAGCAAGCAAGAATAAAAGTAAGAAAGAAAGCAAGCAAGAATAAAAGTATAAAAGAAAGCAAGCAAGAATAAAAGTAAGAAAGAAAGCAAGCAAGAATAAAAGTAAGCAAGAATGAAAGCAAGCTAGAATGAAAGTAAGAAAGAAAGCAAGCTAGAATAAAAGTAAGAAAGCAAGCAAGCAAGAATAAAAGTAAGAAAGAAAGCAAGCAAGAATAAAAGTAAGCAAGAATGAAAGCAAGCGAGAATAAAAGTAGGCAAGAATGAAAGCAAGCAAGAATAAAAGTAAGAAAGAAAGTAAGCAAGAATAAAAGTAAGAAAGAAAGCAAGCAAGAATAAAAGTAAGAAAGAAAGCAAGCAAAAATGAAAGTATACAAGAAAACAAGCAAGAATAAAAGTAAGAAAGAAAGCAAGCTAGAATAAAAGTAAGAAAGAAAGCAAGCAAGAATAAAAGTAAGAAAGAAAGCAAGCAAGAATAAAAGTAAGAATGAAAGCAAGCGAGAATAAAAGTAAGCAAGAATGAAAGCAAGCAAGAATAAAAATAAGAAAGAAAGCAAGCTAGAATAAAAGTAGGAAAGCAAGCAAGCAAGAATAAAAGTAAGCCAGAATGTAAGCAAGAATGAAAGCAAGCAAGAATAAAAGTAAGAAAGCAAGCAAGCAAGAATAAAAGTAAGAAAGAAAGCAAGCAAGAATAAGAGTAAGCAAGAATGAAAACAAGCAAGAATAAAAGTAAGAAAGCAAGCAAGTAAAATAAAAGTAAGCAAGAATAAAAGTAAGAAAGAAAGCAAGCAAGAATAAAAGTAAGAATGAAAGCAAGCAAGAATAAAAGCAAAAAAGAAAGCAAGCAAGAATAAAAGTAAGAAAGAAAGCAAGCTAGAATAAAAGAAAGCAAGAATGAAAGCAAGCTAGAATAAAAGTAAGAAAGCAAGCAAGCAAGAAGAAAAGTAAGCAATAATGAAAGCAAGCAAGAATAAAAGTATAAAAGAAAGCAAGCAAGAATAAAAGTAAGAAAGAGAGCAAGATAGAATAAAAGTAAGAAAGCAAGCAAGCAAGAATAAAAGTAATAAAGAAAGCAAGCAAGAATAAAAGTAAGAAAGAAAGCAAGCAAGAATAAAAGTAAGCAAGAATGAAAGCAAGCGAGAATAAAAGTAAGCAAGAATAAAAGCAAGCAAGAATAAAAGTAAGAAAGAAAGCAAGCTAGAATAAAAGTAAGCAAGCAAGCAAGCAAGAATAAAAGTAAGCAAGAATGAAAGCAAGCAAGAATAAAAGTAAGAAGCAAGCAAGCAAGAATAAAAGTAAGAAAGAAAGCAAGCAAGAATAAAAGTAAGCAATAAAGCAAGCAAGAGTAAAAGTAAGAAAGAAAGCAAGCAAGAATAAAAGTAAGAAAGAAAGCAAGCTAGAATAAAAGTAAGAAAGAAAGCAAGCTAGAATAAAAGTAAGCAAGCAAGAATAAAAGTAAGAATGAAAGCAAGCAAGAATAAAAGTAAGAAAGAAAGCAAGCAAGAATAAAAGTAAGAAAGAAAGCAAGCAAGAATAAAAGTAAGAAAGAAAGCAAGCAAGAATAAAAGTAAGCAAGAATAAAAGTAAGCAAGAAAAAAGTAAGCAAGAATGAAAACAAGCAAGAATAAAAGTAAGAAAGAAAGCAAGCTAGAATAAAAGTAAGCAAGCAAAAATAAAAGTAAGAAAGAAAGCAAGCTAGAATAAAAGTAAGCAAGCAAGAATAAAATTAAGAAAGAAAGCAAGCAAGAATAAAAGTAAGAAAGAAAGCAAGCTAGAATAAAAGAAAGAAAGAAAGCAAGCAAGAATAAAAGTAAGAAAGAAAGCAAGCTAGAATGAAAGTAAGAAAGAAAGCAAGCAAGAATAAAAGTAAGCAAGAATGAAAACAAGCAAGAATAAAAGTAAGAAAGAAAGCAAGCTAGAATAAAAGTAAGAAAGAAAGCAAGCAAGAATAAAAGTAAGCAAGAAAGCAAGCAAGAATAAAAGTAAGCAAGAATGAAAACAAGCAAGAATAAAAGTAAGAAAGAAAGCAAGCAAGAATAAAAGTAAGAAAGAAAGCAAGCAAGAATAAAAGTAAGCAAGAATGAAAACAAGCGAGAATAAAAGTAAGAAAGAAAGCAAGCAAGAATAAAAGTAAGCAAGAATGAAAACAAGCAAGAATAAAAGTAAGAAAGAAAGCAAGCTAGAATAAAAGTAAGAAAGAAAGCAAGCAAGAATAAAAGTAAGAAAGAAAGCAAGCTAGAATAAAAGTAAGAAAGAAAGCAAGCAAAAATAAAAGTAAGAAAGAAAGCAAGCAAGAATAAAAGTAAGAAAGAAAGCAAGCTAGAATAAAAGTAAGAAAGAAAGCAAGCAAGAATAAAAGTAAGAAAGAAAGCAAGCTAGAATAAAAGTAAAAAAGAAAGCAAGCTAGAATAAAAGTAAGAAAGAAAGCAAGCAAGTATAAAAGTAAGAAAGAAAGCAAGCAAGAATAAAAGTAAGAAAGAAAGCAAGCAAAAATAAAAGTAAGAAAGAAAGCAAGCAAGAATAAAAGTAAGAAAGAAAGCAAGCAAAAATAAAAGTAAGAAAGAAAGCAAGCAAGAATAAAAGTAAGAAAGAAAGCAAGCAAGAATAAAAGTAAGCAAGAATGAAAGCAAGCGAGAATGAAAGTAAGAAATAATAAAAGTCAGAAAGAAAGCAAGCAAGAATAAAAGTAAGAAAGAAAGAAAGCTAGAATGAAAGCAAGAATGAAAGCGACTACCCAGACCAAACCAACATCCTACCCTCTTCCACGCAATGCCCCTGAAACATATTAACCAGTCACGCAATGAGAGTTGGGATCAAGGATAGAAAGCAAGTTTGGTACCAAAACAGTCCGTAATAAAATTGGAAGTACCGGTCCGAAAAAAATCCCATATTACACGCTGTTTTAAAAATCATTGCACAACATAACAATGCAGCTTAACGCCCCTTTGAAGACAGAACGAAGATCGATGAACGATTGTAGAAAGGAAATTAGTAATTTTGGCAATAATTTTGCTGCAGGAAAGAATTTTTTTCTGGTGGATCTGGTCATGTCTGTTCAACTACCAGGAATTATAGATTGTGACTGGAGGTCACAATGTGAGAGAGTTCATCGGTGATATATAGACCCAAGAGGAAAGTTGGAATACTTGGTTACAACTGGCAAAATAGAAGGAAAGAGAGATCGTGGACGACAAAGAGAGAAAATACTGGATAGCTTGGTGTCATGGCATGGAAAACAGTCAACAACAGAACTGATACGATGCACTGTGCATAGAAGATTGTGGAAGGACACGATCGCCTTACGCCAACCGGTATGGCACATTTAAAAAAAATAAGTACCCCCGTCACGCCAAGTGGCGTATAGGGAAATATGGTGTTAGTTATTATATTATATTTATATTCGAGCTATGGACTAAGCAATGTTTACATTGAACAACACGATATATTTTATTGCTGCGAGTTGGCAGATTTTTGAAAATGTTTTCAAGGGTTTGAACATAAATGTTTGTTCACAGTTCGTTAACCTTCGCTGTGGATAAAGTCGTTAATTGGATGGCTTCGTTTCAGACGTTTGTGACGTTGGTTGCTAAGGACCTAACTTGTGCAAACGGATGGCATTGGCAGGGATCATTTTGAATCTATGAAGTGGGCTCTTTGTGTGTTTAACTCAAAAGCATATGTGCTTTTTAACCAAAGACCTTTTTTTGGGACTCAATGAAGATATCCCCGATGGAAGAATAAATTGTACTATTAGTCCCATAAATGATTCGCTTCCAGAGGTTTATGATGTAAACAAAGCAGTTTTGTCATTGCAAGTGAATAATGTCCACACCTATAATTGGTCAGGATTGTGTAGCAGCAGCAGCTTTATAGCGAACACAGAAAACATCATAGGATTGTGCTGTTCTGAAACAGCTATGCCATGCTATCCTAGAATTGCCTTTAATGGGATTACTGTGACCACAAACCACTCTCCATGTGTGTGCCACATATTTACACCCCAGAAAGAAATACTGAATATAACAACATCATGTGCCGTCTGTGATATTAATGACCACAGACCAGGAGCCTCCAGTATGATTGATACAACTGTTGCACCAAGCACTTCATCAGCAGAGCCAGATCTATGGAATGTTAATCTGACATTGTTCTTGAATGATGTCCAAGTTAATGAGACATCAGAATCGTGTGGCGGCAGCTACAAGAAGGGAGCGGAGAACATCAAGTTCTGCTGCTATAAAGGAGACTTGCCTTGCTATCCCAGAATTGCCTTAAATGGGATCACTGTAGTTGAAAACTTCTCCTCTTGTGTAAACTACACATTCACATCTAAGAGTGAATCAGTGAAGGTCACAAAATCATATTCTCTCTGTGGTTTTACTAACTACAGGTCATGTGGCTTCTGTTGGATTGGAAATGATAACTTACCACCACTGTGTGTCTATATGTTTGGAATTGGAGTCATCAACGACGGCCTAACATCATCAAGTGCTATGACGATCATCATTTTCGGGAGGACGTGAACTCCCATGGTATATGGTGGATAGGCGGCAGGAACCATTGAAGGCTATGTCTGAAAAGTGTTCCTTCTTGCAGTTTCCTCATATTCCAAGTCCGGCTTGTTGCAGGAGCTACTGAGTTAAGGGCTCTAAGCACACCGTGAGCTGTGTGTCTCATCCGTTTTGATCCTGCTTCGATATCCCGCTTGTTTACGATGAATGATAATATCGTATGACAGGGAACAGTTGGCTGCGTTCACTTTCTGCACGGTTTCGCCTTATGTCTTTTGGCGTGTGCTGAGACTGCTACGATGGGGACTACAGTTACCTTTCTTTGTTTGGGAGATGAATTAGTAATTCGGATGATTCCACTGGCACGGGCGGTTGAGCAATTATGGATTTTAATTCGTTTGCTGTGAAACCGAGGCCTTCCATAACCAATAACCAATAACCAATGGTGTTAGTGACCCTATATTTTACAGACCCTCAGCTCATGATTTTTGGGGTAATATGGTCAGTATTACGCCCATGTTGTTTTACTTTCCTAGAAAAAAATCCGGTAGCCATTTAAGGCTGGGTGAACCTGAAAGCCGTCGGTTGGGATCGAACCCTATCCCTTGTCCTTTGTAGTCCAGTTCACTAACCACTGAGCTATCGCGGCTCCCCTGTATAGCACATGATGATGATGATGATATAGAGCTAATTTGGACCTATCTACGGAAGTAGACAAACACAAAAAAAACACAAACAACAAAACAAACACAAAAGAAAAGATTTCTCAGAAGAATAGTGAGAGTTCCCTGGACAGTAAACAAGATCAACGTAGACGTATTCTCAAAGAGACTGACACAAGAAAGGAAAACATCACAAAGAAACAATCAACATTTTTTGGGCACATCATGAAAAGAGAAAAGTTGGAAAACTTAGTTACAACTGGCAAAAAATAGGGAAATAGAGATCGCGGACGACAAAGAGAGAAGATACTACATATCGTGGTGTCATGGCATGGAAAACAGTCAACAACAGAATTGATACGATGCACCGAAGACAGAGAATTATGGACGAACATGATCGCCTACGCCAGCTAGTATGACGCATGGTGATAATATAAATGTATCTGTCAATTTCTTTCTATCAAACACGTTTCTCTATCTCGGTATTTACTCATCTTTGTATATACGCAAAAATAAACACACACACGCGTACGTACGCACACCTCATTCAGTATACCTTTCTTCATTTATTTATCGTTATGTTTCCAGGACAACCAGTGACGTAGAGCGCAATAATTTAACTAATTTGCGTCACACTTAATTGTGCACGGACTACCCAAGGTGGTAAATTAAGGTTACTCGCTTATTAAGGTTATCCGCAACACGTGGCATGCAAAAATCAGCCGGTCCAGTCATCCGGAATGGCATCTTCCAGGAAATTTCACCACGTCATCGTTTCTTCTCGCTAATGATGTCAATAAACAGACTTAGCAATATTATTACAACAGAAGGAGTAGTAGATCTGGCTAGAGACAGATTCTTGTAGACGGACTGTGATGAGTGTAACGTTCTGTGGGAGATCTGACTAGAGATATTCTTTCAGACGGACTGTGATGAGTGTAACGTTCTGTGGGAGATCTGACTAGAGATATTCTTTCAGACGGACTGTGGTGAATGCAACGTTCTGTGGGAGATCTGACTAGAGATATTCTTTCAGACGAGCTGTGGTAAATGTAACGTTCTGTGGGAGATCTGACTAGAGATATTCTTTCAGACGAGCTGTGGTGAATGCAACGTTCTGTGGGAGATCTGACTAGAGATATTCTTTCAGACGAGCTGTGGTAAATGTAACGTTCTCTGGGAGATCTGACTAGAGATATTCTTTCAGACGGACTGTGGTGAATGCAACGTTCTGTGGGAGATCTGACTAGAGACATTCTTTCAGACGGACTGTGGTGAATGCAACGTTCTGTGGGAGATCTGACTAGAGACATTCTTTCAGACGGACTGTGGTGAATGCAACGTTCTGTGGGAGATCTGACTAGAGACAGAGATTCTTTCAGACGGACTGTGGTAAATGCAACGTTCTGTGGGAGATCTGACTAGAGTCAGAGATTCTTTCCGACAGACTGTGCTGAGTGCAACGTTATGTGGGAGATCTGACTAGAGACAGAGATTCTTTCCGACAGACTGTGCTGAGTGCAACGTTATGTGGAAGATCTGACTAGAGACAGAGATTCTTTCCGACAGACTGTGCTGAGTGCAACGTTATATGGGAGATTTGACTAGAGACAGAGATTCTTTCAGACGGGCTGTGGTGAATGCAATGTTCTGTGGGAGATCTGACTAGAGACATAGATTCTTTCAGACGGGCTGCGGTGAATGCAACGTTCTGTGGGAGATCTGACTAGAGTCAGCGATTCTTTCAGACGGGCTGTGGTAAATGTAACGTTCTGTGGGAGATCTGACTAGAGACAGAGATTCTTTCAGACGGGCTGTGGTAAATGTAACGTTCTGTGGGAGATCTGACTAGAGACATTCTTTCAGACGGACTGTGGTGAATGCAATGTTCTGTGGGAGATCTGACTAGAGACAAAGATTCTTTCAAACGGGTAGTGGTGAATGCAATGTTCTGTGGGAGATCTGACTAGAGACAAAGATTCTTTCAAACGGGTAGTGGTGAATGCAATGTTCTGTGGGAGATCTGACTAGAGACAAAGATTCTTTCAGACGGGCTGTGGTGAATGCAATGTTCTGTGGGAGATCTGACTAGAGACAGAGATTCTTTCAAACGGACTGTGGTGAATGCAACGTTCTGTGGGAGATCTGACTAGAGATATTCTTTCAAACGGACTGTGGTGAATGCAATGTTCTGTGGGAGATCTGTAATTGAGAGACAGATTCAGACGTCAGCCTCTGAATAAGAAGATTCCTCATTCGATTCCAACCACACGCTTTGGAATAAAAAAAAAATAGAATCCATGCTTTTTCGTAGCATTCCTTTCGTTACCATTTCCTGGTCTTTGAGTAGAGCGATCCAATGTCAAGCTCTCCCAAAAACAGCAAGTAACAGGTAATCCCGTGTGCACTCACGCACGTTAAAGAACCCTTGGCAGTTAAAAAATTGAAAAAGAGTAGGTTAATATGACTGCAGCCCAGGCACAAATTATTTTGCCAATTAATTATTGCACGAACATATTGAAGACAGATATGTCAAGCATACACACACTGCGAAGCCAACTGAGAGTATTACACAACAAGCCCTTTTTTGGAATCCCCAGGGGAAAAGACAAAGAGGAAGACCAAGGAATTCGTGGAGAAGACAGTAGAAGCAGAGATGAAGATGATGGGGAAGACATGGAATTATCTTAAAGAATGGCAAGAAACAGAACGACTTGGAAAGTGTTTGTTGAAGACCTATGCTCCACAGGGAGCTGAAAAGGAAGAAGAAGAAGAAGATGTTAAGCATAAATTTGAAGATATCGCTGCTCTATCGTAAACTAGCGACGCAACGTATCTACGCTCTTTTAGCGGGTAGACTCAAAGAGGGTAGAGATATCGGTTGTTAGTTGGTTTGGGGGTAGAAAATAATATAGGGTAATAGTATAGTTTGACATTATATTCAGTGTCAATACGTGCCGGTAGTATTGTCTGCCAATGTTTTCACTGTTATGGGTTGTTGTAGAATTGTAACATTTGCGACTAACGACCCAACACATCCGACTTCAGTGCGGTATTTCTAGTACTGGATTGCCTTCCCATTTGATCAATGCTGCTTACTTGACCAGACTATACTCGTTAATCTGTTTCTAGGGGCACCGCGAAGAGGTGGAGCAGGATCTGGATAGCTCTCATTCACCGACCCTTGCGTAAACAATCAGCTATGATTCGCTGACACCTTCCAGCTGTGTTGTTGAACACCCACCTTAGACCCCTCGAGGCTAATCCCAAGGTGATGACAGAAAGAACAGATTTATGGGATCTGGGAACTTGAACAGGACCCCAGGGGGCCAGAAAAGACTGTCACACAGGGTTACATAACCCATGTATGGGCGGTCATAATAATTTTTGAGGCAAAAGTACGCAGGCCTCAGCAGGATGTTTACAGTAACGCCATGTTTGCAGTAATAAAACAGGGGCGAGTACAGCCATCTGCTGGTACCCGGGGGAACTCTCACGGCTGTCGGTGTTCAGGTAAATATTGAAAAGTGCGACAGCAGGAAGCTTTCATGGGAGTTTACCTGAACGCGGGGAAGTGGTTTTACAACACAGAGAGATAGTGCAATAAACAGTCAAAGGAAACATGCGGTGAATATGTGACGCAAATTTGGGTGTATATGACATAGAGTGACGGAACTCAGGTGAATATGGCATGTAGTGATGGAAATTAGGGTGTATATGACATATAGTGACGCAAGTCACAGTGAATATGTGATGCAAATTAGGGTGTATATGACATAGAGTGACGGAACTCACGGTGAATATGTGACGCAAATTTGGGTGTATATGACATAGAGTGACGGAACTCACGGTGAATATGTGAGCAGATTTGGGTGTATATGACATATAGTGAGCCGCGATAGCTCAGTGGTTAGTGAACTGGACAACAAAGGACAAGGGGTAGGGTTCGATCCCAACCGACGGCTTCCGGGTTCACCCAGCCTTAAACGGGTACCGGATTTTTTTTCTGGGAAAGTAAAGCGGCACGGGCGTAATACCGACCACATTACCCCAAAAATCATGTGCCGAAGCTCTGTAAAATTTATGGTCACTAACACCATATTCCCTATACGCCGCCACTTGGCGTGACGAGGGTACTTTACTTTTTTTTGTATGACATATAGTGACGGAACTCACGGTGTATATGACATACAGTGACGCAAATTAGGGTCGAATTCTTTTTCCTGGTCAATGAAGAGATGCAACAAAGCTTGTCAAATATATGATATATCATCATCATCATCATCATCATCATCAAGTACCATGCCTGCTGGCGTAGGTGACCATGTTTCTCCACAACTTTCGATCTTGACAGTTATTTATCATTTCTGTTGTTGACCTTCTGCCAAGTCATTCTCTTAAGCTGTCTGGTATCTTTTCTCTTTGCTTTCCTCTATCTCTTCATCCCTCAATTTTCCCAGTTGTTACAATATATTCCAGCTGTTTCCTTTTCATTACCTGGCCAAAGAATGGTGAGTGTTTCATCCTAATATTGGAAATTAGCTCTCTTTTTTGCTTTGGCCTCTTTCAGAATGTTTTCATTACTCTTCTTAGCTGTCCATGGTATTCTCAAGTCTTCTGTAACAACATATTTCAACAGCTTCCAGTGATTTTCTTGTCTGTTATCCTATTGTCCATGATTCACATCTATATGTTAAGACTGGCTCTAGATAAGATTTAAGAACTCTTGCTCCTTGTTTCTATTGTCAAAAATGGATTGCACATTATCTTCCTCATTTTTTGGAAAGCTGCTTTTGCTTGAGCCATTCTGCATCTCACCTCTGTTGTACATCTACCATCTGAGGTTAACATTGTTCCCATATATTTAAATTCATTTACTTGTTTTAATATTGTTCCACTTGTCTTTATTGTGCATTGAGGTGATGTCTTTTTCTTTGCTGCTACCATTACCTCTGTCCTTTTACTATTAAGGCTTTGCCCTTTATATTTGCCTTCCTTCACAATAATGTCTAACATTTCTAGAGTACACAGTGTATGTATTGTGGACGCAACATACAGAGAACTTCACTTTCTCTTACATTGGGAGCAGAGTAAGAGAAGTGAAATGATTTACTGATTACATGTGCTTGATTACGAGCTTGATCCAGGAAGATAGAGAGAGAAATGTCAATGATGTAATGGAAATAGATGAAGGAAAGATAATGGAATAATGAAAGGATGGAAAGAGGAGAATTATGTGAGATTGTGAAAAGAAGGTAGATGGAACATAAAGCTGAAGGAGGGGAACATATAGAAGATGTGGCATTGGGTACTAAAGAGAGAAGAGAAGAGAAATGAGAAAGGGAGGAGAAAGAAAAAAATTAGAGAAGAAATAGAACTTAACGCGAAGAAAGAGAGAGATGAAAAAGAGAATAGATGGAAAAGATATTTAGGCAAGAGAGGAGAGAGAGAGAGAGAGAGAGAGAGAGAGAGAGAGAGATGGTAGAAATAAGAGAAATGGGATTTGGACTTAGAAAAAGAATGAGACAATAGAAAGCAACTGTACAAACTAGGGGAGCCGCGATAGCTCAGTGGTTAGTTAACTGGACTACAAAGGACAAGAGGTAGGGTGCGATCCAAATTGACGGCTCCGGTTCACCCAGCATTTAATGGGTACTTCGGTTCACCCAGTCTTAAATGGGTACCGGATTTTTTTCTGGGAAAGTAAAGCAGCACGGGCGTAATACCGACCACATTACCCCAAAAATCATGTGCCGAAGGTCTGTAAAATATATTGTCACTAACACCATATTCCCTATACGCCACTTGGCGTGACGGCGGGTACTTTACTTTTTTTTTTACTGTACAAACTAGATTACGTATATGACAAACCCTCTCCACCGAACCGCAGATACTTCTGGATTTCGCACAAACTGCTACAAACACAGACACAACTAAACAGCCAAAGACATTACACAGCAGAAACAGCAAAAGAACAACAAAGGAAAAATACAGACAGTAAAAGACGAACAAGAAGATGAACCAAATATACAGCGATATTGTTCTCATTATCTCTGTCTCATAGACAATTGCTCTCTAATAAACTCCACGCAAAGAAATAATGTCAACAAATAGAACACCTGCGTTGGAAAGTGCAAAACATATGAAATTAGTCTAGAATGCCAAACGAAATATAAAAAAAAGATTGAAGAAGAATAGAAGTTATCAAAGACGAGGGTAATAAATGCAGTCAAGGGCACATATGGAGTTTGAATAAGTCAAAACAAGTTGTAAAAAAAAAAATATATATATATAATATGGGTTAAATCATCATCATCATCATCGTGTGCCTTCTCCGCAACGAAGGTTGGCTACCATGGATCGCCATTCTACTCTGTTTCTTGCTTTGATGGTGCAGGCTGTCATAGATTGACTTGTCCATCTTTTGATGTTACTCGTCTATGTTAGTCTTGGTCTGCCTCTGCCTCTTTTACCTTGTATTTTTCCTTCCAATATTACTTTTAGTAGGCTGTTGTGTCTTTTAACATGCCCCAAAAATTTCATTTGTCTTGTCTTGATTGTATTTAGTAGTTCTCTTTTTATTTTCAGTTGTTTTAAAACTTCTTCGTTTGTTATCTTTTGTTTCCATCCAATTCTACCTATTCTTCTATAAATCCACATCTCAAAGGCTTCAATTTTCTGTTCTGTTTCCTTGTCTAATGTCCATGTTTCTGCACCATACAGGAATTTTGAGAAGATGTAACATTTTGCCATTCTTAATTTCAGCCCTGTTGATATTTGTTTTGTTGTTAGTATATTTTTCATGGCATTAAAATTACTTTTTGACATACCTATTCTTTTAATAGTGAATATGGGTTAAAAGCAAACATAAATAATATTACCTTTGAAGAACACTAGCTAGAAGAAAGAATAATTAAAGGTGCGAAAATAAAAAGAAAGAAATATAGTGAAACATTTAAAAAACGATTCTAGACAGGCAGCCAGGATTTTTTTTACAAAAAGGTTAAAGCAGTGAGAAATAGGACTGAACTTTTACGACACGACATAAATTATAAGTGACGAACGGCAGAGAAATAAGTGAACCCAGACTAGTATTGGAAAAATGGGGGCAATAATAGTGAATTAATGATTGCACTTTATACTCTGTTCTGTTCATGGAATCAGTTTCGATGCAGGCGAGAATTCCCCATATCAGCTGCACTCAAGTTACAACCAAACGCGTTAGAAAATTCTTTAGACAAGGTCGACTTCCGTGCATCCCTAATTCGTTGCATAGGCTGCAATTTAAAAAAAATACTTCTATCAAAAAGAGAGTAAACAGTCACTTCTACACTCCAGTTTCATCGAAAACACACATTGATAATAAACAAAGCAACTACAGTGCAAACAGACGTGTTCTGATGGCTGTGACATCATGTGTGACCCGGAAAGTACAGACTGTACGTGCAAGGAAACGTACTACGGATCAGACTGCACTCTCAAATGTCCGGACAACTGTTTCAACGACATCTGTGAACAGTCAACCGGGAACTGTACATGCAAGGGAACGTTCTACGAGTCAGACTGCACTCTCAAATCTCCGGGCAACTGTTTGAACGAAACCTGTGAACAGTTAATCGGGGCCTGCCTCTCGTATGTCGATGATTCCCACGTTAAGAAGAGTCTGCCGACTACAACAAACCCAAGCATGTGTATACGTTAATGTGTTTCTGTGCTGGACATGGTTCATTTCTTGGTGTTTTTCCGTGAAGCCATGGCTCATATCTTGAGGTGTTTCTGTGCTAGCCATGGCTCATATCTTGATGTGTTTCTGTGCTAGCCATGGCTCATATCTTAGCTTGTGTGTGTGTGTGTGTGTGTGTGTGCTAGCCATGGCTCATATCTTAGCTTGTGTGTGTGTGTGTGTGTGCTAGCCATGGCTCATATCTTAGCTTGTGTGGGTGTGTGTGTGTGCTGGCCATGTCTCATACCTTGGTGTGTGTCATGTTAGTCATATCTCATATCTTGGTGTGTCCGTGTTAATCATATCTCATATCTTTATGTATGTATGTGTTTAGCCATATCTTAGTGTGTATATGTGTTAGTCATGTGTCATATCTTTGTGTGTGCATGTTTGGGTTAGTGATATCTCATATCTTTGTGTGCATGTTTATGTTAGTCATATCTCAAATCTTTGTGTGTGCATGTCTGTGTATGTCACATCTCATATCTTTGTGTGCATGTCTATGTTAGGCATGTGTCATATCTTTGTGTATGCTTGTCTATGTCAGTCATATCTCATATCTTTATATGCATGTTTATGTTACTCATGTGTCATATATCTTGATGTGTGTCAGTGTTAGTCATGCCTCGTATCGCTGTGTGAATGTCTGTGTTGGTCACATCTCTTATCGTTGCTTGTGCATGTCTGTGTTAGTCACCTCTAGTGACTCGGGCAGACGGTGCTCGTAAACCTGGGAGGGCCGACCATCTAAGGGCAGAATCCCTCTACAGAAAAGATCATCTGCTGCCTTGCAGGAAGATTGGGGACAATCAAAGGCTAAGGAAAGCAAACCTGAATAAAATGCTGGCTGAAATCGGATGCACTGTGCCACTGGCGCAGAACACAGTGCAACGTTTTAACGGGTGTTCAATCAGAGTGGATCTGGCAGACTCTAATTGTGATGTTCTGTCTGTGGGGGCGATCAACAAACTTAACCTGACAGCTGACTTCATGTGAGAGTCAGGAATCCTACTCTGATTGAGTCCTGATCGCAGAGAGAGAGAGAGAAAGAGAGAGAGAGAGAGAAAAAAGGCTGAGGGAACCATGCTAGTGGGTACGTGCAGCCACTGTGCACTGTCGATCACAAGCAAAGTCGAACTCCAGTACAAGAAAAGTAGAACTGACAAATTATAAACGATTAAAATATCTGAGACAAACTCTAGAGACAATGATATTTTTACTACAATCATCATCATCATCATCAGGTCGGTGTCCTTTGCAGAACGTTGCATTCACCACATCCCGTTTGAAAGAATCTCTGTCTCTAGCCAGATCTCCCACAGAACGTTGCATTCACCACAGCCCGTCTGAAAGAATCTCTGTCTCTAGCCAGATCTCCCACAGAACGTTGCATTCACCACAGCCCGTCTGAAAGAATCTCTGTCTCTAGCCAGATCTCCCACAGAACGTTGCATTCACCACAGCCCGTCTGAAAGAATCTCTATCTCTAGCCAGATCTCCCACAGAACGTTGCATTCACCACAGCCCGTCTGAAAGAATCTCTGTCTCTAGCCAGATCTCCCACAGAAAGTTGCATTCACCAAATCCCGTCTGAAAGAATCTCTGTCTCTAGCCAGATCTCCCACAGAACGTTACATTCACCACATCCCGTTTGAAAGAATCTCTGTCTCTAGCCAGATCTCCCACAGAACATTACGTTCACCACACCAAGTTTTTACGCAACCATAAGTTGCTGTCGAGAAGATACAGGACCTCGGTAATTAAAATGTCACTGCCTTGTTACTATCGTTCTGTGGGATTTGTTTGAAAAGGTGGATGAGATGTCGCTACATCAATCAACTTATTAACATACCATCAACAACCATCAGCAACTATCGACAACCATCAATAACTATCGACAACCATCAAATAACCATCAGCAACTATCGACAACCATCAACAACCATCAAACAACCATCAGCAACTATCCACAACCATCAATAACTATCAACAACCATCAGCAACTATAGACAACCATCAACAACTATCAACAACCATCAGCAACTATCAACAACCATCAGCAACTATCAACAACCATCAGCAACTATCAACAACCATCAGCAACTATCAACAACCATCAGCAACTATCAGCAACTATCAACAACCATCAGCAACTATCAACAACCATCAGCAACTATCTACAACCATCAATAACTATCAACAACCATCAGCAGAAAAATGGCAGCTTATTTATATTCGGGCTATGGACTAAGCAATGTTTACATTGAACAAACAATATATGTTATTGCAGCGAATTGGCAGATTTTTGAAAATGTTTTCAAGGGTTTGAACATAAATGTTTGTTCACAGTTCGTTAACCTTCGCTGTGGATAAAGTCGTTAATTCGTTTCGGACGTTTGTGACCTTGGTAGCTAAGGACCTAACTTGTGCAAACGGATGGCATTGGCAAGGATCATTTTGAATCTATGAAGTGGGCACATTTTGTGTTTAACTCAAAAGCATATGTGCTTTTTAACCAAAGACATTTTTTGGGGGGACTCAATGAAGATATCCCC
This sequence comes from Megaustenia siamemsis, assembly GCA_032433765.1. Classification (NCBI taxonomy): domain Eukaryota; kingdom Metazoa; phylum Mollusca; class Gastropoda; order Stylommatophora; family Ariophantidae; genus Megaustenia; species Megaustenia siamemsis. The sequence goes on along the minus strand of JAVIAB010000145.1, from coordinate 39,347,208 downwards.
GATGGAAGAATAAATTGTACTATTAGTCCCATAAATGATTCGCTTCCAGAGGTTTATGATGTAAACAAAGCAGTTTTGTCATTGCAAGTGAATAATGTCCACACCTATAATTGGTCAGGATTGTGTAGCACCAGCAGCTTTATAGCGAACACAGAAAACATCACAGGATTGTGCTGTTCTGAAACAGCTATACCATGCTACCCTAGAATTGCCTTTAATGGGATTACTGTGACCACAAACCACTCTCCATGTGTGTGCCACATATTTACACCCCAGAAAGAAATACTGAATATAACAACATCATGTGCCGTCTGTGATATTAATGACCACAGACCAGGAGCCTCCAGTATGATTGATACAACTGTTGCACCAAGCATTTCATCAGCAGAGCCATATCTATGGAATGTTAATCTGACATTGTTCTTGAATGATGTCTAAGTTAATGAGACATCAGAATCGTGTGGCGGCAGCTACAAGAAGGGAGCGGAGAACATCAAGTTCTGCTGCTATAAAGGAGACTTGCCTTGCTATCCCATAATTGCCTTAAATGGTATCACTGTAGTTGAAAACTTCTCTTGTGTAAACTACACATTCACATCTAAGAGTGAATCAGTGAAGGCCACAAAATCATATTCTCTCTGTGGTTTTACTAACTACAGGTCATGTGGCTTCTGTTGGATTGGAAATGACAACTTACCACCACTGTGTGTCTATATGTTTGGATTTGGAGTCATCAACGACGGCCTAACATCATCACGTCCTATGACGATCATCATTTTCGGGAGGACGTGAACTCCCATGGTATATGGTGGATAGGCGGCAGGAACCATTGAAGGCTATGTCAGTGTTCCTTCTTGCAGTTTCCTCATATTCCAAGACCGGCTTGTTGCAGGAGCTATATATATGTTGCTGTGATACCGAGCTACTGAGTTAAGTGCTCTGTGCGCACCGTGAGCTGTGTGTCTCATCCGTTTTGATCCTGCTTCGATATTCCGCTTGTTTACGATGAATGATGATATCGTATGACAGCGAACAGTTGGCTGTGTTCACTTTCTGCGCGGTTTCGCCTTATGTCTTTTGGCGTGTGCTGAGACTGCTACGATGGGGACTACAGTTACCTTTCTTTGTTTGGGAGATGAGTTAGCAATTCGGATGATTCCACTGGCACGGGCGGTTGAGCAATTATGGATTTTAATTCGTTTGCTGTGATACCGAGGCCTTCCATAACCAATAACAATAACAATAACCATCAGCAACTATCAACAACCATCAGCAACTATCAACAACCATCAACAACTATAAACAACCATCAGCAATTATCCACAACCATCAATAACTATCAACAACCATCAACAACCATCAGCAACTATCGACAACCATCAACAACCATCAGCAACTATCAACAACCATCAGCAACTATCCACAACCATCAATAACTATCAACAACCATCAACAACCATCAACACCCATCAGCAACCATCAACAACCATCAAACAACCATCAGCAACTATCCACAACCACCATAACTATCAACAACCATCAGCAACTATCAACAACCATCAACAACCATCAACAACCATCAGCAACCATCAACACCCATCAAACAACCATCAACAACCATCAAACAACCATCAGCAACTATCCACAACCACCAATAACTATCAACAACCATCAACACCCATCAGCAACAATCAACAACCATCAAACAACCATCAGCAACTATCCACAACCACCAATAACTATCAACAACCATCAGCAACTATCCACAACCATCAACAACTATCGACAACCATCAGCAACTATCAACAACCATCAACAACTATCCACAACCAAAAATAACTATCAACAACCATCAACAACTATCAACAACCATCAGCAACTATCAACAACCATCAACAACTATCCACAACCACCAATAACTATCAACAACCATCAGCAACTATACACAACCATCAGCAACTATCAACAACCATCAACAACTATCAACAACCACCAATAACTATCAACAACCACCAACAACTATCAACAACCATCAGCAACTATCAACAACCATCAAACAACCATCAGCAACCATCAACAACCATCAAACAACCATCAGCAACTATCCACAACCACCATAACTATCAAGAACCATCAGCAACTATCAACAACCATCAAACAACCATCAGCAACCATCAACAACCATCAAACAACCATCAGCAACTATCCACAACCATCAACAACTATCGACAACCATCAGCAACTATCAACAACCATCAGCAACTATCAACAACCATCAACAACTATCAACAACCAAAGACGAAGATCACATCAAGACCAACATTGTAAAACTAGAACTCGCACAGAGCTCCGAGGGACCCCTGCGCACACAGCAGCCAGGGTAAAGCGGATTAACACGCAGCATTTAGTTCTTAGTCTCTAGGGACTTCGTCAGAGGTGAAAGCTGCAGCACGAAATAATATTAATAATAATAAAAAGAAGAGCAACACGATCAATGATTGGAAGGATGCAGTTATTGTTTCCATCAGGTGAAGGAACGTCGACAAAAGGGACTGATCACAACACTGAGGAATGTCTCTTTGAAGACAAAGTGGGAACATCTGTTGTTGAATCATAGAGAAAAGGTTGAGACCAATATAGCTTCGTTTATGTGAAGCGCAAATGGGATTCAGGGGAAAACAAACGGTTAGCACTTGCAGATCAGGAAGATGGATTTGATAGAGTAGACAGACAACAACTCAATGAAGATGGATTTGATAGAGTAGATAGACAACAACTCAATGAAGATGGATTTGATAGAGTAGACAGACAACAACTCAATGAAGATGGATTTGATAGAGTAGATAGACAACAACTCAATAAAGATGGATTTGATAGAGTAGATAGACAACAACTCAATAAAGATGGATTTGATAGAGTAGATAGACAACAACTCAATAAAGATGGATTTGATAGAGTAGATAGACAACAACTCAATGAAGATGGATTTGATAGAGTAGACAGACAACAACTCGATGAAGATGGATTTGATAGAGTAGACAGACAACAACTCAATGAAGATGGATTTGATAGAGTAGACAGACAACAACTCCAGGAAGATGGATTTGATAGAGTAGACAGACAACAACTCCAGGAAGATGGATTTGATAGAGTAGATAGACAACAACTCAATGAAGATGGATTTGATAGAGTAGACAGACAACAACTCAATGAAGATGGATTTGATAGAGTAGATAGACAACAACTCCAGGAAGATGGATTTGATAGAGTAGATAGACAACAACTCCAGGAAGATGGATTTGATAGAGTAGATAGACAACAACTCAATGAAGATGGATTTGATAGAGTAGATAGACAACAACTCCAGGAAGATGGATTTGATAGAGTAGACAGACAACAACTCCAGGAAGATGGATTTGATAGAGTAGACAGACAACAGCTCCAGGAAGATGGATTTGATAGAGTTGACAGACAACAACTCCAGGAAGATGGATTTGATAGAGTAGATAGACAACAACTCAATGAAGATGGATTTGATAGAGTAGATAGACAACAACTCAATGAAGATGGATTTGATAGAGTAGACAGACAACAACTCAATGAAGATGGATTTGATAGAGTAGACAGACAACAACTCAATGAAGATGGATTTGATAGAGTAGACAGACAACAACTCAATGAAGATGGATTTGATAGAGTAGACAGACAACAACTCAATGAAGTTGGCTTTGATAGAGTAGATAGACAACAACTCCAGGAAGATGGATTTGATAGAGTAGACAGACAACAACTCAATGAAGATGGATTTGATAGAGTAGACAGACAACTACTCCAGGAAGTTGGCTTTGATAGAGTAGATAGACAACAACTCCAGGAAGATGGCTATGATAGAGTAGACAGACAACAACTCAATGAAGATGGATTTGATAGAGTAGACAGACAACAACTCCAGGAAGATGGATTTGATAGAGTAGATAGACAACAACTCCAGGAAGATGGATTTGATAGAGTAGACAGACAACAACTCCAGGAAGATGGATTTGATAGAGTAGATAGACAACAACTCAATGAAGATGGATTTGATAGAGTAGATAGACAACAACTCCAGGAAGATGGATTTGATAGAGTAGATAGACAACAACTCAATGAAGATGGATTTGATAGAGTAGACAGACAACAACTCCAGGAAGATGGATTTCATAGAGTAGACAGACAACACGCTCGGCAGGCAGAATAGTCAAAGAAGACAGTGATGCAAACGTTATGAGTAGTATACAATGTTGTATTTGAGTCGAATTGTGGCGCTAAATTAACAAAGATATATAGTGTGGCGCGCGGCGCGCATAAAGCGTGTGGCGCAGGGGGAGTTAACCGTGACATTTCGTGTCGAGGTATTGACCTCTAGTCCCGGTGACCCGGAAGTGACGTGTTTATGTCTGGTGTGTGCTGACTTTGGAGTTCTTTATGTACTTGATCGTTAGTGATAGGTTAGTAGATTATACAACAGCATTGAAAAACAAGCAATATAAAACAAAAGACAAAAGATATATTTTATTCTTTTATTATCTCAATAGGTGTATAACATACAGTGGATATTATATAACATTACAAAAATATTCAGTACATTGAGTCAATATATAGTACATGGATAACATTTATTTATAGATAGGTAGTTGGGTGTCTGCTTAGCTCTATGTCATAAATGAATCATAAGGGGTGAAACTGTTAGAGATTGCTGGGTAGTCTAGACTGGTAGTGTAAAGAGTTAAATATCTAGAGGAGTTGTCGAGACGTTATCATCAGCTACCTTTCTTTTTATATAGAAATAGGAAAGAGCATTTCTTGTTTGACTGTAGGAAAATATGGAATTATTTAAGACTTTGAAACCTACATTTTTCCCACCCTTAGCCTTTTGCGTAGCGAGAACCTCTAAAAACATATCTTTATCTAATTTGTTGTGTTGCTTGCTTAGCCCTTTACAACTGATTTTATCGTAATCCCCACTACAATGGTACGTCTTACTACATAAGCTAACAAGAGCTGTCCCTTCGTACTCTAGTTTAAAAAGCCCGGGCGTTCGTTTGGTGTACGCTTTAACACCCTTACAGTTTATACAGTCTGTCTTGCTAGTATGTTCAGCGCAAAACTCGGCGGGAAACCAGTCTTTATATACACTATTAAACTCATCCCGCAGACCTGACTTAACTATATCCTCTAGCTTAGGTGCACTTAAAGCCAAGTATAAACTATCAGTATCTGTTTCACATAACTGAAAGTTGGACCTATCTACAAACTTATCTAAGAACTCGAAATAAAAATCTAACATACGAAGTTTTGCGTACTGGTAGACGAAGAAACCGATTTGTAGGGGTAAATCCCAAACAGTTTTCTTTTTCTCCATCTCAATTTCAAAAAGATCCTCCCCTATTTCAGTCATCTTTTTAAACCGGGAACTATTAATCATTTTCGATATCTCATCCCCCTGAACGTACGAGACAGCGCTATGATTGGCCTTATTGGTTAGAGTCTTCCCGTAGGCTGAGTTTCCTAAGAGCTTCATCGTATCGCTTACTATAGATTGACTTTCGTCTAGATCACCAGCCCTCCTAGCGTCAGAAACCATTTCGCCAAACTTTTTAAAACAACTAGACGGTTGTTATTCTATCACTTGATAAATTTTTGTTACCACCAATCCATGGTCTAAATACCATTTTAACAGTAGCGTTGCCAACAAAATTTTTTCACCGACATAACTACCTATTAGGGTGCGACGAGGGGTTGACAACAAGTTATGTTTGAGGGCATATTCACCCATAAACGGTCCAATATCATCACGCGTGACGTCAATATTTTTGAAAATTGGAGTCATCTCACTGAAATGTTCCTTCAGGCGGTCGGGGACGTGTAGATCACATTCCACTAAACCAAAACATGTCCCATCTGAAACAGAAGTCAGAATCTGTTTATCACTGAGAGGGAGCCCTTCTTTAGAGTAAGAGGGTCTAGCTCGGGGGATGGCTTTAGAAAGGAAAGCCCTAATGTTTGGGTCAGACTTTTTCAGAGCCTGCCACTCACATTCCCACATAACTTCTACTGGGACTTTGACCTCCTCAGTTAGATAGGTGTGTATCTCACATGTTTTTTCAAACAGCTCGAACAAGGGCTTATTATTAACAGGGTTTCTATCTTTATCTTTGGTGAGGGGACAGTCTTTGTGACCATGGTACAAACAACCATGAAAATTATAGCCTCTTCTATTGGATTTATCCCACCCATCCACAGGGATATTTCTATCACCTAACCGAAACTCCCTCCCATTAAACTGAGTTTTCAACTCCACCCCTTTCTGGTGAGCGACCCACGTTAGCCACTCTCTACTTTGTTGGACATAATAGTTAGCTTTTTCGACCCTAAACCCGGTCTCCATTCTTCTAATAATTGGGTAATCTGTTGGCATTGGGTTCATCAGAGCCCAAAGATACAACGCGTTGGCATCGTAACCTTGGATGGATTTGACTACCTGTCCGCCCCTAATAAACGTTTTGCCTACCTCGTGATACCTATGGAAAATTATAGAGGGACCCCCGACAATATTATATCTAATCATTTTGTGTAGACTCGCCTGTTTGCTCGAACATAAACTAAACATTACACCCCTATCAACGGTCTTAAAAAGATACTTTAAACAAACACCCGGAACCGAAATGGCGTCTTTAAAACAGTCTACACCCCGCTCCCCATAAAAGCGAACCTGCTGCTCCAAGGCTTCTAAAAAAGGGACTACATCGTTGTTGTTATACCACACCAAAAAGTCCCTAAGTGTGGTCATGTTATTGTCCTTCCAGACCTTTTGGCACAGGGCGTACTCCTCCTTGGAAATGTTGGCATTTTTTAACGACGAATAAAACGTTTCGTGTGGGGGTAGTTCTGTCTCGTCCAACTTTTGGGGGTCGTCTATATATTCATAACAAAAGTAACCCTTTGTTTCACTAATCTTATAAGCCGCCAGATATTTACTATAGCTAAACCCGGGGGCTAGATAGTTTACTATATCTAAGAATTTTAGATTCGGCGTTGCAATACACATAAAGTTATTGTTTCTTTTAACTATAAACTTGAACGGTTTTGGTACTTTGTAGTCTACGTCCATTTCATCTTCCTCTTCGTCGTTAGCAGCAGCGGCTTCTTCTTCCTCTGCCATACTATCACCTTCTTCGTCCACTTGTGGAGCGGCATCCATGAAGTGCTTTATTAAATAAGGTTTAATGACGTTGACGTCATATTTCCCCGAGTTAAACCCTATCACGGGAAGCTCTTTTAAATACTCATCAAACCTAACTACTATCTTGTCTTTATTCAGTTCATGGAGTTGAGTAAAAATACTTTCAAACCGAGATCGCAATAACGAGTAGGCCTTATCAGCGACACTAGTGAGATAATCAAGCATCTGACTAACTAAAATTTGTGGGTCACCCTTGGTTATGAAGCATTTTGGGGCCTCCCACCCTGGGACATTTGACGCTATAGAGCAGGAAAGGGGTACGTGTTTAGCTACAAAGGTAGTCGAGTGCGTTTCTTGGGGAACATTCCCTTTATCAAAGTAACATTCATAATCGAATGTTGCCCTGAAGGGGTAAATAAAAGACTCTGGAGTACTTATCCCTTCAGCGCTGATCGCGTCCCATACACTTTCAGGTGAAGAATAAACACCACCTTTATATGTCTCTACAGCCATATCCCCATTACAAGTTTTTTCATGCCTATCCATACGCCAAAACTTTTTCCACAATTTCCCACATTTTCCACAAGAAAAACTTTTACTGGCCCGGGAAAGATCGTTTATATAAAAGAAGTGATTTTTGTAAAGTAAAAGACGGAGAGTTTCACTATAACGACTGCCACTTCTCAGGACAATACGCAAGGCTTGTTCAGAATCAAACTCAAAAATATCTATGTTTATTGAAAAACAAGTTTCTAAGAGAGACATTTCAGCAAGAGTTACACCGTGAAAGCTACTTAACAATAGAGACGGGTTAAACTGTTTGAAAAGTAGTCTCGAAGCCTTCTTAACATCTTTAACAGAGGCACCTCTACGGATAGCTAAACAACGGAAGAAGCAGAGATTATCATTGTAAACTTTAGATTTGGAGTCGGTTTGAAGGGTATTAATACCGTGGTTCGATGCAATGTAGGGTGGGATATCTAGCAGACACCCTATAGGATAATCTTGGAGTTTATAAATATAAACACTCGTACTGACTAATGCTTCTAATGTATATTTGGTTGTCTCCCTGTTTTTATTTGCATACCCTAATATATCACTTTCATTTAAGCTATCAACAAACGTTTCAAAGTCATTTCTGTTGTTAACTAACAAGGGTTTGTCTAACCCTGTCGCGTTATTTGAGCTGGCGTGAAAGTAACGCAGCCCCTGTGTCTCCCTATGTCTTAAAACTAGGTGATGACTATAATTCACATTGAAACGTTTTTTCTGGGCTAGAAAAATTGGGTTTACAAGGGTCTTCCAATCTATAGGAGTATCAGGCTGATGAAATATAGTGTATGTATCCATGTATTTGTTCCGACGTTCATGTGTTCTAATAGCTAACCAGTTGTTCTTATATATCTTCTTAATATCGTGGGGTAACTTATTTAAAGAGTCTATTTCATTAATAAGTCTTGGTCTCTTTGAGGGTTCTTGAGTCGAACTCTTTGCCACCCGTTTGCGTGAGGTTGTCGATACCACTGGGTCTGCTGGAGTTGAGCGTGTTGAGGTGGCCACAGCTATGTCATGGTTAGCAAGATGCACTCGCAGATGGCTTGCTCCAGTAAAGCTTTGTTGGCAGATATGGCAGATATGTGGGTTAACACTGGTCTCTTTCGAAGGTACGTGACCTGTTGACACAGGAGTTGGTAATGCAGGAACTACTGATACAAGAGATGCAAGATGCTCTGTCTTGATATGTCTGGCAAGGCTGTCTACTCTTGTATATACTCGTTCACAAACATCACATTTGTATTCATGACACTCATGCACACTAGCAACGTGTCGTTTTAGGTCCCGGCTCCGGGTAAAAGTTTTGGAGCAGAGATGACAAGTGTTAGACATCTGTAGAAAAGAAATTGAAACATTACAAGAAAAGAAAACAAGAAAAGTAAACAACGAGAACTATCGAAATTAGGTTACAAAGTAACACGTGGATACTAAAAAACCAACTTAGTGAAATTAGGTCACAAAAGTAACACGTGGATACTAAACAACCAACTTATCGAAAATAGGTTACTAAAGTAACATACTATAACATTAAAGATCTAATATAACACTTACTTTTTATGTGTTTGAAGGTACAAGACACATCCGTCGGCAACAACTGTAAGCGAAAGTCTGATTACAAGCTTCACAGTCGCGTTATATATACACGCCAGAAACACCGGAAGTGTTACTAAAAATAGAACTGACCGCTGATGCAATACCGGAAGTGTTACTAAAAATAGCTTTTGACCGCTGACGTGATGCCCGTGGAGTTTCTAAAAATAGATTTTGACCTATGATGCAATACCAGGCAATTTTATGATAGTTACGCCCCTTGACCCTTTATGAGGGGACGCCCATGAAACTGTTAGAAATAGTAAATTTACACTCTAGGGTTACTCCAAACTTTACATTAGACATCCCCATGGCAAAAATTTACTTAAAAGTCACTTTTATGGTTGTTACGCCCTTTGACCCTTTATGAGGGCTACGCCCATGAAACTGTTAGAAATAGTAAATTTAACATCTAGACATACCCCAAACTTTATATTAAGCATCCCCATATCAAGAATTTACATAAAAACAAGGTTTGAAATTACTACCCCTGTAACCCATTTTTGGCGGTTACGCCCATGAAACTGTTAAAAATAGTAAATTTAACATATAGACATACCCCAAACTTTATATTAAGCATCCCTGTATCAAGAATTTACATAAAAACAACTTTTGAAATTACTGCCCCTGCACCCATTTTTGATGGTTACGCCCATGAAACTGTTAAAAATAGTCAATTTAACATCTAGACATACGCCAAACTTTATATTAAGCATCCCCATAACAAAAATTTACATAAAAACAACTTTTGAAATTACTACCCCTGTACCCATTTTTGGCGGTTACGCCCATGAAACTGTTAAAAATAGTCAAATTAACACCTAGACATACCCCAAACTTTATATTAAGCATCCCCATAACAAAAATTTACATAAAAACAACTTTTGAAATTACTACCCCTGTACCCATTTTTGATGGTTACGCCCATGAAACTGTTAAAAATAGTCAATTTACACTCTAGACATATCCCAAACTTTATAATAAACATCCCCATGTCAAGAATTTACATAAAAACAACTTTTGAAATTACTACTCCTGTACCCATTTTTGGCGGTTACGCCCATGAAACTGTTAAAAATAGTAAATTTAACATCTAGACATACCCCAAACTTTATAATAAACATCCCCAAATCAAGAATTTACATAAAAACAACTTTTGAAATTACTACCCCTGTACCCATTTTTGGCGGTTACGCCCATGAAATCGATAAAAAAATTGAAGTTTAACCTATTGGTATACCTCAAACATAATATTTGACACGCCCATGTATCAAATTTGCCTAAAAAATCAACCAAAAATTAGTAGTATACAATGTCAATTAGGATGGATAGACTATAAGGAAAAACGGTAGACTCTCATATAAGGAAAAACCGCACCAAAAAATGTGCCTCGACCTGCAGGTAGACTATTTATATAAGAAAAAACAACCCGGCTGCAGCAATTTGGCTGCAGATCGAGGAACATTTGGGGTCCCTAATTGACATTGTATACTACTAATTTTTGGTTGATTTTTTAGGCAAATTTGATACATGGGCGTGTCAAATATTATGTTTGAGGTATACCAATAGGTTAAACTTCAATTTTTTTATCGATTTCATGGGCGTAACCGCCAAAAATGGGTACAGGGGTAGTAATTTCAAAAGTTGTTTTTATGTAAATTCTTGATTTGGGGATGTTTATTATAAAGTTTGGGGTATGTCTAGATGTTAAATTTACTATTTTTAACAGTTTCATGGGCGTAACCGCCAAAAATGGGTACAGGGGTAGTAATTTCAAAAGTTGTTTTTATGTAAATTCTTGATATGGGGATGTTTATTATAAAGTTTGGGATATGTCTAGAGTGTAAATTGACTATTTTTAACAGTTTCATGGGCGTAACCATCAAAAATGGGTACAGGGGTAGTAATTTCAAAAGTTGTTTTTATGTAAATTTTTGTTATGGGGATGCTTAATATAAAGTTTGGGGTATGTCTAGGTGTTAATTTGACTATTTTTAACAGTTTCATGGGCGTAACCGCCAAAAATGGGTACAGGGGTAGTAATTTCAAAAGTTGTTTTTATGTAAATTTTTGTTATGGGGATGCTTAATATAAAGTTTGGCGTATGTCTAGATGTTAAATTGACTATTTTTAACAGTTTCATGGGCGTAACCATCAAAAATGGGTACAGGGGCAGTAATTTCAAAAGTTGTTTTTATGTAAATTCTTGATACAGGGATGCTTAATATAAAGTTTGGGGTATGTCTATATGTTAAATTTACTATTTTTAACAGTTTCATGGGCGTAACCGCCAAAAATGGGTACAGGGGTAGTAATTTCAAACGTTGTTTTTATGTAAATTCTTGATATGGGGATGCTTAATATAAAGTTTGGGGTATGTCTAGATGTTAAATTTACTATTTCTAACAGTTTCATGGGCGTAGCCCTCATAAAGGGTCAAAGGGCGTAACAACCATAAAAGTGACTTTTAAGTAAATTTTTGCTATGGGGATGTCTAATGTAAAGTTTGGAGTAACCCTAGAGTGTAAATTTACTATTTCTAACAGTTTCATGGGCGTCCCCTCATAAAGGGTCAAGGGGCGTAACTATCATAAAATTGCCTGGTATTGCATCATAGGTCAAAATCTATTTTTAGAAACTCCACGGGCATCACGTCAGCGGTCAAAAGCTATTTTTAGTAACACTTCCGGTATTGCATCAGCGGTCAGTTCTATTTTTAGTAACACTTCCGGTGTTTCTGGCGTGTATATATAACGCGACTGTGAAGCTTGTAATCAGACTTTCGCTTACAGTTGTTGCCGACGGATGTGTCTTGTACCTTCAAACACATAAAAAGTAAGTGTTATATTAGATCTTTAATGTTATAGTATGTTACTTTAGTAACCTATTTTCGATAAGTTGGTTGTTTAGTATCCACGTGTTACTTTTGTGACCTAATTTCACTAAGTTGGTTTTTTAGTATCCACGTGTTACTTTTGTAACCTAATTTCGATAGTTCTCGTTGTTTACTTTTCTTGTTTTCTTTTCTTGTAATGTTTCAATTTCTTTTCTACAGATGTCTAACACTTGTCATCTCTGCTCCAAAACTTTTACCCGGAGCCGGGACCTAAAATGACACGTTGCTAGTGTGCATGAGTGTCATGAATACAAATGTGATGTTTGTGAACGAGTATATACAAGAGTAGACAGCCTTGCCAGACATATCAAGACAGAGCATCTTGCATCTCTTGTATCAGTAGTTCCTGCATTACCAACTCCTGTGTCAACAGGTCACGTACCTTCGAAAGAGACCAGTGTTAACCCACATATCTGCCATATCTGCCAACAAAGCTTTACTGGAGCAAGCCATCTGCGAGTGCATCTTGCTAACCATGACATAGCTGTGGCCACCTCAACACGCTCAACTCCAGCAGACCCAGTGGTATCGACAACCTCACGCAAACGGGTGGCAAAGAGTTCGACTCAAGAACCCTCAAAGAGACCAAGACTTATTAATGAAATAGACTCTTTAAATAAGTTACCCCACGATATTAAGAAGATATATAAGAACAACTGGTTAGCTATTAGAACACATGAACGTCGGAACAAATACATGGATACATACACTATATTTCATCAGCCTGATACTCCTATAGATTGAAAGACCCTTGTAAACCCAATTTTTCTAGCCCAGAAAAAACGTTTCAATGTGAATTATAGTCATCACCTAGTTTTAAGACATAGGGAGACACAGGGGCTGCGTTACTTTCACGCCAGCTCAAATAACGCGACAGGGTTAGACAAACCCTTGTTAGTTAACAACAGAAATGACTTTGAAACGTTTGTTGATAGCTTAAATGAAAGTGATATATTAGGGTATGCAAATAAAAACAGGGAGACAACCAAATATACATTAGAAGCATTAGTCAGTACGAGTGTTTATATTTATAAACTCCAAGATTATCCTATAGGGTGTCTGCTAGATATCCCACCCTACATTGCATCGAACCACGGTATTAATACCCTTCAAACCGACTCCAAATCTAAAGTTTACAATGATAATCTCTGCTTCTTCCGTTGTTTAGCTATCCGTAGAGGTGCCTCTGTTAAAGATGTTAAGAAGGCTTCGAGACTACTTTTCAAACAGTTTAACCCGTCTCTATTGTTAAGTAGCTTTCACGGTGTAACTCTTGCTGAAATGTCTCTCTTAGAAACTTGTTTTTCAATAAACATAGATATTTTTGAGTTTGATTCTGAACAAGCCTTGCGTATTGTCCTGAGAAGTGGCAGTCGTTATAGTGAAACTCTCCGTCTTTTACTTTACAAAAATCACTTCTTTTATATAAACGATCTTTCCCGGGCCAGTAAAAGTTTTTCTTGTGGAAAATGTGGGAAATTGTGGAAAAAGTTTTGGCGTATGGATAGGCATGAAAAAACTTGTAATGGGGATATGGCTGTAGAGACATATAAAGGTGGTGTTTATTCTTCACCTGAAAGTGTATGGGACGCGATCAGCGCTGAAGGGATAAGTACTCCAGAGTCTTTTATTTACCCCTTCAGGGCAACATTCGATTATGAATGTTACTTTGATAAAGGGAATGTTCCCCAAGAAACGCACTCGACTACCTTTGTAGCTAAACACGTACCCCTTTCCTGCTCTATAGCGTCAAATGTCCCAGGGTGGGAGGCCCCAAAATGCTTCATAACCAAGGGTGACCCACAAATTTTAGTTAGTCAGATGCTTGATTATCTCACTAGTGTCGCTGATAAGGCCTACTCGTTATTGCGATCTCGGTTTGAAAGTATTTTTACTCAACTCCATGAACTGAATAAAGACAAGATAGTAGTTAGGTTTGATGAGTATTTAAAAGAGCTTCCCGTGATAGGGTTTAACTCGGGGAAATATGACGTCAACGTCATTAAACCTTATTTAATAAAGCACTTCATGGATGCCGCTCCACAAGTGGACGAAGAAGGTGATAGTATGGCAGAGGAAGAAGAAGCCGCTGCTGCTAACGACGAAGAGGAAGATGAAATGGACGTAGACTACAAAGTACCAAAACCGTTCAAGTTTATAGTTAAAAGAAACAATAACTTTATGTGTATTGCAACGCCGAATCTAAAATTCTTAGATATAGTAAACTATCTAGCCCCGGGTTTAGCTATAGTAAATATCTGGCGGCTTATAAGATTAGTGAAACAAAGGGTTACTTTTGTTATGAATATATAGACGACCCCCAAAAGTTGGACGAGACAGAACTACCCCCACACGAAACGTTTTATTCGTCGTTAAAAAATGCCAACATTTCCAAGGAGGAGTACGCCCTGTGCCAAAAGGTCTGGAAGGACAATAAGGCCTACTCGTTATTGTGAACATAATAATAACATGACCACACTTAGGGACTTTTTGGTGTGGTATAACAACAAAGATGTAGTCCCTTTTTTAGAAGCCTTGGAGCAGCAGGTTCGCTTTTATGGGGAGCGGGGTGTAGACTGTTTTAAAGACGCCATTTCGGTTCCGGGTGTTTGTTTAAAGTATCTTTTTAAGACCGTTGATAGGGGTGTAATGTTTAGTTTATGTTCGAGCAAACAGGCGAGTCTACACAAAATGATTAGAGATAATATTGTCGGGGGTCCCTCTATAATTTTCCATAGGTATCACGAGGTAGGCAAAACGTTTATTAGGGGCGGACAGGTAGTCAAATCCATCCAAGGTTACGATGCCAACGCGTTGTATCTTTGGGCTCTGATGAACCCAATGCCAACAGATTACCCAATTATTAGAAGAATGGAGACCGGGTTTAGGGTCGAAAAAGCTAACTATTATGTCCAACAAAGTAGAGAGTGGCTAACGTGGGTCGCTCACCAGAAAGGGGTGGAGTTGAAAACTCAGTTTAATGGGAGGGAGTTTCGGTTAGGTGATAGAAATATCCCTGTGGATGGGTGGGATAAATCCAATAGAAGAGGCTATAATTTTCATGGTTGTTTGTACCATGGTCACAAAGACTGTCCCCTCACCAAAGATAAAGATAGAAACCCTGTTAATAATAAGCCCTTGTTCCAGCTGTTTGAAAAAACATGTGAGATACACACCTATCTAACTGAGGAGGTCAAAGTCCCAGTAGAAGTTATGTGGGAATGTGAGTGGCAGGCTCTGAAAAAGTCTGACCCAAACATTAGGGCTTTCCTTTCTAAAGCCATCCCCCGAGCTAGACCCTCTTACTCTAAAGAAGGGCTCCCTCTCAGTGATAAACAGATTCTGACTTCTGTTTCAGATGGGACATGTTTTGGTTTAGTGGAATGTGATCTACACGTCCCCGACCGCCTGAAGGAACATTTCAGTGAGATGACTCCAATTTTCAAAAATATTGACGTCACGCGTGATGATATTGGACCGTTTATGGGTGAATATGCCCTCAAACATAACTTGTTGTCAACCCCTCGTCGCACCCTAATAGGTAGTTATGTCGGTGAAAAAATTTTGTTGGCAACGCCACTGTTAAAATGGTATTTAGACCATGGATTGGTGGTAACAAAAATTTATCAAGTGATAGAATATCAACCGTCTAGTTGTTTTAAAAAGTTTGGCGAAATGGTTTCTGACGCTAGGAGGGCTGGTGATCTAGACGAAAGTCAATCTATAGTAAGCGATACGATGAAGCTCTTAGGAAACTCAGCCTACGGGAAGACTCTAACCAATAAGGCCAATCATAGCGCTGTCTCGTACGTTCAGGGGGATGAGATATCGAAAATGATTAATAGTTCCCGGTTTAAAAAGATGACTGAAATAGGGGAGGATCTTTTTGAAATTGAGATGGAGAAAAAGAAAACTGTTTGGGATTTACCCCTACAAATCGGTTTCTTCGTCTACCAGTACGCAAAACTTCGTATGTTAGATTTTTATTTCGAGTTCTTAGATAAGTTTGTAGATAGGTCCAACTTTCAGTTATGTGAAACAGATACTGATAGTTTATACTTGGCTTTAAGTGCACCTAAGCTAGAGGATATAGTTAAGTCAGGTCTGCGGGATGAGTTTAATAGTGTATATAAAGACTGGTTTCCCGCCGAGTTTTGCGCTGAACATACTAGCAAGACAGACTGTATAAACTGTAAGGGTGTTAAAGCGTACACCAAACGAACGCCCGGGCTTTTTAAACTAGAGTACGAAGGGACAGCTCTTGTTAGCTTATGTAGTAAGACGTACCATTGTAGTGGGGATTACGATAAAATCAGTTGTAAAGGGCTAAGCAAGCAACACAACAAATTAGATAAAGATATGTTTTTAGAGGTTCTCGCTACGCAAAAGGCTAAGGGTGGGAAAAATGTAGGTTTCAAAGTCTTAAATAATTCCATATTTTCCTACAGTCAAACAAGAAATGCTCTTTCCTATTTCTATATAAAAAGAAAGGTAGCTGATGATAACGTCTCGACAACTCCTCTAGATATTTAACTCTTTACACTACCAGTCTAGACTACCCAGCAATCTCTAACAGTTTCACCCCTTATGATTCATTTATGACATAGAGCTAAGCAGACATCCAACTACCTATCTATAAATAAATGTTATCCATGTACTATATATTGACTCAATGTACTGAATATTTTTGTAATGTTATATAATATCCACTGTATGTTATACACCTATTGAGATAATAAAAGAATAAAATATATCTTTTGTCTTTTGTTTTATATTGCTTGTTTTTCAATGCTGTTGTATAATCTACTAACCTATCACTAACGATCAAGTACATAAAGAACTCCAAAGTCAGCACACACCAGACATAAACACGTCACTTCCGGGTCACCGGGACTAGAGGTCAATACCTCGACACGAAATGTCACGGTTAACTCCCCCTGCGCCACACGCTTTATGCGCGCCGCGCGCCACACTATATATCTTTGTTAATTTAGCGCCACAATTCGACTCAAATACAACATTGTATACTACTGTTATGACCACGAGTTGCATGACGATGGAGGTGATGGCAGTGACCAAGACAATCAACTGGTTAGAGTCACAAGACTGCACCCACGCCTGTATACTGAGTGCATCGATGAGCATGATAAGAAAAGTGGAGGCGGGATCTGTACGTAGGCAATGGGTAGAGTCATTGTAGAAGTCAAAAATATGTAAGGTCACAGTTGTCTACGTCCCAGGACATGCTGGAGTACGGGGAAATGAAAGAGCGGACAGGTTGGCTAGCTGCGCTATTGTTGAGGACGGGCAACCAATGGATCGGGCGGACATCATCTAGGTCCTCGGGGAAGTTGGAAGGACAGAGGACTTCGATAACCATGAGTCCACGTCACTCCTTCGGATGAAAGGGATGAGAGTTAAGTGGGCACGGCCAGAAACGAGAAACTTAGTGGGCGTGGAAGGAGACTTATCAACCAACACAGAACTGGAGTCGTCAGTCGCTGGACACTGCGAGACTTGCTGAGAAGGGGATCTGAGCACCTATGGACATGTTCGGAGTGCAATGATGATGACCCGCTAATAACTAAATAACAGACAACAACTCCAGGAAGATGGATTTGATAGAGTAGACAGACAACGACTATAGCAGACCGGAAAGATGCATTTGATAGAGTAGACAGACAACGACTATAGCAGACCAAGTAGATGGATTTGATAGAGTAGACAGACAATGACTATTGCAGACCAGGAAGATGGATTTGATAGAGGAGACAGACGATGATTATTGCAGACCAGGAAGATGGATTTGATAGAGTAGACAGACAATGACCACAGCATAGCAGGAAGATGGATTTGATAGAGTAGACAGACAATGACTATTGCAGACCAGGAAGATTGATTTGATAGAGTAGACAGACAATGATTATTGCAAACCAGGAAGATGGATTTGATAGAGTAGACAGACAATGGCTTTAGCAGACCAGGAAGATGGATTTGATAGAGTAGACAGACAATGACTTTAGCAGACCAGGAAGATGGATTTGATAGAGTAGACAGACAATGACCACAGCAGAGCAGGAAGATGGATTTGATAGAGTAGACAGACAATGGCTTTAGCAGACCAGGAAGATGGATTTGATAGAGTAGACAGACAATGACTTTAGCAGACCAGGAAGATGGATTTTATAGAGTAGACAGACAATGACTTTAGCAGACCAGGAAGATGGATTTGATAGAGTAGACAGACAATGGCTTTAGCAGACCAGGAAGATGGATTTGACAGAGTAGACAGACAATGACCACAGCAGAGCAGGAAGATGGATTTGATAGAGTAGACAGACAATGACCACAGCAGACCAGGAAGATGGATTTGATAGAGTAGACAGACAATGACCACAGCAGACCAGGAAGATGGATTTGATAGAGAATGACCGTTATCTATCTTTTGCTCTTCTGTTCGTCTCTGCTGCTGCTGTTTCCTAGTGTTTCTAATATTACGTCAATCCACCTTTTTCATTGTCGCCTTTGGGTCTGGCAATTTACTGCGTATTTTAAAATATCCACAAAATCTTGTGGATGCGGGAAACACGTAAGAAATCAGCTTACGTGGAAAATTAAAAACGTAAATCTTACGGGAAAAAAAGTCATTAGAGCTGAGATGATGAAGAAAAATAGTAAATGTGACAAGAAGAGACAAGAAGAAAACAAGACAAAAGTGATTTGGGGTAAAGGTAGTACTGGAACATATTAAGAAAGAACAAAACAAATGGTTTGGTTGTGTAAAGAAGATCACCAGCAGACAGCTTCCTCAGAAACCTTTACAGCGGACAAAAGAGGGAAAGGAAGATTTAGAAGACGATGGATTACTGTAATAACAGACACAGAATGGACCTAAACACATTTTCCCTCGACGCTGAAAGGTAACAAAGACGGAGAAAAGTAAAGTAAATCGTCTTTATTATCATGTTTATTATATCATCATCCTCATCATCAAGTACCGCGCCTGCTGGCGTAGGTGATCATGTCTCTCCACAACATTCGATCGCGACAGTTATGTATCATTTCTGTTGTTAACCTTCTGCCAAGCCTTTCTCTTAAGCTGTCTGGTATCTTTTCTCATTGCTTCCCTCTATCTCTTTGTCCCTCAATTTTTCCAGTTGTTGCAATATACTCCAGTTGTTCCCTTCTCAATACATGGCCAAAAAATGATGATTGTTTCTTCATAATATTGGAAATTAGCTCTCTTTTTGCTTTGGCCTCTTTCAGAACGTTTTCATTACTCTTCTTAGCTGTCCATGGTATTCTCAACATTCTTCTGTAAAACCACATTTCTACAGACTCCAGTGATTTTCTTGTCTGTTGTTATATTGTCCATGATTCACATCCACATGTTAAGACTGGCTCTACATAACATTTAAGAACTCTTTTTCTTTTTTCTATTGTCAAAAATGGATTGCACAGTATCTTCCTCATTTTTTGGAAAGCTGCTTTTGCCTGGGCCATTCTGCATCTAACCTTTGTTTATTATATAGTCTTGTTTAATTAGTCATCTCAACATATACACTGTTTCTTTAGGTGTTCCAACTAACGACCTCAACATATACACTGTTTCTTTAGGTGTTCCAACTAACGACCTCAACATATACACTGTTTCTTTAGGTGTTCCAACTAACGACCTCAACATATACACTGTTTCTTTAGGTGTTCCAACTAACGACCTCAACATATACACTGTTTCTTTAGGTGTTCCAACTAACGACCTCAACATATACACTGTTTCTTTAGGTGTTCCAACTAACGACCTCAACATATACACTGTTTCTTTTGGTGTTCCAACTAACGACCTCAACATATACACTGTTTCTTTAGGTGTTCCAACTAACGACCTCAACATATACACTGTTTCTTAGATAGAGATGTTCTAACTAAATACATCAACATATAGAAAGTTTCCTGAATAGAGGTGTTCCAACTAACGACCTCAACATATACAATGTTTCTTAGATAGAGATGTTCTAACTAAATACATCAACATATAGAAAGTTTCCTGAATAGAGGTGTTCCAACTAACGACCTCAACATATACAATGTTTCTTAGATAGAGATGTTCTAACTAAATACATCAACATATAGAAAGTTTCCTGAATAGAGGTGTTCCAACTAACGACCTCAACATATACACTGTTTCTTAGATAGAGATGTTCTAACTAAATACATCAACATATAGAAAGTTTCCTGAATAGAGGTGTTCCAACTAACGACCTCAACATATACAATGTTTTTAAATAGATAAGCTCCAACTAACGACCTCAACATATAACATATATCTTAAATAGATAAGCTCCAACTAACGACCTCAACATATAACATATATCTTAAATAGATAAGCTCCAACTAACGACCTCAACATATAACATATATCTTAAATAGATAAGCTCCAACTAACGACCTCAACATATAACATATATCTTAAATAGATAAGCTCCAACTAACGACCTCAACATATAAAATGTTTTAAATAGATAAGCTCCAACTAACGACCTCAACATATAAAATGTATCTTAAATAAATAAGCTCCAACTAACGACCTCAACATATAACATATATCTTAAATAGATACGCTCCAACTAACGACCTCAACATATAACATATATCTTAAATAGATAAGCTCCAACTAACGACCTCAACATATAACATATATCTTAAATAGATAAGCTCCAACTAACGACCTCAACATATAACATATATCTTAAATAGATAAGCTCCAACTAACGACCTCAACATATAACATATATCTTAAATAGATAAGCTCCAACTAACGACCTCAACATATAACATATATCTTAAATAGATAAGCTCCAACTAACGACCTCAACATATAACATATATCTTAAATAGATAAGCTCCAACTAACGACCTCAAC
The DNA here is from genome assembly GCA_032433765.1 of Megaustenia siamemsis. Classification (NCBI taxonomy): domain Eukaryota; kingdom Metazoa; phylum Mollusca; class Gastropoda; order Stylommatophora; family Ariophantidae; genus Megaustenia; species Megaustenia siamemsis. Next base: position 39,326,022 of record JAVIAB010000145.1, on the reverse strand, counting down.
ATATAACATATATCTTAAATAGATAAGCTCCAACTAACGACCTCAACATATAAAATGTATCTTAAATAAATAAGCTCCAACTAACGACCTCAACATATAACATATATCTTAAATAGATACGCTCCAACTAACGACCTCAACATATAACATATATCTTAAATAGATACGCTCCAACTAACGACCTCAACATATAACATATATCTTAAATAGATAAGCTCCAACTAACGACCTCAACATATACAATGTTTTTAAATAGATAAGCTCCAACTAACGACCTCAACATATAAAATGTTTTAAATAGATAAGCTCCAACTAACGACCTGAATATAAACAAATAAGACCTACTAGAAAGATGTCCAAATAATGCAACATCAAACACAAACAAATATGACCTACAAGAAAGATGTCCAAATAATGCAACACCAAACACAAACAAATAAGACCTTCAAGAAAGATGTCCAAATAATGCAACATCAAACACAAACAAATAAGACCTGCTAGAAAGATGTCCAAATAACGCAACATCAAACACAAACAAATAAGACCTGCTAGAAATATGTCCAAATAATGCAACATCAAACACAAACAAATAAGACCTGCTAGAAAGATGTCCAAATAATGCAACATCAAACACCAACAAATAAGACCTACTAGGCGTAAGAAAGATGTTCAAATAATGCAACACCAAACACAAACAAATAAGACCTACTAGGCGTAAGAAAGATGTCCAAATAACGCAACACCAAACACAAACAAATAAGACCTACTAGGCGTAAGAAAGATGTCCAAATAACGCAACATCAAACACAAACAAATAAGACCTACTAGGCGTAAGAAAGATGTTCAAATAATGCAACATCAAACACAAACAAATATGACCTGCTAGAAAGATGTCCAAATAATGCAACATCAAACACAAACAAATAAGACCTGCTAGAAAGATGTCCAAATAATGCAACATCAAACACAGACAAATAAGACCTGCTAGAAAGATGTCCAAATAATGCAACATCAAACACAAACAAATAAGACCTACTAGAAAGATGTCCAAATAATGCAACATCAAACACAAACAAATAAAACCTACTATAAAGATGTCCAAATAATGCAACATCAAACACAAACAAATAAGACCTACTAGAAAGATGTCCAAATAATGCAACATTAAACACAAACAAATAAGACCTACTAGAAAGATGTCCAAATAATGCAACACCAAACACAAACAAATAAGACCTACTAGAAAGATGTCCAAATAATGCAACATCAAACACAAACAAATAAGACCTGCTAGAAAGATGTCCAAATAATGCAACATCAAACACAAACAAATAAGACCTAGTAGAAAGATGTCTAAATAATGCAACATCAAACACAAACAAATAAGACCTACTAGAAAGATGTCCAAATAATGCAACATCAAACATAAACAAATAAGACCTACTAGAAAGATGTCCAAATAATGCAACATCAAACACGAACAAATAAGACCTACTAGAAAGATGTCCAAATAATGCAACATCAAACACAAACAAATAAAACCTACTAGAAAGATGTCCAAATAATGCAACATCAAACACGAACAAATAAGACCTACTAGAATGATGTCCAAATAATGCAACATCAAACACAAACAAATAAGACCTACTAGAAAGATGTCCAAATAATGCAACATCAAACACAAACAAATAAGACCTGCTAGAAAGATGTCCAAATAATGCAACATCAAACACAAACAAATAAGACCTGCTAGAAAGATGTCCAAATAATGCAACATCAAACACAAACAAATAAGACCTGCTAGAAAGATGTCCAAATAATGCAACATCAAACACAAACAAATAAGACCTACTAGGCGTAAGAAAGATGTCCAATCAGGGAGCAAAGGCCACAAGGATATCTCCCGGCTGACTTCAGCACGTTCCAAGAGAAGAGAACACAACCAGCCTTAAGCGAAGATCACGTGAGCATTAAGGTCTATACAAAGGACACAGTGTCTGATTTCCACCTACCCCCATCCGCCCCACAAGAAAGCAAAGTGACATTCAAGTACTGCGCAAACCGAAGGACCGAATGTACTGCGCGTGTGAGCTCAGCACTATCAGCAAACTCAGAGGTTTTCAAACTATGAGATCAGGGTTATTTTAACATTGAGCCAATGGTGGGGTGTACTAAACACTCCAAGGTATGGTGACAGCTTTACAAATAAAGAACACAACACAATACTGACGTTTCGGCCTGTGGCCTTCTTCAGAATACAGGGACAACGACAACAAGCGGTGAAGCACAATTACTACATGTTAGATGATCAAGTGGAGGGCGAGGAAAGTAGGATGCAGAAATAAGAAAAGAGAGAAATGAGTATTACATGATGAGAGGTATGATGGGCGTCAAAATATATAAAATAGAAAAAGAGAAAAATGTATAATAAATAGTACTTCGCTGAGCTCAGAGCAGGAATTCTGTAATCCGTTCTGAAACAAGTCGGAATGACTAGAAGACAGAGAGCATGTATAGAAAGCAACCCGTGACCGGTCAGTTGAGAGGGCAGACGGATCTAATATCGGGAAAACCAAAGGGGGGGAGGGAGGGGGGATAGACGAAGACACTCCTGGGACACGACAAGCAATACATATAAATCACTCAACAATGGAAGTGAGAGATCACGCGAGAGGTTAAGAGAAAGAAATTGAATGACACGACAAAGTAGTGAGCTAGGCAAACGGTGAGAGAGATGGACTCTACAGAATGGATGGCCTCGAAAAATTTTAACATTTCTGAGAATAATGACAAATGCTTGCTTCTAAGAACGGTACAATAACTGTTATAGGAATTTGGGAATTGGATGACTTTGCGCTTTATTTTATTTTTTTTACAGGAAACGAGAAAGCGGGTCAGTTGGTTTTGATGATTGTCATTATGATTGTTATGAAGATTGGCATTATGATGGCTATGATGATTGTCATTATAATGACCATGAAGATTGTCATTATGATGGTTATGATTGCCATTATGATTGTTACGAAGATTGTCATTATGATGATTGTCGTTATGATGGTTACGAAGATTGTCATAATGAAGGTAATGATGTATGTCATTATGATGTTATGATGATTGTCGTTATGATGGTTACGAAGATTGTCAAAATGAAGGTAATGATGAATGTCATTATGATGGTTATGATGATTGTCAGTATGATGGTTATGATGATTGTCATTATGATTGTTACGAAGGTTGTCATTATGATTGTTACGAAAATTGTCATTATGATAGTTACGAAGATTGTCATTATGATGGTTATGATGATTGTCATTATGATGGTTATGATGATTGTCATTATGATGGTTACGAAGATTGTCATTATGATGATTATGATGATTGTCATTATTATTGTTACGAAGATTGTCATGATTGTTACGAAGATTGTCATTATGATGGTTATGATGATTGTCATTATGATTGTTACGAAGATTGTCATGATTGTTACGAAGATTGTCATTATGATGGTTATGATGATTGTCATATGGTTATGATGATTGTCATTATATTGTTATGAAGATTGTCATGATTGTTACGAAGATTGTCATTATGATGATTGCGAAGATTGTCTTTATGATGGTTACAAAGATTGTCATTATGATGGCTATCAAGATTGTCATTATGATGGCTATGATGATGATGAATGAGCTGGCAGAAATGATTGAGAAAGCTTTAACGATGTGGTAAGGCGCAGCGTCGGAGTGTACGGTTTTGAATCCTGGCTACCTGCGTCCAAGCCATGTAAACAATGTTGACTTTCCTTGTCTCCAACGATTTATCTCATTCTATTAGAGAATTTCATGCTATCTGTTATCACAGCGAGTTTGCGGATTTTTATAAATGTAATGGTGGGTTGATAATAAATGTTTGTACACAGTTCGTGAACCATCGCTGTAGATCAAGCCTTTATTCGCTGGCTCCGCTCGCGACCTTGGAAGCTAATGACCTTACTTGTGCAAACGGTTGTTTGGGGCAAATTGTACGTTACAATGTCACTCACACTGCTATAATTACGTAGTTTGTGACAAAACTACAGGGACATGCCCAAACAATGACAGTTGTCAGCACGAATATTTCTGACCCCAGTGTCAGTACTTGGATTTTGTTTACAAATATGCCCAAAAATCCGAATCTACTTTCCTGTTTGATAACAACGACACCACATGTAATCCGGACACAGTTTCTACATCAGTTGAGGCAACTCTCAATCAATCTTTGCCGCACTCCTGGTTTAGGATTTATGTGAATGACTTAACAGATACGGACAGTTTCACGGTAAATCTGAATGGTTCTGCCTCATGTAACAATGTATCAAGGTTTGTAGTTAGTCCGCACGAGATTGATGTCTTTTGCTTTGGGGCTGGTCTGATCAACAAGTTACGGATTGAAGGAGCGATAGTTGCAAATATCTGCTCCATCTACATTGGCGGGGGGTCGGAATGTGGCTCTAAAACAGATCACAAACCAGATAGACATATTTGATGCTTGTTATACAGGAGACGGATGTGGACCAGAGGCCGCAGTTAATGGCAAAACAAAGACCAATCTCTATGACAATGACTGCACACACACAATGGAGAAGTGGAACCAATTTTGTTTACTGGTATCTGAACTTTGCCACGCCCCAGAAGACTCACACCATTCGAATCTATCATCGAGCTAGCAATATGATTCGGGTAGAGAATGCCACTCTAAGGGCTTTCTCTTACAGTGGCGGCGTAGTGTTCCAGTATAATGATATATCATACCCTAATATTTCTGTGAGCACTATTGTAGTCAACACACAAACGCCAATGGCACACATTAAGATTGAGTTCTCACCGACAATTTCGCAGGACGACAGTGCACTGACGGTATGTGAGGTGCAAACATATACAGACACAAATTGTCTGGACGAGCAATCTTGGTCGTTTTGTGCAATGTCTAGTGGGTGTAGTAAAGGCTGCAACACCATCATCGGTATGTGTCACGGCAACTGTTCACATGGGATCTATGGACACGACTGTTCCGGGTCTTGTCTTTGTGTCTGTCCTTTGTCTGAGGAAAAATCCGGAAAATGCATACTATGTAAGCATCCTGGCTATACCTGTAATGACACTTGTCCCGATGGAAATTTTGGGACACAGTGTGAATCTGATGGCTGTGACATCATATGTGACCCGGAAAGTGCAGACTGTACGTGCAAGGAAATGTACTACGAGTCATATTGCACTTTTAAATGTCCGGACAACTGTTTCAACGACACCTGTAAACAGTCAATCGGGAACTATACATGCAAGAGAACGTTCTATGGGCCAGACTGCACTCTCAAATCTCCGGACAACTGTTTGAACGAAACCTGTGATTCCCACGTTCAGAAGAGTCTGCCGACTACAACAAGCCCAAGCATATTGACACTTTAATGTGTTTCTGTGCTAGACATGGTTCATTTCTTGGTGTTTTTCTGTGAAGCCATGGCTCATATCTTGATGTGTTTCTGTGCTAGCCATGGCTCATATCTTGGCTTGTGTGTGCTGGCCATGGCTCATATCTTGGTGTGTGTCATGTTAGTCATATCTCATATCTTGGTGCGTCCGTGTTAATCATGTCTCATATATTTATGTGTGTCTGTGTTTAGTCATATATCATATCTTAGTGTGCACCAGTGTAAGTCGTATGTCATATCTTTGTGTGTGCATGTCTGGGTTAGTGATATCTCATATCTTGGTGCGTCCGTGTTAATCATGTCTCATATCTTTATGTGTGGCTGTGTTTAGTCATATCTCATATCTTAGTGTGCATCAGTGTTAGTCGTATGTCATATCTTTGTGTGTGCATGTCTGGGTTAGTGATATCTCATATCTTTGTGTGCATGGCTATGTTAGTCATATCTCATATCTTTGTGTGTGCATGTCTGTGTTTGTCACATCTCATATCCTTGTGTGTGCATGACTATGTTAGTCCCATCTCATGTCTTTGTGTGTGCATATCTATGTTAGTAATATCTCTTATCTTTGTGTGCATGTCTATGTTAGGCAGGTGTCATATCTTTATGTGTGCATGTCTATGTCAGTTATATCTCATATCTTTATGTACATGTTTATGTTAGTCATGTGTCATATATCTTGATGTGTGTCAGTGTTAGTCATGCCTCGTATCGCTGTGTGCATGTCTGTGTTAGTCACATCTCACATCTTTGTGCGTGCGTGTCTGTGTTAGTCACATCTCACATCTTTGTGTGTGCATGTCTGTGTTAGTCACCTCTAGTGACTCGGGCAGATGGTGCTCGTAAACCTGGGAGGGCCGACCATCTAAGGGCAGAATCCCCCTACAGAAAAGACAACCTGTTGCCTTGCAGGAAGATTGGGGTCAATCAAAGGCTAGGGAAAGCAAACCCGAATAAAATGCTGGCTGAAATCGGATGCACTGGGCCACTGGCGCAGAACACAGTGCAACGTTTTTAACGGGTGTTCAATCAGGGTGGATCTGGCGAACTCTACTTGTGATGTTCTGTCTGTGGGGCCGATCAACACACTTAGCCTGACAGCTGACTCCATGTGGGAGTCTGGAATCCTACTCTGATTGAGTCCTGATCGCAGAGAGAGAGAGAGAGAGAGAGAGAGAGAGAGAGAATCCTGATGCCTACTGTTTGCTATTTTCTCTATTCTCTATTGCTTTTTTGCGTTCACCCGATTACTAAAGGAATAGATAGATTTCGTCATCCCCCCCCCCACACCCCTTAAAAGGGCGTTAAGTGAGCGTAGATATGCCGCATTGCAGTAGAACTGTGGTGTTTGCGACTTCGACTTCAGCAAGGCATGTTTGAGTACTATAGCTTGTTTCATAACTCGTGCCCAACTTTTAAAATCGATAGCTTTTTAACCGCTTGTTGTAAGTTGTTCAAAATTTGCATGTAAAGTTATAATGATTAGAACCCAACAGGGAATTAATTTCATTTTAAAAAAAACATTTGGTTATTATTGTTGCTTATTTGATTTATATAAATTTATAACGACCCATTGATGTAGTAAAAACTTAATGTTTACAGTATTTTAAGTTAAAAATAGCGAGTAAAAATCCATACACGGTCAAATTGACGTGTTTGCACGCTTTTACCGTGGTTTTTTGACACAATTAGACACTTGTAAAAAACACGAGAAATTGTGTGTTCCATTTCCGTTCATTCATAGGTAGAGACGTGGAACGATAACATTTATCATGAGTCTTAAAATGAAATTCTGCAGTTTACAAAACATCGCAATAAAAATGTATGACTATTTTTGCAAAAAGGCTAAACGAGGAAGATTATTTAATTCTTTATAAAACCCTGAGAATAGGACAAGACACATTTTGGATTTATCTAAACGGTCATTTAATCGCTGGATTCAAGCACGTGACCGTCAATGTTCAAAATATACAAAATCACAAGGAAGAGCAAAAATGTTGGATAATTTCGACAGTGAAATTTAGAATAAGTGAATATTAGAAGTGAAATTCGCAAAATGTTGGGTATGAATGAAACTGTTACAATAAGAGAATTAAAAGTATCGCTGAAAAAGAACAACAGTATTGAAATATCAAAGTCTACATTATGGAGGAATGTGAGAGCTGCAGGCTTTACATTCAGAAAGTATTCCAATGGACGAAATATCATCTGTAAGAAGCCACATATAGTAGTCATGAGAAGCAAGTACTTACGTGAAGTAAAAGAGGTGCGCAAGCAAGGTTATGATATTGTGTACTTGGATGAAACATGGATCAATGCTCACCACACTAACCAAAGGGAATGACAGTCATCAGATGGAAAGATTAAGAGATTAATACCTAGCAGCAAAGGACAGCGCTTGATAATTGCTCATGCAGGTAGTCGACAACATGGACTAATACAGAATGCAGAGCTCATTTTTCTTTCAAAATCCATAGACAATCGGGATTATCACTCTGAGATGAATGGTCACATATTTAGACATTGGATTGAAAATTCTGTTCTCCCATCACTAGATCGACCATCTTGCCTAATAATGGACAATGCAGCGTACCACAACATTGTTGCACTTGAAGATAAAGTTCCCAACGTCATCCAGTACAAAAGATGCTATTAAGATATGGCTCACAAAGGAGCACATACAATTTAATAACATGTACTTAAAACCTGAATTACTATCTCTAGTAAAGCAAAAACAAAGGACAAAGATTTTTCAAATAGATAAGATTATCCAAGAGCACGGTCATATAAGTTTGAGGCTGCCACCTTACCATGCTCATTTAAATCCAATAGAACTAATCTGGGAAAAATTAAAAGGACAAGTGGCAGATGAAAATACAACATTCAAAATATGCGATGTAAAGACTCTTGCTAATCTCGCTTTATTAAATATAGACAAAGATTATTGGGCTAAATGTGAAGACCACGTCTTAAAACAAGAAGAGGAATATTGGAAAAATGATGGTTTGTGGAATGTTCAACCCCAAACAGTTATTAATCTATTAGACTCGTCTGATTCAGAATGAAAGTATATAGCCCCCACAATGTTGGCCCCTATATTACCTTAAATTAGTTCAACAAACGGTCCTTATCAGGACTACACAACTATGAAAATTGGACATACATGTATACCTTGATATTATCGTCCGTCCTCGAACTGAGAAGACAATAATTCTCCTGGTGTTTTGTCTTATTAGGTTATTTCCCCATTACGGCCACGCCTTTACCTAGTGAAAATTAATCATAGACCAGCAACTACGGTAATTTCTATTATTTAGGGGTTCACAATTTACAATTTTGACAAACATCAAAGAAATTCGCCGCTTTAAGAAAACTGCAGCTGCAAGATATTTGTTAAATATACATTTAAAGGGTCTTTTGCATTCTAATAACATTTGGAAAATTTCAACAGTTTTTAACAAACGGTTACTGAGTAATAGCGTTTTGAAGTTGGGCACGTGATTTGAAACGAGCTATAGTTCGCTTACCCGCCCGATCCCTGCTAAATTGGCCAGACTAAACTGGTTAGTCTGTTTCTAGGGGTACCGCGAAGAGGTGGAGTAGAATCTGGGATCTCTAATTGATTGGGTTTTTAGCTGGTCATCATCACTGCACTCCGAACATGTCCATAGGTGCTCAGATCCCCTCTTCAGCAAGTCCCGCAGTGTCCAGCGACTGACGAATCCAGTTCTATGTTGGTTGATAAGTCTTCTTACACGGCCACTAAGTTTCTCGTTTCTGGCTGTGCCCATCTTAATTCCTATCTCTTTCATCCGAAGGAGTGACGTGGGTTTGAGGTTGTCTTTACTTTACCTATTGTGACTGAAACCATCAGCTATGATTCGCTGACACCTGATTCTGTTACTGAATAGCGTCTTAGCTCTATCTTTTGTCTATTGCTTTTCTTTTCTGAGTGCTATTCATCTTCTTAGAGAGATATGTCTTGGTAGAATCTCAAACATAAGCTGGGAACAATACCTTTGTCTTGGTAGAATCTCAAACATAAGCTGGGAACAATACCTTTGTCTTGGTAGAATCTCAAACATAAGCTGGGAACAATACCTTTGTCTTGGTAGGATCTCAAACATAAGCTGGAAACAATACCTTTGTCTTGGTAGGATCTCAAACATAAGCTGGAAACAATACCTTTGTCTTGGTAGGATCTCAAACATAAGCTGGGAACAATACCTTTGTCTTGGTAGAATCTCAAACATAAGCTGGAAACAATACCTTTGTCTTGGTAGGGTCTCAAACATAAGCTGGAAACAATACCTTTCAAACGAACCGATAAGTGACGAATCGAAGCAAGAATACGTGTCGAGCTTTCGAAGTTTTGGAAATACATCGATCATAAGCTGAGAATGGCAGCCGCGATAGCTCAGTGGTTAGTGAACTGGACTACAAAGGACAAGAGGTAGGGTTCGATCCCAACCGACGGCTCCAGTTCTCCCAGCTTATAATAGGTACCGGAATTTTTTCTGGGAAAGTAAAGCGGCACAGGCGTCATACCGACCACATTACCCCGAAAATCATGCGCCGAAGGTCTGTAAAATTTATGGTAACACCATATTCCCTATACGCCACTTAGCGTACTGGTTGTTTTTAGTTAGCTGAGTGGCAGTGTTCCTAAGCGTTTGGCTTTTCGTGGCAAGGCGCTGTGCCACTGAGTACGGGTTCGATCCTGCCTTGGTCCATATTTTTTTCTGTTGTTGATTATTTGTCATTTTTCCGAGTGCTTTAAACATACCTCTTCCTCTGAATTGACTCACTGATTATCGCCTCGGAAGTTTCCCTCTATAATAATATTGATTTATTATTATTTGTCTCCGTACTTTACTATTACTTTGCTTACTTTTACTATGTGCTGAGTATGAATGAAGAAAGACTTCCCAACCAGGTATTCATGTGGGAACCACCTGGTAAAATAAAACAAGGAAGACCCACAGAGTCGCTGCACAGAGTCAGTCTTGATAGCTTATAAGAGAAACATTGATCAGGTTAAAGCCGGTGATTTCTCCTACAGCTTGTGCAGGTCAAGGTCAAGTGCGAGACTTGAATCGGCGTCTTGGCACGCAGGTTTTCACCGATATGTGCTCGGCCGCCTATCTAGAAGTGTTCGGTGACATCTGGATAGTGTCGCTTCGAGCATCGAAACTCACGATGCGAGGCGGCATTCCTCACCTTTCCAGAGTACTACCCTGGTACTCATTTCTGACAGTGGCTGGGTCGACCATGGAGTATTTTTTTTTTCCCAACCACAAGTACAACTCACACTGCTTCCAGCGGGAATCGAACACGGGTTGTCCGAACGTCGGTAGCCCACTCCGGTGGTTTTCCAAATTAGTCTACCAAGGCCCCCTATCTTGGGTAGGTGTGATGTTTTTGATGGCCACAAAAGTACTCTGTGCTCCTAACAGGCTGAACACCTCTGTAACAGATGTTCGGCAGCAATTTGTCTAAGACTTAATCTCATTCATAGGAGATTCCTCGACTCAAAATGTTGACAAAATTATAATTCAGTCTTTTTGCGCTGTTCTGAGTTTCAATTTGTTGCTTGTTCGTTTTTGTTGAGTTGCCAGTTGGCATAATTTTTTTTAATGGAAACCCTGTATATTTACGTGTCATTCAATAAATGCTATTCAATTACCAAAATATTTGTGTTTATTTAGCATTTCTTTTCTTAACTTACCCGTCAGCCAAAATGTTTTTTTAATCAAATAAACGAACGGTAAATAAATATTTATAATTTTTAAAACTCGCAATTTTAAACAAGTAAACTGAACAGCAAACTAAATTTTAAAATTAAAACACCGGTTGCCAAATTGGCGTTAAAAGCAATTGTATATTCATTGGAAGATTTGGCCGCCTATCGCGACAGAAATAGACGGTGTCCGTCAAATGCGCCAGGCGAAGATGTAAATCTGTGGCGTCATCATAAGCTGGAAGAAGAAAGTTTTCTATTATGTGTGGGAAGAAGTAAGAATGAAAAGAAAATTTAAGCATTCAAAACAGCAGACAGCGATATCAGCAATACACTAAAAGAGGCGGTGTCCAAAGTGAGGGAGTGAGAGAGAGACAACATAATAGGTACTGGTAATTAGTGTCATGGGTTGAAACGCTTTTTATTCATAACTGAATGTTAACGTCACAGCTGTTGTTTTCATCTCAAAATGAAAAAGGGAACTGGATGGTCTAGAGGTAAGACGTCGGTCTGTGGGCTGGAAAGGTACCGGGTTCGACTCCCACCATAGGCGGTAGTAAATTTAAAAAAATAATTAATAAAAAATAAAATCGAATCCCTGGATTTACCCTCCCCTGGTCTCTGGATAGTGAGATCCGATGTCTATAGCCTTCTAGGAAAACGGCGAAAAACAGAAGGTCCCGTGTGCATTTTGTTCTCATAGATTAAAACGATATTTTTAAAAAAAACTGTTGCAATTCGGGACATCACAAACAAAACATCAAAGGTTGATCTAAAGTAAATGTGCATATATGCAAGATATTTTAGTAGTTAATGCTCAAAATAAAAAAAAATCACAGAAACGATCGAATATGAGAGTTTCGGGAGATGCAATATTTTATTTTTAACCACGAAAGATTTGAAGATACAGTTTCTTATCATTTTTAGTGTATAATAGATGGGGTGTGTGCTTTATCTTCCTGAATAGACACCATCGGCACAAACACTAAACTTAGACTATTCAAATCAAACGTACTATAATACGTTATATCATCCTATTGGACAAGTCAATCTATGACAACCTGCACCACCAAAGCAAGAAACAGAGTGGAAATGGCGATCCATGGTAGTCAACCTTCGTTGCGGAGACGGCATTCGATGATGATGATGATGATGATCAACCCTTACGTATGTGTGTGAGAGCTTGAAAACAATAAGCGATATAGAAACAAAGTTGAACGCATTTGAAAATAAATGTCTAAGGAAAATACTTGGTATAGCGTGGAACGAATTCAAAACAAACGAGGAAATTAGAGAAATTGCTAATCAACCACTAATATCTTCAGTAATAAAGAAAAGACGATGGTAATATGTAGGACATGTAATGAGGAGAGATAATAAACAAATAACAAAGCAAGCCCTCATGTAGGAAACAACAGGTAAGAGGAAAAGAGGCCGATCCAGAGAGACACTGAGAAGAACATTGATCAGAGAGGCAAGAGCAGCAGGGATCGGCTCCCTCAATGAGATAGAGTTGCTTGCATAGAACAGAGACAAATGGTGAGATTTTATGAAAGATCTTTACAAGGATTGGAAACTGCTAGAATAAAAATGTAGATAAGAGAAAGAATATTTGGGTCTATGCCCTATGGACCGGCTACGGCTCGAAAGGTCATTAGATAGAGAAAAAAAAAGACACAAATGAGCAAACCAACTAATGGCAAAGGTGAAGGTCAAGGCAAAGATAAAGGTCAAATACGAGACTTGAACTCGGTGTCTTAGCACGAAGAGTTTCACCCATATGTGTTCGGCCGCCTATCCAAAAGAGTTCGGAGACTTCTGGATAGTATCGCTTCAAGCATCGAAACTCACGATGCGAGGCGGCATTCCTCACCTCCCCAGAGTACTACCCTGGTACCCGTTTCTGCCAGCGGCTGGGTCGACCGCGGGGGTATTGTTTTTTTTCCAACCACGAGTACAATTGACATTGCTTCCAGCGGGAATCGAACACGGGTTGTCCGAACGTCGGTAGCCCAGTCGAGTGGTTTTCCCAACTAGGCTACCGAGGCCACGCATCATCTAAAGTATCGCTGGTAAACAGCCGTGAAGTCAGAATCAGTGAAAAAAAAAAACTGTCTCGATTCTACTGCAGATACCTATCTTGTATTTGTTCTTCTTTCCTCTTCGTTTTTTTTTAATTCTTAATTTTCTCTTGACCCTGGGGGTTATTGGAGAATTACTAACAGGCTTCATCAAAGCTCTCTTTATTTTTCTCCATCTTCAGTCATGCTTTGGAACTCTGCAGAGTCGAGGCTTGTCTATTCTTTTACGTTATCTTTCCATCTCTTTCTCTGTCTAACTCTCCCTCTCTCTCTACCTCCCTCTCTCTCTCCCTCCCTCTCTCTCCATCTTCCTCTCTCTCCCTCATTCTCTCTCTCCCTCTCTCTCTCCCTCCATCCCTCTCCCTCCCTCTCTCTCCCTCCCTCTCTCTCCCACCCTCTCTCTTCCTCCCTCTCTCTCCTTCTCTCTTCCTCTCTCTCCCTCCCTCTCTCCCTCCCTCTCTCTCGCTCCATCTATCTCCCTCTCTCTCTCTTCCTCTCTCTCCCTCCCTCCATCTCTCTCTCCATCTCCCTCTCTCTCCCTCATTCTCTCTCATTCTCTCTCCCTCCCACCCTCTCCCTTCCTCTCTCTTCCTCCCTCTCCTTCTCTCTCCCTCCCTCTCTCTCTCCCTCTCTCTCCCTCCATCTCTCTCTCTCTCCCTCCCTCCCTCTCGCTTACTCCCTCTCTCTCCCTTCCTCTCTTTCCCTCTCCCTCTTTCTCCCTCCCTCTCTCTCTCCCTCTCTCTCCCTAGCTTTCCCTCTCCCTCTCTCTCCCCTCCTCTCTCTCTCTCCATCTCTCTCTCCTTTAACAGTGCCTTGCAGAATGGTCTTTGCTAGGCCCGATGATCAAGATACGAGGCCGAACTACTTATGTTTGTATCTCTTGATAAAACTCATTTAACTGTGGTTGTTTGTATCTCTTGATAATACTCATTTAACTGTGGTTGTTTGTATCTCTTGATAAAACTCATTTAACTGTGGTTGTTTGTATCTCTTGATAAAACTCATTTAACTGTGGTTGTTCTAAAAAAGAGATTAAATATTCTCGTCAGCAAGTGTAGATCGATGAGGGAAAGCAAACCCGGGACAATAAAATTATGTGCTGAAGTCGAATTAGAAGATGAGGATTGTCGAATATACAATCTCAACACTGGGTGAAGAGATGATGACTGTCGAATGTACAATCTCAACACTGGATGAAGAGATGATTTACTAAAAATGTACAATCTCAACACTGGGTGAAGAGATGATGACTGTCGAATGTACAATCTCAACACTGGATGAAGAGATGATTTACTAAAAATGTACAATCTCAACAGTGGGTGAAGAGATGATTTACTAAAAATGTACAATCTCAACACTGGGTGAAGAGATGATGACTGTCGAATGTACAATCTCAACACTGGATGAAGAGATGATTTACTAAAAATGTACAATCTCAACAGTGGGTGAAGAGATGATTTACTAAAAATGTACAATCTCAACACTGGGTGAAGAGATGATGACTGTCGAATGTACAATCTCAACACTGGATGAAGAGATGATTTACTAAAAATGTACAATCTCAACAGTGGGTGAAGAGATGATTTACTAAAAATGTACAATCTCAACAGTGGGTGAAGAGATGATTTACTAAAAATGTACAATCTCAACAGTGGGTGAAGAGATGATTTACTAAAAATGTACAATCTTAACACTGGATGAAGAGATGATGACTGTCGAATATACAATCTCAACACTGGGTGAAGAGATGATGACTGTCGAATGTACAATCTCAACAGTGGGTGAAGAGATGATTTACTAAAAATGTACAATCTCAACAGTGGGTGAAGAGATGATGACTGTCGAATGTACAATCTCAACACTGGATGAAGAAATGACGACTGTCGAATGTACAATCTTTTAGATGTGGTACCGCACAAATCGATGGCTATATAACATGCACGATGTGTGTTTAGCTAGACAGCGAGCTACTAGGATCATCATCATCAAGTACCATGCTTGCTGGCTTAGGTGATCTTGTCTCTCAACAACTTCCGATCTCGATAGCTATTTATCATTTATGTTGTTGACCTTCGGCCAAGCCATTCTCTTAAGATGTCTGGTATCTGTTCTCTTTGCTTCCCTCTATCTCTTCGTCCCTCAATGTTCCCAGTTGCTACAATATATTCCAGCTGTTCCCTTCTCATTACATGGCCAAAAAATGATGATTGTTTCTTCCTAATATTGAAAATTAGCTATCCTTTTGCTTTGGCCTCTTTCAGAATGTTTTCATTACTCTTCTTTTTCTTCTACCTTTTAGCTCCCAGTGGAGCATAGGTCTTCAACAAACACTTTCCAAGGCGTTCTGTTTTTTGCCATTCTTTTAAGATCATTCCATGTCTTCCCCATCATCTTCATCTCTGCTTCGATCTGTCTTCTCCAAGAATTCCTTGGTCTTCCTCTTTGTCTTTTCTCCTGGGGATTCCAAAAAAGGGCCTGTTGTGTAATGCTCTCAGTTGGCTTCCGTAGTGTATGTCCTATCCATCGCCATCGTCTTCGCTGTATCTCTTTATCCACTGGTATTTGACTGGTACATTTCCATAATTCCACGTTAGTGACTTTGTCCTGCCATTTCCATCCTTTTATTCTGCGCAAGCATCCATTAATGAAAGTCTGTACCTTCGTGATTGTCAATTTTGTTATTCTCCATGTTTCACAGCCATATAATAGGACCGACTTAACATTTAAGTTGAAAATTTTTATTTTTGTATTTAACCTAATTTCTTTGGATTTCCATATGTTTCCCAGTGCAATGAAAGCTCCTCTTGCTTTTGATATCCTTATTTTGGTATCATTTTCTGTTCCTCCCTCTTTATCTATATTACTGCCCAGATATATGTAAGATTGTACGTCTAGTAGAGGTATTTCTCCTAGTTTTATTTGGTTATTGCCAACTGTATTAATTCTCATAATGCTGGTCTTATCTCTATTAATCTTTAGTCCTAGCTGTTGTGATCTCTCATCTAATATACTCATTTTATCCTGCATCTGTTGATGGCTGTGTGATAGGAGAGCTATGTCATCTGCAAAGTCTAAATCATCAAGTTGTTTGGTCAGTGACCACTGGATCCCATTTCTGTTGTTTTGAGCTATTTTCATAATCCAATCTATGACCAGTAGAAAGAGAAATTGGGACAGAAGGCATCCTTGCCTTACTCCTGTTCTTATTTCAAATGCTTCTGTAAGCTGTCCTTCATGCACCACACTACATTTTGTTCCTTCATACATTGTTTTTATCAGGTTAATAAACTTTATGGGGATTCCGTAATGACTCAGCAACTTCCAAAGCATTCTTCTGTCTAAACTATCAAATGCCTTTTCGTAATCTATGAATCCAATATAAAGTGGGTTTTTTAGTTCTAAACTTTGTACAACTATTATACGTAGAGTAGTTATTTGATCAGCACATGATCTGTTCTTCCTAAAACCTGCTTGTTCATCTCTCAAGTGTTTCTCTATAGCCTCCTTTAGTCTCTCCAGAATGATTCTGCCTAATATTTTTCCTGGCACTGATAGTAGCATAATTCCCCTATAATTTGTGCACTCCTGTAAACTTCCTTTCTTTGGTAGTTTGATCATATAACCTTCTCTCCAGTCTTTAGGTATTTCTCCCTCTCCCAAATTTTATCCAATAGATCATGTAACATCTTGGTAGAGGTGTTAATATCTGCTTTGATGGCTTCCGAAGGAATTTCATCTGGTCCTGTGGCTTTACCATTTTTTAATAGTTTGATGGCTTTCATTATTTCTTCTTTGCTTGGTTTTCCACAGTTAACGTGTAACTCTTCTTCTGCTGGTAGTATATCTGGAGGATTATTTGAGCTGGGTCTATTCAAAAGTTCTTCAAAGTGCTCTTTCCATCTCTCCATTTGTCCCCTTATATTTTACTAAGCAGATTTCCTTTCTTATATTTGATAAAGGCGTTGATCTGTTTGTATTTTCCACCTAATTTCTTTGTGCTGTTGTACAGTTCTTTCATATTCCCTTTATTTGCTGCTTCTTCTGCCTCTTTAGCTAGTTCATCTATATATTTCCTCTTATCCCTTTTAATGCATCTTCTCACTTCTTTGTTCACCTCTGTGTAAGCTTCCGGTGTCTTGGCTTTATTACTTCTTGTTTTGCTTTTATTTATGTCTGCTTTCTTGTTCTTTCTTTCTTTAATTTTATCCAGGGTCTCTGCTGTCATCCATGCCTTATCCTGGCGTTCTCTTTTCCCCAGTGTTTCTTCGCATGTCTCTTTCCATATATTTTTTACCTGTTTATTACTCTTCTTAGCTGTCCGTAGTATTCTCAACATTCTTCTGTGAAACCATTTTTAGGCAAATAAGTCTCACTGAGATCATACGTAAATATAATCTTCACTTGATGGAACAGATCAACTTTATCTGGACTTTAGTTTAATACGGTCATTTTTGTTATCTAACCATCTACTGTATGAATCATCATCATCAATATTGTTAATAGACTTTAAGTAACCCCTAAATTACAATTCCTTATTTCCTATATATATATATGGCCCTTTTCGCCTTGTCAGGTCTAGTGGAGGCTATTGTGTATTTTATTGAGGTTTTGTTTTTTGTTGAACCGCTTCTCTCGTGGCTAATTCTACCAATGTTTGACAAACACACACGGCCATATAATTAACAAGTCAGGCTCACTGATCCACGGGGTTTTCCATCCTTTTTCATGAGTCCTTTCTCCTCTAAATTTTGCCTTAGCACAGTCTCAAATGATGTTATACCGTTCCTTATACATGCTCTCCATGGTGTGCGATCACTTGCCAGATGTTCCCAGTCATTTTCACAGATGGAGAAGTCATTCAGAGATGATTTACAGATATCTCTATATCGTAGTTTAGGTTGCCGATTTGTCTTTTTCCGTGTGTTAGTTCACCATATAGTATTTGCCTGGGGATGCGCTTTTCTTCCATTCGTTGGACATGCCCCAGCCATCTTAGCCTTCGACATCTGAGCATCGACATGATTGTTGGGGTCTTAGCACGTTGCAGGACAGTTAAGTTGGTTATTTTGTCCTGCCATTTGATGTGAATTATTCTGCGGAGACATCGCATGTGGAAGACATTTAGTCTTTTTTCCTGGTTTGAGTATGTTGTCCAGGTTTCAAATCCATATAATAGCGTGCTAATCACACAAGTTTGATATATTAAGAGTTTAGTCTTCAGTGTTAGTTTCGTGTTGTCCCAGGCCCTTTCTGTGAGTTTGCTGAAGGTCGTAGCTCCTTACCAATTCGATTATTTATTTCTTCATCAAGAGAGATGGTTTGCGTAATTTTGAATCCAAGATACGTAAATTTCTGAACTGATTCTAGTGGACAATCTTTTAGAGTAATTAATATAGGTTTGATCAATTTCCTATAGTAAGTAAAGTAAGTAAAGTACCCCCCCCCCCCCCCCCGTCACGCCAAGTGGCGTATAGGGAATATGGTGTTAGTGACCATAAAGTTTACAGACCTTCGGCACAAGATTTTTGGAGGTAATGTGGTCGGTATTACGCCCATGCCGATTCACTTTCCCAGAAAAAAATCCGGTACCCATTAAAGGCTGGTGAACCTGGAAGCCGTCGGTTGGGGTCGAACCTTACCCCTTGTCCTTTGTAGTCCAGTTCACTAACCACTGAGCTATTGCGGTTCCCAATTTCCTATAGTGACCAAACAAAAACGGGGACTTTACTATGACGATCCCTTGGTTATTATTATTATGTGGCTAAGAGGACATCAATTGGCGATCCTTTGGTTATTATTATGTGGCTAAGAGGACATCAAGGGAGCTGCGTTAGCTTGGTGGTTAGTGAACTGGACTACAAAGGACAAGAGGTAGGGTTCGATCCTGATCGACGGCTTCCGGTTCACCCAGCCTTTAATGGGTACCGGATTTTTTTCTGGGAAAGTAAAGCGACACGGGCGTAATATCGACCACATTACCCCAAAAATCATGTGCCGAAGGTCTGTAAAAATTATGGTCACTAACACCATATTCCCTATACGTCACTTGGCGTGACGGGGCTCTTTACTTTACTGTGAATAGAAAATTGTAGCAGGATATGATTGCCTACGACAACCGGTATGGCACATGATGATGATACCAGAAACGGAACTCCAACACACATCGAACTTTATGTACCTTAAACATCGTGTGCTTCTGCAAGTCTGGAATGCTCCAGTCCCGATAACTCTAGATTGACCTTTACACACGATCAAAGTCAGTCAGGACTGCCTTCACCCTGGGATATTATCATCCCCCCCTGCTTCTGTACCCCTCCTATTGCCGTGTGTTTGGTGTGTGAATCCGCAGAAGTGAATGTGAAACGGGGATGAGAACACAGGTGGAGGGGGAAAGTTCTTGAAGATGAGGGAATATGAGCTTTAAGATTTGGTGAATCGTAAATACTGATCAATGGGAGATCTGAGTCGTGTATAAGTAACAGCGTGGTTCGGTAGGTATAACAGTGTGGTCATGTAGGTGTAACAGGGTGTTAAGGTAGGTAAGTGTTTGATGTTCAGCTCACACGATGGAGATAGGGCATGGTTGATTTTAGGGATGGGGTGGGGTATGGGGGGGGGGGGGTTGAAGAACAATTTAGGCAAGGATTATAGTATGTTTTTTTTTAATCAGTGTAATAAAGATGGGAGCCGTGATAGCCCAGTGGTTAGTGAACTGGACTACTCAGGACATAAGGTCGAGTTCTATCATGACCGACGGCTTCCGGGTTCACCCAGCCTTAAATGGGTACCGGATTTTTTTCTGTGAAAGTAAAGCGACAGGGGCGTAATACCGACCACATTACCCCAAAAATTATGTGCTGAAGGTCTGTAAAAATTATGGTCACTAACACCATATTCCCTATACGCCACTTGGCGTGACGGGGGTACTTTACTTTTTTATAATAAAGATGCGTGGCTGCTGGCGTAGGTGAGCATGTCTCTCTACAACTTTCTCTACTATCTTTACGAACTTTTTTTCATTTCTAGGGTCTGCCCGGGGTGGGAGAGGGGGGGGGGGAAGTAATAGGACTGGAGACTAAAGGCCGCTTGTCCCGGGTAGTCGCTGCGAGGTGTTCAGATTTGAGTTTTTATTTTACTTCACCCCCAATTGAAGAAAGAAAAAAGTTTGACTCTATCGGGATTCGAACCCGCGTACTCCTGGTTCGGTGGACGAAGAATTATCGATTCGACCATCCGCTCTCCTCTGCATTATCTATTCTATCTCTACAACTGTTTATTAATTTCGTTGATATCCTACCAAGCTATTATCTAAAACCGTTTAGTATATTTTCCCCTAATATTCTACCAAGCTGATATACACTCTTCATCCCAACGTTGTACTACCAATGCTAGACCTGGACCCTAGATGCAAGAACTATAAGAACAATAACATCTACTGAGATGAAATGTGTTAGACGAATGACAGGAAACAGTCTGAGAGATAAGATCAGAAATGAAGAACTGAGAAAAAAAAGCTAGGAATAGCTCCCGCCATAGAATATATAAGGAAACAAAAGATAAAATGCTTTGGCGGCATGACAAGGCTTAAAGATCAAAACACAACACAACGAGCCTTCAATAAACGTTGTGAGAACACCAGACCTAAGGGTCGACCTCGAAAAAGATGGATGGATGGAATATTAGAAGCATTAGGAAACATAACAGCAGAGGTTTCAATAAAACGAGGGGTCGAGTACCTAACATTTTGTCTTCAGTCCAGTAGTTGAGTACCTAATATTTTGTCTTCAATGGTGAGTTTACTACTTCTTTGGCTCAGCGCCAAAAGATCAAAGCCGAACAACAGTTAAGGTCACCATCATCATTGTGTGTCGTCTCCACATCGAGAGTTGGCTACCATGGAGCCCCATTCTGCTCTGTCTCTTGCTTTGATGGTGCAGGTTGTCATATGGTGACTTGTCCATCTTTTGATGTTACTCCTCCATGTTAGTTTTGATCTGCCTCTGCCTCTTTAACCTTGTATTTTCCCTTCCAAGATTACATTTAGTAGTCTGTTGTGTCTTTTAACATGGCCCAAAAATCTCTTTTGTCTTATTTGAATTGTGTTTAGTAGTCCTCTTTTAATTTTTAGTTGTTTTAAGACTTCATCGTTTGTTTTATTTTCTTTCCATCCAAATTTTCCTATTCTTCTATATATCCACATTTCAATTCTGTTCTGTTTTCTTGTCTAATGTCCATGGTTCTGACCATACAGGAATGTTGAGAAAATATAACATTTTGCTATTCTCAGTTAAAGCCCTGGTGTTATTTGTTTTGCTGTCCGTATATTTTTTTCATGGCATTAAAATGACTTTTTGCCGTTACTATTCTTTGTTTATTTTAGTTTTATATTTCCAAGTCACAGACAGGCTATTTAAAGTAACATCAAAACTAAATTAACACCAACACTAAAGTAACACCAACACTAAATTAACACCAATACTAAATTAACACCAACACTAAATTAACACCAACACTAAATTAACACCAACACTAAATTAACACCAACACTAAATTAACGACAACACTAAATTAACACCAACACTAAATTAACACCAACACTAAATTAACACCAACACTAAAATAACACCAACACTAAATTAACAATACTAAATTAACACCAACACTAAATTAACACCAACACTAAATTAACGACAACACTAAATTAACGACAACACTAAATTAAATTAATACCAACACTAAATTAACAACACTAAATTAACAACACTAAATTAACACCAACACTGATTTAACACCAACACTAAATTATCACCAACACTAAATTAATACCAACACTAAATTAACACCAACACTGATTTAGCACCAACACTAAATTAACACCAACACTAAATTAACACCAACACTAAATTAACACCAACACTAAATTAACACCAACACGTTTACTTCTTTAGATGGTTTGATGGTAGAGCACAGAAAAGCATATACATTTATTGTTGAGGGAGGAAGAATAACGTCACCCCTGGACGCTGAAAGGCAAATGATGAAGGAAAGAAGTAGAAGAAGTATAGAAATAGGCCAAATGGAAACGGTAACTACGTCACGCAGTCTTATGTTTAAATAAGTCAATATTTGACGACCGCGTTAATATAGGACTGAGACATCGGACTTGTTGGGTGCAAAAGTGGACTTAAAATATATAAGCAAAGACGTAAGTGGGAGCACCATTATTTTTGCAGCTAACACCACGACTAATAGCATACTTACAGAGCTAAAACCAGGACCTCATATTTTCAGAGCTAAAACCAGGACCTCATATTTTCAAAGCTAAAACCAGGAACTCATATTTTCAGAGCTAAAACCAGGACCTCATATTTTCAGAGCTAAACCCGGGACCTCATATTTTCAGAGCTAAAACCAGGAACTCATATTTTCAGAGCTAAAACCGAGACCTCATTCTGCAAAAACCAGGACCGAATATTTTCAGAGCTAAAACCAGGAACTCATATTTTCAGAGCTAAAACCGGGACCTCATTCTGCAAAAACCAGGACCGAATATTTTCTGAGCTAAAACCAGGACCTCATATTTTTAGAGCTAAAACCTGGACCGCATATTATCAGAGCTAAAACCAGTACCGCATATTATCAGAGCTAAAACCAGGACCGCATATTTTGATATCTAAACTCGGAAACAACTGGAATCAGTCCAATGACATATTACTATCTCTTACATTATTTCAACACCCACTATATTCATCCGTTTATTAACACACAAATGGGGGGGGGGGGGGGGGGGGTTGTAACGCCCATCCATCAACTGAGTTGGACACGGTCAGAGATCCAGGAGAAAGGAGGGAGGGAAGGAAGGAAGGAAGGAAGGAAGGAAGAAAGGAAGGAAGGAAGGAAGGAAGGAAGGAAGGAAGGAAGGAAGGAAGGAAGGAAGGAAGGAAGGAAGGAAGGAAGGAAGGAAGGAAGGAAGGAAGGAATTAACATACACACACAAACGCCCTACCAATTAATATATATCTCCATTAGTACATACTGTACCAGTTATCACATTTTTTCCACATTAAAAATATCAAAACTGCTTCACAGACGTCCTGTAAGTAAAGACTAGGGCCTGTCAAGAAACTCAAAACTGCTTCACAGACGTCCTGTAAGTAAAGACTAGGGCCTATCAAGAAACTCAAAACTGCTTCACAGACGTCCTGTAAGTAAAGACTAGGCCTGTCAAGAAACTCAAAACTGCTTCACAGACGTCCTGTAAGTAAAGACTAGGGCCTGTCAAGAAACTCAAAACTGCTTCACAGACGTCCTGTAAGTAAAGACTAGGGCCTATCAAGAAACTCAAAACTGCGTTATCGCTCAGATCACTTTATTTGTGGGGGAATCCGTATGAAGTAGCTTCCCCTGATCAACAACTACAATAACTCTCTCCCTCTATCCGACACATCTGCAGAATATCTTAACAGACAGGTGAACTAAGCTGGTGCAGCTATTAACATCTCTTCTATCATCAGCATCTCATCGTCTTCTTCTTTACCTTTCTCTGTGCTTCTTTAATCATTAATTCCATGCATGAGTAAAACTGATGAAAATAAGATACAAGTGCCTGGATAATGTGACGGTAATAGATACACAAGTCATGGAAAGGACGGCAGACAGTTAAAACAGATAGAAATGGATAGATATATGCCAGAAATGTTTATTAATATCTTTAAGAGGTAAGGTCCCAGTTTAGGGACATAAATTATTTTACTCCAAAAGAGTAACGTCTCCTTGAATGACACTGCACTTTGATCGGTGGTTCTCTAATCTGCTGTTAAAAGAAGCCTAATTGTATGGAAAAGAGAAACAACATGAAGATAAAGTCCTATGTTTGCTAACTCTAATTTGTCAATAATGACACCTAATTGTAGAGAAAAGAGAAACAACGTGAAGATAAAGTCCTATGTTTGCTAACTCTAATTTGTCATTAAAGACACCTAATTGTAGAGAAAAAAGAAACATGAAGATAAAGTCCTATGTTTGCTAACTCTAATTTGTCATTAAAGACACCTAATTGTAGAGAAAAAAGAAACAACATGAAGATAAAGTCCTATGTTTGCTAACTCTAATTTATCATTAAAGACACCTAATTGTAGAGAAAAGAGAAACAACATGAAGATAAAGTCCTATGTTTGCTAACTCTAATTTATCATTAAAGACACCTAATTGTAGAGAAAAGAGAAACAACATGAAGATAAAGTCCTATGTTTGCTAACTCTAATTTGTCATTAATGACACCTAATTGTAGAGAAAAGAGAAACAACATGAAGATAAAGTCCTATGTTTGCTAACTCTAATTTGTCATTAAAGACACCTAATTGTAGAAAAAAGAGAAACAACGCAAAGATAAAGTCCTATGTTTGCTACATCTGTTGTTACAATGATTGTTTACGTGTGAGAGAAATAACATCTGCTGTTACAATGATTGTCTATGTGTGAGAGAAATAACATCTGTTGTTACAGTGATTGTTTATGTGTGAGAAAAATAACATCTGTTGTTACAATGATTGCTTATGTGTGAGAGAAATAACATCTGTTGTTACAATGATTGCTTATGTGTGAGAGAAATAACATCTGTTGTTACAATGATTGCTTATGTGTGAGAGAAATAACATCTGTTGTTACAATGATTGTTTATGTGTGAGAAAAATAACATCTGTTGTTACAATGATTGTCTATGTGTGAGAAAAATAATATCCGCGTGTAACAATTGTTACTTCGAGTAAAGCAATCTATTGTTGCAATATCTTACAACTATTATTTCAAGTAAAGCAATCTATTGTTGCAATATCTTACAGTTATTACTTCGAGTAAAGCAATCTATTGTTGCAATATCTTACAGTTATTACTTCGAGTAAAGCAATCTATTGTTGCAATATCTTACAGTTATTACTTCGAGTAAAGCAATCCATTGTTGCAATATCTTACAGTTATTACTTCGAGTAAAGCAATCTATTGTTGCAATATCTACAATTATTACTTCGAGTAAAGCAATCTATTGTTGCAATATCTTACAATTATTACTTTGAGTAAAGCAATCTATTGTTGCAATATCTTACAATTATTACTTCGAGTAAAGAAATCCATTGTTGCAATATCTTACAATTATTACTTCGAGTAAAGCAATCTATTGTTGCAATATCTTACAATTATTACTTCGAGTAAAGCAATCTATTGTTGCAATATCTTACAATTATTACTTCAAGTAAAGCAATTTATTGTTGCAATATCTTACAGTTATTACTTAGAGTAAAGAAATCTATTGTTGCAATATCTTACAATTATTACTTCGAGTAAAGCAATCTATTGTTGCAATATCTTACAATTATTACTTCAAGTAAAGCAATCTATTGTTGCAATATCTTACAGTTATTACTTTGAGTAAAGCAATCTATTGTTGCAATATCTTACAATTATTACTTCAAGTAAAGCAATCTATTGTTGCAATATCTTACAGTTATTACTTAGAGTAAAGCAGGCTATTGTTGCAATATCTTATAATTATTACTTTAAGTAAAGCAAGCTATAGTTGCAATATCTTACAAGTATTACTTTCTGTGAAATATCAACAGTTACAATGATCATTTACTATAAAACAATTTGTTACAATAGTCGCTTACTTGTGAAACTGATTTATTGTTACAGTTATCACTCACTGCAAGATAAACTATTGTTACAACTTTTGAAGAAATGCTCTATATATTGTCCTTTCGAGCCAGAGACGGCACATTGGGCAGAACCACAATTTCAAAAACAGAAACATTGCGTGCCAAAAGGAACTGCAGCTACCTTTCTTTGTTTGGGAGATGAGATATTAATTCGGATGATTTCACTGGCACTAACGGTTGAGCAATCATGGATTTTAATTCGTTTGCAGTTATACCGGGGCCTTACAAAACCGTGTCACATATTGCAGAGATCACTGTTACTAAAAATGTATGGCCCTGTTTCCATAACAATACTTTTTACAATGACAGCTTGTCAAGCCATCGATCAACCTCCTTAGTCGCCTCTTACATGCCTGTAAGGTCAGTGTCACTATTCTTTACTTCCCTCATAATGAGGCTCCGGGAACACACGGGAAGGTATAGCTATCTGCAAAATGTATCTGTTGCTGTGATATTAATCACTAAAATAATGCAACAGATGATCATTACTTGAACTTAAAGGGAAAGGCCCACTGCCTTGTGGGTGAGACATTTTAGTCAAAGGCTAGCGGAGCCAAACGTAAACAAACCGACGGAAGGCAACAGAAAACCACCGTCGTAACTTCTTTGTACAATCATGAATCGCCACAAATCATGGACAATAGGACAACAGACAAGAAAATCACTGGAGTCTATAGAAATGTGGTTTTATAGAAGAATATTGAGAATACCATGGACAGCTAAGAAGAGTAATGAAAATGTTCTGAAAGAGGTCAAAGCAAAAAGAGCTAATTTCCAATATTAGGAAGAAACAATCATCATTTTTTGGCCATGTAATGAGAAGAGAACAGCTGGAAAAATTGAAGGACCAAGAGATAGATGGAAGCAAAGAGAAAAAAATACCAGACAGCTTAAGAGAATGGCTTGGCAGAAGGTCAACAACAGAAATGATAAATAATTGTCGAGATCGAAAGTTGTGGAGAGACATGATCACCTATGCCAGCAGGCTCGGTACTTGATGATGATAATGATGAAAGGAAAAGGTAAAGTACGAGACTTGAATCGCAGTCTTAGCACGCGAATTTTCACCCATATGTGCTCGGCCGCCTATCCAGAAATGTTCGGAGACTTCTGGATAGTGTCGCTTCAAGCATCGAAACTCACTTTGCGAGGCGGCATTCCTAACCTTTCCAGAGCGCTACCCTTGTACCTATTTCTGCCAGCGGCTGGGTCCACCGCGGGGGTATTTTTTTTTCCAACCACGAGTACAATTCACACTATTTCCAGCGGGAATCGAACACGGGTTGTCCGAACGTCGGATACCCCCATTCGAGTAGTTTTCCCAACAAGGCTACCGAGGCCCCCAACATTACTTGAACTGTTGTAATACAAGCCACCAGACAGAACTTTCTATTATTTTCTCCATTTGTTTTCTGGTATAATTCCCATCGTTAAATGTTCCTGCTGTATCAACATAATCTAAACTTTCAGGTGTTTTTCTGTCTTCTTCTTCTACCTTTCAGCTCCCTGTGGAGCATAGGTCTTCAACAAACACTTTCAGCTCCCTGTGGAGCATAGGTCTTCAACAAACACTTTCCAAGTCGTTCTGTTTCTTGCCATTCTTTTAAGATCATTCCATGTCGTCCCCATCATCTTCATCTCTGCTTCTGTCTGTCTTCTCCAGGAATTTCTTGGTCATCCTTTTTGTCTTTTCCCATGGGGATTCCAAAAAAGAGACTGTTGTGTAATACTCTCAGTTGGCTTCTGCAGTGTGTGTGCCCTATCCAGCGCCATCGTCTTCGCTGTATCTCTTTATCCACTGGTATTTAACTGGTACATTTCCGTAATTCTATGTTAGTGATTTTGTTCTGCCATTTCCATCCTTTTTATTCTGCGAAAGCATCCATTAATGAAAGTAAAGAGCTGTTTTTCTGTCTACATCTTGTGTAACCCTGGTGTTCTACGTATTTCACTTTTTATAAAGCTCTTTGTTTCCATTTCAAAATGGCATTTTAGTTCAAACCTTGGAATATGCCCAGTATTTATGTAAGATGTCAGGAGCCTAGCACATTTCACTCTTTCAGGGGACTGTTTGGCATCGATGGAAGACGCCAGCCTCGAGACAGGGAGATTGTAGGTTCAAATCCCGGCTGCACCAATTGGGATCTTTATGATTTCTCTCTGCGGCGACCACCTCTGGTCTCAGCAGCGAGGCTCGGTTTGAAACGTCAGTTTACTCATGGATGGACAAATTATGAGTACCTCTGAAGACGAAGTTATCTGCCTGTGTGGCGAGGGACCCCTGTGTACACTGCTGCCAGGGAAAGAGGGGATTAACACGCAAAATTCAGTTCCTAGTCTCTATGGACTTCATCAGAGGTAAAAGCTGGCGAACGCAAATAAAAAATAAAAAAAAGAAAAAAAAAAAGAAAATTCACTCTCTTAAAACTCAAATTTTATCGAATTAGTTTCAATTTGTGAGGCCAGAGACACACAAAACTTGTCAACCAAAGCAAATATTCATTGTGATTTTTTTGTAAAACAAAGCTTGTCACTAAATGATCAAGGACTGGCAAATCTGAGAGTTTTCAGGCTGCAATATTTCACTTGTAACTACATATGATGTCAAATTGTAAGATACAGCTTCTTCAAATCACTTTGAATGTATGATAGAAGTAGCAGTTGTATTTGACCTTAATGAAAATGTACGATAGAAGTAGCAGTTGTATTTGACCTTAATGAAAATGTACGATAGAAGTAGCAGTTGTATTTGACCTTAATGAAAATGTACGATAGAAGTAGCAGTTGTATTTGACCTTAATGAAAATGTACGATAGAAGTAGCAGTTGTATTTGACCTTAATGAAAATGTACGATAGAAGTAGCAGTTGTATTTGACCTTAATGAAAATGTACGATAGAAGTAGCAGTTGTATTTGACCTTAATGAAAATGTACGATAGAAGTAGCAGTTGTATTTGACCTTAATGAAAATGTACATCTTAGCAAATCAACTAAAGTGTCAGTGACAAGCAGCTGTGTATATTCCAGATTTAAAAAAAAATTATGGGCTCTTCAGCTGAAAAACATTATGGGCTCTTCAGCTGATAAACATTATAGGCTCTTCAGCTGATAAACATTATGGGCTCTTCAGCTGATAAACATTATAGGCTCTTCAGCTGATAAACATTATAGGCTCTTCAGCTGATAAATATTATGTGCTCTTCAGCTGATAAACATTATAGGCTCTTCGGCTGATAAACATTATGGGCTCTTCAGCTGATAAACATTATAGGCTCTTCAGCTGATAAACATTATAGGCTCTTCAGCTGATAAACATAGAGGGCTCTTCAGCTGATAAACATTATGTGCTCTTCAACTGATAAACTTTATGGGCTCTTCAGCTGATAAACATTATGTGCTCTTCAACTGATAAACTTTATGGGCTCTTCAGCTGATAAACTTTATGTGCTCTTTAGCTCATAAACATTATGGGCTCTTCAGCTGATAAACATAATGGGCTCTTCAGCTGGTAAACATTATGGGCTCTTCAGCTCATAAACATTATAGGTTCTTCAGCTGATAAACAGTATGGGCTCTTCAGCTGATAAACATTATGGGCTCTTCAGCTGATAAACATTATGGGCTCTTCATAAGCTATACAAGGGAAATAAAGAATAGTGACACCGACCTTCCAGGCATGTCATAAGAGGCAACTAAAACAAGTAGAGGAATTCAAATACCTAGGGAGTTTAGTGACAAACGACAATTCTCAAACAGCAGAGATAGACTCAAGATGCATCAAAGCTTATCAAATCATTGGACAGTTATCACCATTATCGTCCAACAAGTAAATAACTCTGGAGGCAAAACGAGCACTATACAATACAATCTTCATCCCAACATTGTGCTACCAGACCTGGACCCTAGATGCAAGAACAATAAGAAAAATAAAACTTCTACTGAGATGAAATGTGTCAGACGAAGGACAGGGAACAGTCTGAGATATAAGATCAGAAATTAAGAACTGAGAAAAAAAAGCTAGGAATAGCCCACGCCATAGAATACATAAAGAAACAACAGATAAAATGGTTTGGCCACATGACAAGGCAGAAAGATCAAAACACAACACAACGATCCTTCAATAAACGTTGCCAAGGACCGACCACGAAAAAGATGGATAGATGGAATATTAGAAGCACTAGAAAACATATCAGTAGCAGAGGCGAACATAAGAGCAAAAGACTGCAAATTATATCTCCACTCGACGCTGAAGGGCAGATGAGGAAGGAAAGAAGTAGAATAAACGTTGTGCTTCAGTTTTGGTGAGTTGTCTCCCCTCATTTGATAACTTGTCAATCTCGTTATTGCCAGGAATATTGCAGTGAGATGGCATGCACTCAATCAGAGTTGCTTGACTGTGTACAGTGCGTTGCTCATAAATCATTGAAATGAGCATTCATGTGAATCCGTGACACAGTAATTGGAAAATAAATGGATTTCTTGTTTTAGAAAAATACACTTTATTGATCATTGGTCTCTGCTTTAAAGATACTTTCTTATGCTCTCAACACCATTTTTATCTGTGTTAGTTTTAGATTCAGCAATTCCATAGTAACCTAGCACAATCCTAGACAAGACTGCATGGTAACCTAGCACATTATTAGACAAGACTGCACAGTAACCTAGCACAATCCTAGACAAGACTGCATGGTAACCTAGCACAATCCTAGACAAGAGTGCATGGTAATTTAGCACATTATTAGACAAGACTGCATAGTAACCTAGCACAATCCTAGACAAGAGTGCATGGTAATTTAGCACATTATTAGACAAGACTGCATAGTAACCTAGCACAATCCTAGACAAGAGTGCATGGTAACCTAGCACAATCCTAGACAAGAGTGCATGGTAATTTAGCACATTATTAGACAAGACTGCACAGTAACCTAGCACAATCCTAGACAAGACTGCATGGTAACCTAGCACAATCCTAGACAAGACTGCATGGTAATTTAGCACATTATTAGACAAGACTGCATGGTAACCTAGCAGATTACTAGACAAGACTGCATGGTAATTTAGCACATTATTAGACAAGACTGCATGGTAACCTAGCACAATCCTAGACAAGAGTGCATGGTAATTTAGCACATTATTAGACAAGACTGCATGGTGACCTAGCATATTACTAGACAAGACTGCATGGTAATTTAGCACATTATTAGACAAGACTGCATGGTAACCTAGCACAATCCTAGACAAGAGTGCATGGTAATTTAGCACATTATTAGACAAGACTGCATGGTAACCTAGCAGATTACTAGACAAGACTGCATGGTAACCTAGCACATTACTAGACAAGACTGCATGGTAATTTAGCACATTATTAGACAAGACTGCATGGTAACCTAGCACAATCCTAGACAAGAGTGCATGGTAATTTAGCACATTATTAGACAAGACTGCATAGTAACCTAGCACAATCCTAGACAAGAGTGCATGGTAATTTAGCACATTATTAGACAAGACTGCATGGTAACCTAGCAGATTACTAGACAAGAGTGCATGGTAACCTAGCACATTACTAGACAAGAATGCATGGTAACCTAGCACATTACTAGACAAGACTGCATGGTAACCTAGCACATTACTAGACAAGAGTGCATGGTAACCTAGCACATTACTAGACAAGAGTGCATGGTAACCTAACACATTACTAGACAAGACTGCATGGTAACCTAGCACATTACTAGACAAGAGTGCATGGTAACCTAACACATTACTAGACAAGACTGCATGGTAACCTAGCACATTACTAGACAAGAATGCATGGTAACCTAGCACATTACTAGACAAGAGTGCATGGTAACCTAGCACATTACTAGACAAGACTGCATGGTAACCTAGCACATTACTAGACAAGAATGCATGGTAACCTAGCACATTACTAGACAAGACTGCATGGTAACCTAGCACATTACTAGACAAGAGTGCATGGTAACCTAGCACATTACTAGACAAGACTGCATGGTAACCTAGCACATTACTAGACAAGAGTGCATGGTAACCTAGCACATTACTAGACAAGACTGCATGGTAACCTAGCACATTACTAGACAAGAGTGCATGGTAACCTAACACATTACTAGACAAGACTGCATGGTAACCTAGCACATTACTAGACAAGAATGCATGGTAACCTAGCACATTACTAGACAAGACTGCATGGTAACCAAGCACATTACTAGACAAGACTGCATGGTAACCTAGCACATTACTAGACAAGACTGCATGGTAACCTAGCACATTACTAGACAAGACTGCATGGTAACCTAGCACATTACTAGACAAGACTGCATGATAACCTAGCACATTACTAGACAAGAGTGCATGGTAACCTAGCACATTACTAGACAAGACTGCATGGTAACCTAGCAGATTACTAGACAAGACTGCATGGTAACCTAGCACATTACTAGACAAGACTGCATGGTAACCTAACAGATTACTAGACAAGACTGCATGATAACCTAGCACATTACTAGACAAGACTGCATGGTAACCTAACAGATTACTAGACAAGACTGCATGATAACCTAGCATATTACTAGACAAGAGTGCATGGTAACTTAGCACATTACTAGACAAGACTGCATGGTAACCTAGCACATTACTAGACAAGAGTGCATGGTAATCTAGCACATTACTAGACAAGACTGCA
Organism: Megaustenia siamemsis; assembly: GCA_032433765.1. Classification (NCBI taxonomy): domain Eukaryota; kingdom Metazoa; phylum Mollusca; class Gastropoda; order Stylommatophora; family Ariophantidae; genus Megaustenia; species Megaustenia siamemsis. The sequence continues at coordinate 39,293,327 of JAVIAB010000145.1, read as the reverse complement.
TGGTAACTTAGCACATTACTAGACAAGACTGCATGGTAACCTAGCACATTACTAGACAAGAATGAATGGTAATCTAGCACATTACTAGACAAGACTGCATGGTAACCTAACACATTACTAGACAAGACTGCATGGTAACCTAGCACATTACTAGACAAGACTGCATGGTAACCTAGCACATTACTAGACAAGAGTGCATGGTAACCAAGCACATTACTAGACAAGACTGCATGGTAACTTAGCACATTACTAGACAAGAGTGCATGGTAACCTAGCACATTACTAGACAAGAGTGCATGGTAACCTAGCACATTACTAGACAAGACTGCATGGTAACCTAGCACATTACTAGACAAGACTGCATGGTAACTTAGCACATTACTAGACAAGACTGCATGGTAACCTAGCACATTACTAGACAAGAATGCATGGTAACCTAGCACATTACTAGACAAGACTGCATGGTAACCAAGCAGATTACTAGACAAGACTGCACGGTAACCTAGCACATTACTAGACAAGACTGCATGGTAACCTAGCAGATTACTAGACAAGACTTCACTGTACCCTAGCAGATGACAAGACTGCACTGCACAGTACACAATCATACTCTTAGGCCAGGTTACACTGTACTCAAGCACTCCTCGACAAAGATTTGACAGTACCCAAACGTACATACTCCCACAAAGGGCAACACTGTACCAAAACAGACTCCCAGACAAAGCAGCACTGTACCCAAACAGACTCCCAGACAAAGCAACACTGTACCCAAACAGACTCCCAGACAAGGCTGCACTGCCTCAACAGTCAGAGAAAGTTAACTGGGCATACAGGAGTAAGCCTGCATAATAAACTATGAGGAACTAGAAAAGACCTAAAGAGCACCATCCTTTTTAGTGATTCTTTGTGTCCAGGTATGCAGCAAAGGTTGCAGAAGAAGTCTTGTAAAGATTCTCCCACCTTCTATATTTTCCATTAAATCTTTTATGATGATCATCTTCGAATTGACGCATCCCTTTGGGATTTTTCTCTACATATCTTGTTGAGTATCAAGTGTTTTTTCTATGTGTTTTATTGAGTGTTAAGTGTTTTCTCTGTGTCTTGTTGAGTGTCAGGTGTTTTCTCTATGTGTCTTATTGAGTGTCAGGTATTTTCACTATGTGTCTTAGTGAGTGTCAGGTGTTTTTGTATGTGTCTTATTGAGTGTTACATGTTTTCACTATGAGTCTTATTGATTATCAGGTGTTTTCACTATGTGTCTTATTGAGTGTTATATGTTTTCATTATGTGTCTTATTCTGTGTTACATGTTTTCACTATGAGTCTTATTGATTATCAGGTGTTTTCACTATGTGTCTTATTGAGTGTCAGTTGTTTTCAATATGTGTCTTATTGATTATCAGGTGTTTTCACTATGTGTCTTATTGAGTGTCAGGTGTTTTCACTATGTGTCTTATTGAGTGTCAGGTGTTTTCATCATGTGTCTTATTGAGTGTCAGGTGTTTTCACTATGTGTCTTATTGAGTGTCAGGTGTTTTCACTATGTGTCTTATTGAGTGTCAGGTGTTTTCACTATGTGTCTTATTGAGCGTCAGGTGTTTTCACTATGTGTCTTATTGAGTGTCAGGTGTTTTCATCATGTGTCTTATTGAGTGTCATGTGATTTCACTATGTGTCTTACTGAGTGTTACATGTTTTCACTATGTGTCTTATTGAGTGTCAGTTGTTTTCAATATGTGTCTTATTGATTATCAGGTGTTTTCACTATGTGTCTTATTGAGTGTCAAGTGTTTTCACTATGTGTCTTATTGAGTGTCAGGTGTTTTCACTATGTGTCTTATTGAGTGTCAGGTGTTTTCACTATGTGTCTTATTGAGTGTCAGGTATTTTCACTATGTGTCTTATTGAGTGTTATATGTTTTCATTATGTGTCTTATTCAGTGTTACATGTTTTCACTATGAGTCTTATTGATTATCAGGTGTTTTCACTATGTGTCTTATTGAGTGTCAGTTGTTTTCAATATGTGTCTTATTGATTATCAGGTGTTTTCACTATGTGTCTTATTGAGTGTCAGGTGTTTTCACTATGTGTCTTATTGAGTGTCAGGTGTTTTCATCATGTGTCTTATTGAGTGTCATGTGATTTCACTATGTGTCTTACTGAGTGTTACATGTTTTCACTATGTGTCTTATTGAGTGTCAGTTGTTTTCAATATGTGTCTTATTGATTATCAGGTGTTTTCACTATGTGTCTTATTGAGTGTCAGGTGTTTTCACTATGTGTCTTATTGAGTGTCAGGTGTTTTCACTATGTGTCTTATTGAGTGTCAGGTATTTTCACTATGTGTCTTATTGAGTGCCAGATGTTTTCACTATGTGTCTTATTGAGTGTTACATGTTTTCACTATGTGTCTTATTGATTAGCAGGTGTTTTCACTATGTGTCTTATTGATTATCAGGTGTTTTCACTATGTGTCTTATTGAGTGCCAGATGTTTTCACTATGTGTCTTATTGAGTGCCAGATGTTTTCAATATGCGTCTTATTGATTATCAGGAGTTTTCACTATGTGTCTTATTGAGTGTTATATGTTTTCACTATGTGTCTTATTAAAGACACTCAATATGAGTTTCAGGTGTTTTCACTATGTGTCTTATTGAGTGTTACATGTGTACACTATGAGTCTTATTGATTATCAGGTGTTTTCACTGTGTGTCTTATTGAGTGTCAGATGTTTTCACTATGTGTCTTATTGAGTGTTACATGTTTTCACTATGAGTCTTATTGATTATCAGATGTTTTCACTATGTGTCTTATTGAGTGTTATATGTTTTCACTATGTGTCTTATTAAAGACACTCAATATGAGCATCAGGTGTTTTCACTATGTGTCTTATTGAGTGTCAGATGTTTTCACTATGTGTCTTATTGAGTGTTACATGTTTTCACTATGCGTCTTTTTTGAAGACACTCAATAAGAGTGTCAGATGTTTTCACTGTGCCTCTTATTGAGTATCAGGTGTTTTCACTGTGCCTCTTATTGTGTATCAGGTGTTTTCACTATGCGTCTTATTGTGTATCAGGTGTTTTCACTATGCGTCTTATTGTGTATCAGGTGTTTTCACTATGCGTCTTATTGTGTATCAGGTGTTTTCACTATGCGTCTTATTGTGTATCAGGTGTTTTCACTGTGCCTCTTATTGTGTATCAGGTGTTTTCACTATGCGTCTTATTGTGTATCAGGTGTTTTCACTATGCGTCTTATTGTGTATCAGGTGTTTTCACTATGCGTCTTATTGAGTATCAGGTGTTTTTACTATGCCTCTTATTGAGTATGAGGTGTTTTCACTATGCGTCTTACTGAGGACACTTAATAAGAGTATCAGGTGTTTCTCTATGTGTCTTATTGAGTGTCCACACAGAACTCTAATCCAAGGCCCAAAATATACTCTCTAGTCAATCATGATAAGTGGCACTGATCCTGGCCTGGAGGTGCAAATGTTATTCTATTCTTTTTTTTCATTCTCCATTTGCTTATCTTCCATTGGGGCACAGCCCAATTGCAGGAGCACTTCAATAATTTATAATTTCTCCCAGTTGTCAAAATATTTTCCAGCTGTTCTTCTTCTCCATTCCTTCCTGTTTTGCCTTTTGACATCATGGCAAGGGTCAAGCTGTTCTGTTCTCATCATATGACCCCAAAAAAATTAACTATTTCCCTCTGAATTTGGTAATACACTGTCTGCTACATGTAGTGATCAAAAAAAGAAAAGGAAAGTGATGTGCTCAACATTAAAATAGCATTACAACATACGGTATTAACAGTTTAGTAAGGAAACAAAAAAATATCTGATTAGAGACAATCAAAGGACATTAATAAATGATCCAATATAAAGGAAAGTCACAATAGCTCAGGGGTTAGTTAACTAGACTCTTCCTTCCTCATTTGCCTTTCAGCATCAAGGGGAGATATTTGCCATGTTTTGCTCTTCTGTTCACCTCTGCTGCTGTTATGTTTCCTAGTGCTTCTAATATTCCATCGATTCATCTTTTTCGTGGTCGACCCTTCGGTCTGGTGTTCTTGCACTGCTTATTGAAGGCTCGTTGTGTTGTCAATCAACAGAAACAAAAACAAAGAACAATATATGGACCGAAGCAGGATCGAACCCATACTCAGTGGCACAGCGCCTTGCCACGATAAGCCAACCCATTTGGCAAAAAGTAGGGAACACTTTTGGGGAACTTTGAAAGTTAGTTGAGTGGCAGTGTTCCCTAGCGTTTGGCTTTTCGTGGCAAGCAGCTGTGCCACTGAGTACGAGTTCGATCCTGCTTCGGTCCATATATTGTTCTTTGTTTTTGTTGATTATTTGTCATTTTTTCCGAGTGCTGTCAACATACCTCTTCCTCTGAACTGATTCCCTACTTTCCCCTTGTACCCGTGCGGGTATTTTAAATTTTGAAACACCAGAGCTGTCTCTCTCTGCACTGCTAGCTCTATCTTTATAACGCCCCAGTTAGAAAATAAAGTTTAAGTTTGTAAGGAACAAAACAGAGTCATTTGATTTAAGATATTGCTTTATAAATAAATAAAAAAGATATTACTTATCAAACTGCTTACTACTTTAGGACTTAATCATAATAATCATATATAATATTAGTGAAGTGTATCCGGTGCATTCCTGCACTGAACTACAACCATGTAAAGTGTACAATTCCGGAGGGACCTACCACTCTGTAAGTGTAAGGACGTGAAGACTAACTTTAGTTTGTAAATAGTAAATAAATACCTTCAAGGGAACTGATCAGTTGTGCTGGAGAACCCTAAGTGATAGTATATGACTGTTTAATAAATATTGTAATTTAAAACAAAAATCGCATTACTCATGACATAAAACGAAGTAGAAAACTACATACCCTTGTATATAAGTCTGACATTGTCAACAAGTTGGCCCACAAAATAAGGTAGCGTTAAAACATTGACCTCTGACCTCACAGCAGGTCCTTTGCCTGTTCTGATTTGGGACATATATGTTTAAAGGGATTTTCACACGGTGCGGTGTGAATACATTGCGTGCTGCCTGTGTCAAATATGGTATGTACGCCTTATGGCATTTTTTTTTTCGTTCGCCAGCTTTTACCTCTGACGAAGTCCCTAGAGACTAGGAACTGAATTTTGTGTGTTAATCCGTTTTTCCCTGGCAGCCGTGTGCACAGTGGTCCCTCGCCGCACAGGCAGATAACTCCGTCTTCGGAGGTACTCATAGTTTTTTCGTCGATGAGTAATTGACGTTTCAAGCCGGGCCTCGCTGCTGAGACCAGTGGTGGTTGCCGCAGAGAGAAATCGTAAATAAAAATCCCAACCGGTGTAGGCGGGATTTGAACCCACAACCGGCGTCTTGCCTCGAGACCAAGCAGTCCCCCATGGCATTTGTGAACAAAGACAACGTAATACAATGCACAAAACTCGTCCTCTTATATTGCTCAAAGTCATGGATGTTATATAGTACAAATACAAAAAATACAAAAACTTGAAAACAACTGTTTCAGGAATGTTGTGAATATCAGATGACATGATGGAGGCGAAGGCGCACCTCACAGCACCAGAGCTGGAAGTTGTCAGCGATCCACAGCTGATAGTTTGCGCCAGGATCGGTGAACCAGAACCATCCAGACCCTGCTCCACCTCTCCGTGGTGCCTCTAGTAACAAACTAACCTGTCTAGTCTGGTCAAGCGAGTAGGGGTCGAAGAGGGAAGACAACTCGGTACTCAAAGATGTCATGCTGAAGTGGGATGTGTTGGGCCGAAAGGTGCAAATATCACAGTTATATTGCAAACCACAACACAAAGCAGACATGCCCACTTAACGTCCATTTAAGGGCGGATGATGAAGATGTACACTCCTTTAGTCATCGGGTGAACGCAAGCAAGTAAGATGGCAGGATAAAATCAGAAATGAAGATATCAGGAGAGAACAAAACAAGGGCCAATCAAGGAAAAGACTATGAATAGAGAATGGAAGATGGATTGGAAAATCAAATACCAACGTAGAAAGTCAGCCTCTGTCATGGAACCCACACGGAAAACAAATGAGGGCTAGTAAGGCCACGATAGTTAGTTAAAGTTATGAAAGGGCCCGGTGTCACTACAAACGAAATAAAATCCATAATTACTCAACCGCCTGTGCCAGTGGATGCATCCGAATTAACATTTCATCGATGAGAAAGATGCAGTCATTTATACAGACGGATCTGTAATACGACACCAAAGAAGTGCATGGGCATTTACAGCATGCTCGGCAGGCAAAATAGTCAAAGAAGACAGTAGTGCATACGTCATGACCACGAGTAGCATGACAATGGAGGTGATGGCAGTGACCAAGGCATTCAAATGGTTAGAGTCACAAGACTACACCCACGCATGTATACTGAGTGATTCGATGAGCATGATAAGTAAAGTGGATGCGGGCTCTGTACGCATGCAATGGGTAGAGTCGTTGCAGAAATCCAAAATACGTAAGGTCACCTTTGTCTTTGTCCATGGACATACACAGATCCACGTCACTTCTTCGGATGATGGAAATGGGAGTTAAGATGGGCACAGCCAGAAATGTAAAACTTGGTGGCCGTGTAAGAAGACTTATCAACCAACATAGAACTGGAGTCGTCAGTCGCTGGACACTGAGGGAATTGCTGAGGAGGGGATCTGAGCACCTATGGACATGTTCGGAGTGCAATGATGATGACCCGCAAATAACTCAATTTCATCGAATATCCTAACAAAGAAAAAGAAGCTCCAGTCCCCATCGTAGCAAACACAGCACACGTCAAAAGACACAAGGCGTAGTAGCACCGATAGTGAACGCAACTGGACTGTCACTTGTCATCATTAATCGTAAGCAATCTGAATATAGAAACACCATCAGATGCTTGCTTGCGTTCGCCCGATAACTTAGGGAGTGTACCTCGTCATCATCCGCCCTTAAAAGGACGTTAAGTGGGCGTGTCTGCGTTGTGTTGTGGTTTACAGTATAACTGTGATATTTGCGCCTTTCGGCCCAACACATCCGACTTCAGCATGACATTTGTGAGTACCGGGTTGGTTTCCCTCTTCGATCCCTACTCGCTTGGCTAGACTAGACAGGTTAGTCTGTTACTAGAGGAACCGCGGAGAGGTGGAGCAGGGTCTGGATGGTTCTGGTTCACATGCTGGCGCAAGCCGTCAGCTGTGGATCGCTGACAACTTCCAGACCATCAGATGAAACATACATTGATTGCATCTTCACTCCGTTGTACATTTTTATCTCAACTTGGTTGCTTATAGTTATGAAAGGCCCGGTATCAATGCAAACGAATTAAAATCCATAATTGCTCAACGTGCCCGTGGAATCATCCGAATTACTATCTCACCTACCAAAGAAAGAAAGGTAGCTGCAGTCCCCATCATAGCAGTCTCAGCACACGCCAAAAGACATACGGCGAAACCGAACAGAAAGTGAACACAGCCATGTTTTCCATCATACGATATCATCATTCATCGTTAACAATCGGAATATCGAAACACGATCATCATCATTGAGTGCCGTCTCCGCATCGAGGGTTGGCTACCACGGGGCGCCATTCCACTCCGTATCTTGCGTTGATGGTGCAGGTTGTCATAGGCTGACTTGTCCATCTTTTGATGTTACTAATCCATGTTAGTCTTGGTCTGCATCATTTACATTGTATTTTCCCTTCCAATATTACTTTTATTAGGATATACACGTCATCATAATGTGTGGTAGTATATCCCTAAACGTGAAACGAACTGAATTGTTCGCGAATTTTCTGCTCTTGTATTTTAATATCAGGAGGGACGTTGCCTATATCCAGGAGCTCTACCAGGAGATTGTGAATTTGTTAATGGTTTTACACTGCTGGAGGGGCGTGGACTCTTGTTCAATGAGGATATCATTGGTTGTCTCCTCCTCGAAGGTTAGCTACCATGGAGCGCCATGCCACTGTCTCCTTGCTTTGATGGTGCGAGTTTTCATAGGATGACTTGTCTTATCTTTTGATGTCTTATTTTTTTTATGTCTTGGTCAGACTTTGCATTTTCTTCTTCTTCTTCTACCTTTCAGCTCCCTGTGGAGCATAGGTCTTCAACAAACACTTTCCAAGTCGATCTGTGTTTTTTGCCATACTTTCAAGATCATTCCATGTCTTCCCCATCATCTTCATCTCTGCTTGTCTTCTCCAAGAATTCCTTGGTCTTCTTCTGTCTTCCCATGGTGATTCCAAAAAAGGGCCTGTTGTGTAATACTCTCAGTTGGCTTCCGCAGTGTGTCTTCCAGCGCCACCTTATCCATTGGTATTTGCCTGGTACATTTCCATAATTCTATGTTAGTGATTTTGTCCTGTTATTTCCATCCTTTAATTCAACGTAAGCATCCATTAATGAAAGTCTGTATCTTCATGATTGTTAATTTTGTTGTTCTCCATGTTTCATAGCCATATAATAGGACCGACTTAACATTGAGTTGAACATTTTAATTTTTGTATTTAACCTAATTTCTTTGGTTTTCCATGTTTCCTAGTGCAACGAAAGCTCCTCTTGCTTTTGATATCCTTATTTTGGTATCATTTTCTGTTCCTCCCTCTTTATCTATGTTACTGCCCAGATATATGTAAGATTGCACGTCTAGTCGAGGTATTATTTTATTTGGTTATTGCCAACTGCATTAATTCTCATAATGTTGGTCTTATCTCTATTAATCTTCAGTCCTAGCTGTTGTGATCTCTCATCAAGTATGCTCATTTTATCCTGCATCTGTTGATGATTGTGTGATAGGAGAGCTATGTCATCAGCAAAGTCTGAATCATCAAGTTGTTTGGTCAGTGACCACTGGATCCAATTTCTGTTGTTTTGAGTTATTTTCATAATCCAATCTATGGCCAGTAGAAAGAGAAATGGAGACAAAAGGCATCCCTGCCTTACTCCTGTTGTTATTTCAAATGCTTCTGTAAGCTGTCCTTCATACATTGTTTTTATCAGGTTAATAAACTTTATGGGGATTCCGTAATGACTCAGCAACTTCTAAATCATTCCTCTGTCTAAACTATCAAATGCCTTTTCGTAATCTATGAATCCAATATAAAGTGGGGATTTTAGTTCTAAACTTTGTTCAACTATTATACGTAGAGTAGTTGTTTAATCAGCACATGATCTGTTCTTCCTAAAACCTGCTTGTTCATCTCTCAAATGTTTCTCTATGGCCTCATTTAGTCTCTCCAGAATGAGTCTGCTTAATATTCTTCCTGGCACTGATCATGTGCCATACCGGTTGGCATAGATGATCATGTCCCTCCACAATCTTCTATCTACAATGCATCGTATCAGTTCTGTTGTTGACTGTTTTCCATACCACGACCCAAAGCTATCCAGTATATTCTCTCTTTGTCGCCCGCGATCTCTTTTTCTTTTGCCAGTTGTAACCAAGTATTCCAACTTTCTCACGATGTGCCCCAAAATGTTGATTGTTTCTTTTTAATGTTTTTTAAGAGCTCCCTTTTTGTGTTAGCCTCTTTTGAGAACTTCCTCATTGGTCTTTTAGCTGTCCAGGGAACTTTCAACATTCTTCTGAGAAATCTCATCTCTGTGGCCTCCAATCGTTTTTTTCATTTATTTGTCCACGATTCGCTTCCATAGGTCAGAATTGGTTCTATATAGCACCGCTGAACTCTTTCTCATTTTTATTGACATAGATTTGTTGCATAAGATATTTTTTACCTTCTGAAATGCTATTTTGGCCTGAACTATTCTGCTTTTTATTTCTGTGGTGCATCCCCCATCTGATGATATTATTGTGACCAAGTATTTGAAACGTTGCACTTGTTTCAGATTTGTCTCGTTTATTTTTATGCTGCATGATGGTAAAATGTTACATCTCAATATTCCTGATGGTGCAGAAACATGGACATTAAACCAGAAAACATAACAGAAAATTGAGGCCTTTGAAATGTGGATTTATAGAAGAATAGGTAGAATTGGATGAAAAGAAAAGAAAACTAGAAAGTTTTAAAACAACTAAAAATGAAAGAAAGAACTACTAAACACAATTAGAGCAAGAAAAAAAAATGAAATTTTTTGGTCATGTTAAAAGACACAACAGTCTAATAAAAGTAATATTACAAGGGAAAATACAATGTAAAAGAGGCAGACCAAGACTAACATGGACAAGTCATCCTATGGCAATCTGCACCATCAAAGAGACAGAGTGGAATGGTGCTCCATGGTAGCCAACCTTCGATGCGGAGACGGCACTCAATGACAGATAGGCAATGCCATGAAAGTTGTTTTTAGTTAACATCTTGGTAGAGGTGTTAATATCTGCTTTGATGGCTTCCGAATTTCATCTGGTCCTGTGGCTTTACCATTATTTAGTAGCTCGATGGCGTTCATTATTTCTTCTTTGCTTGGTTTACCAGTTGACGTGTAATTCTGCTGGTAGTATATCTGGAGAATTATTTGAGCCGGGTCTGTTCAAAAGTTCTTCCAAGTGATCCTTCCATCTCTCCATTTGTTCCCTTATATTACTAAGCAGTCTTCCTTTATCTTTAATAAAGGCATTGATCTGTTTGTATTTTCCACTGAATTTCGTTGTGCTGTTGCACAGTTCTTTCATATTCCTGCTATTTGCTGCTTCTGCCTCTTTAGCTAGTTCATCTATATATTTCCTCTTATCCTTTTAATGCATCTGCTCACTTCTTTATTCACCTCTGTGTATGCTTCTTGTGTCTTGGCTTTATTACTTCTCGTTTTGCTTTTATTTATGTCTGCTTTCTTTATTTTATGCAGGATCTCTGCTGTCATCCATGCCTTATTCTGGTGTTTTTTTCCCCCCAGGGTTTCTTAGCATGTCTCTTTCCATATATACCTGTTTCCAATGATCTTCTATATTTATTGTATCTTCTAGTCGTTGGAGGACTTGGTATTTGTTTGATATTGTGCCTGCGAACTTATCTTTAAATCCTTGTTCTTTAAGAAAACCCTACAATGGTTGAGAACATCTGGCAAGTAATCGCACATCATGGAAAACTTGTATATGGAACGGTATAACATCATTTGAGACTGTGCTAAGGCAAAACATAGAAGAGAAAAGACTCATGAAAAAGGAAGGAAAACTCTGGATCAGCAAGCCTAACTTGTTCATTCTGTGACCATGTGTGTTTGTCAAACATTGGTAGAATCTACATATAGAGTAGTCTGCAAAAAAAATGCTAACGACTGAGGTTTCTGCAAAAATGTGTAAATATGACCACAAACAGCAGCTGAAGCATCTTTTTTTTTTTTATACATAACTCCAGCAGTGGAGCTTTAGTGTTTCCAAAAATTGTGGTCTGCAGCTATGTCTTCAAGGCTGCAGGGTTTATGTTCAGCATTCTTAAGTCATGTTTACACACGTCTCATCTACACCACATATCTATGCAGGGTGGAGATTGGTCAGAAGTAGTCGCCGGATCGGGTCTGGAAGAAAAAAATTCCTTTAGAATCCGTTGGTATCAGCGAAGGTTTTCTTCTAAAGTTATGCTGGAGATAATACTAGCCAAAACTAAGCACCTCTACCTGATAGGTTCAGCTTTGTTCTTGTCTCACACCCTCACCTGTCCTGTCTTAAGTGAAATATCTACATTGGTTTAAAGGCCAACATTTTAAATATTAAGGATCTTTATTATCTGTGTCAACATTGCCTATCCATTTAAGTCTAAATATATCTAATCTCTGCCCATCATTTTTTAGACAAACCATCTTAATACGAGGGGAAAGAAACATGCACACATCAGGTGTAAACAAATAACCAGTAAACAACCAAAACAAATTTTTGTGGATATTTATTGGACACAAGCAGTCCACTAGACTCCAGCCACAACTTCATGAAACCCATGGATGTCAGTATGCAGGACTTGTGAGAACAACTCCACACCACTGTAGTGTTACACAATTATATGACGTGAAGGCTGAAGATAGCAGACCAACTCAGGAACATACAACACACAATCTGGTCTGAAGATGTTTACTTGGATCTAGGGGGGGGGAAACAAATGTTTACTTTTGTTAGACATGGTTAACAGAGCAATGTTCTATTAGTAATGCACGATCTCTTTGTGCCTGTTTATATACCATATAGTAAAAGCTCTGAGCAGTAAGAATCGTAGAAAATTCAATATTCCACACAGAACACTTTGAAAAGCACATATTTATAATTTTCAACAACATGATTCTGTTTTACGTTATAGTCTACAAAGCACATGTTTATAATTTTCAACAACATGATTCTGTTTTATGTTATAGTCTACAAAGCACATGTTTATAATTTTCAACAACATGATTCTGTTTCACGTTATAGTCTACAAAGCACATGTTTATAATTTTCAACAACATGATTCTGTTTTATGTCTATCAACTATCCACCAACAAACAAGAGTGCGCCCTTAAGCTTGCAAGCATAAAGTTAGTCAAATATACTTGCTGTACAAATTCATAATCTTTGTGATTTCAATTTTACTGTCAGTATCTTGGGATTTATGGTGAAAATGAGCTACAAGAAATGTTGGACATAGTGAAAGAAAGCAAAAATAAAGGACTCAGCCTTAATAGCAAAAAGACAGTTTAAAACAGGTAAATGAATTTAAATATTTGTTAACCTCAGATGGAAGATGTACACAAGAGGTGAGATGCAGAATGGCTCAGCCAAAAGCAGCTTTTCAAAAAATGAAAATACTATGCAATCCATTTTTGACAATAAAAACAAGAAAAAGAGTTCTTAAATGTTATGTAGAGCCAGTCTTAACATATGGATACGAGTCATGGACAATAGGACAACAGACAAGAAAATCACTGGAGGCTGTAGAAATGTTTTACACAAAAATGTTGAGAATACCATGGACAGCTAAGAAGAGTAGTGAAACAGTTCTGAAAGAGGTCAAAGCAAGAAGAGAGCTAATTTCCAATATTAGGAAGAAACAACCATCATTATATGGCCATGTAATGAGAAGGGGGATCAGCTGGAATATATTGTGACAAATGAGAAATTTAGAGATGAGATAGAAGGAAGCAAAGAGAAAAGACACCAGACAGCTTAAGAGAATGGCTTGGCAGAAGGTCAACAACAGAAATGATAAATAGCTGCCGAGCTCAAAAGTTGTGGAGAGACATGATCACCTACGCCAGTAGGCCTGGTACTTGATGTCTTAATGGTTAAATTAAAATAAGCAATTAAGATGTGCCAGTGATGTACTATCACTCAGGGTAGTACTTGTCCATTAACATTCAGGGTAGTTGTCCATTATCAATCACTCAAGTTACTTGTCCTTTTGCTGGTTGATGATATAGATGTTCCTCCATTCAAGAGATGTGATTGTTCTGTACTTACATTGATCCATTTACCAGTTCCTCCACTCATTCTCTTGTCATGTCAGTGTGATGATTATTTCTTGATCTTAAATAGGGGACACTTTAGATCTCTGCTAATTTGTCCCTGTTGACTCAGGCAAATGGCATTGATTCAGTAAGAAATAGCAGCTGCTAGCAGACTTTTGGAATGTTTTATTATCACAATGTCTATAAATCAAATCAATTCATACACTAACATTCTTTTGGCTTTCCTTATCAGTGCCGCATGCTCTCCAAGTGAGATTATCTTTCCTTCTATCAATCACTCTCTCTCTATACTCTGTGTTGTGCAACAGCCGATTTATTTCCCTGTACACAAGGTAATTAACTCTACCGTGCTTCAAAGTAAATGTTATATAATTTTTTCTAGTAAACTCCCCCTCTGCTTGGTAACAATATTTTTCCCCCCATTCTTACATTATTATAAAGACGAGGTCAACTTTGATGAATGATTTTATTACAATCATCGTGATCCACATAAAATAAAATAGGTTCCCTCCATGCACTGCTAGGTACATGGTGTTAGTGACCATGGCACATGTTTGGGTGACGTGGTCAGTCTGCCTTCACTTCCCACAAAAAATTACCAGTACCCATTCCAATGCCAAATGGTTCAGGACTTTGTCGTGACAAAGGCAGATAATTTTATTGGTAAATACCATCACTTTTATATTTCTCATCACTCCAACTTACCAAAGATTTGCTCGTTGAGAGAACATATTCATGTGGAACAATGAGAGAAAACCACATAGGCTGGCCATCTGCCTTTCAGTCCAAAGCCACTAACAAGTTGAAAAGGGGGCATGTGCAGTTCAAGCAGCAGGGAAATGTTGTGGCTACGGTATGGAAGGATAAGAAAGTTGTCTGATCAGCTCTAACGCTGCGCCAGGAATGACACAGGTCTCAAGACGTACCATCGGTGGCAGAGTGTACCAACTCCAGTGTCTGTCTATAACCAGTTCATGGGTAGAGTGAATAGGTTTGACCAGCTTACTTCCTACTACCCTCTTGTAAGGAAGTCTGTAAAATGGTGGAGGTATCTTTCATTTCCTCATGCAAGCAGCGATTGTCAATTCATGGATAGTGTATTCTTGCTCTCATCGCCCACACCCTAATTGAACCTGTGATGTTCAGTGAGTAAATACTTTTTTATTTAGCATGTATATGCTTTTTGCACACAACTTTTGTGATTTCTCCAACAAATTGTTTTTTTTTGTTCAACTGATTTTATTTCTTAATTGTAAACAAACGAATGATCGCATTGTGATAAGTCTTGGTTTTTATTAAATAGCGTTCAATTCTCCTTTTAAGTTATAATTATTAATTTTTAAGTGCAGTCGCTATTTTACAAACGCATTTTAAAGTCGACTTGTCACATTTTTTGGTGGAGTTTAATCCCTTTTCTTAAGATGCATAGCGTTAAGATAAGTCTTTTTTTCTTTTGTTTAGACCCCACTCTTAGCTACTTATGTATTGAATCAAGAAATCTCTTGCACTCTTCGGCCCAATGCCAAGTAATGAGATCCCTTGTTCCACTTAGCAGCAAGTCTTTGGGAGCAGCTCTGACTGAGCTTGTCAAGTTAGTTAGCGAACCTTTATTCCAACTACTGTCAACTTTCTATGATCTAAAAAATGATTTCACTCGTACAGCACATATAACCACAAGTTTCATTGACTGAAGTGTCCTGATCTTTAACTCTTATGGTTACTTCAATTATAAAATATTTATGACCTAGCAAAACTATACACTGAATTTACACTAACCTAGCCCTCATCTTTCTCCTCTTCCTCTTGAGCCTTCGCATACGCTTCTTTCTCCACTGAAAACAAGAAAATAAGTCAACTTTAAAAAAAATTGATACAAATGGGGGAGCTATTGTACAAACAACTATATTTAGCACATTTATATTAATAACATGAAACTAATGCCATGATTATAACACCAATAACCTTCAAATGTGTCTTAGGTGGAGAATGTAAATTTAAGGCTCAAAATTGTTTTTCAAATGAAGATTGTCAGTCACTGAAAAAACTATGTTGCCACCTCGTGCATCATGCCTAGATTCATGTGCTTATCTAAATAAGTATTCAGGTATCAAAAATAATTGAGGGAAAAAATAACTACAAAATAGATGCTGAATTTAAAAATTCAAACTAAGAAATTACTTATAATAAATGTATAAACTGCAGAGCTCTACATAGCTAAAAACTTTTAAATTTCAAAAGATTTTCCACCAAAAGTAATCCAAAAAAATACCACAATCCTGTCTGTCTATATGTAAAAAAAAAATGTAACCAAATGCAAATTATGATTCTACCATAAAAATTACAAATTCATACAAGCAAACAACAAATTCATACAAGCAAACATTCCCCCTTCCTAGGAGTGCTCAATTTATTATTTTTTTTTTAAAGTTATTTGTAAGAAGTATGAGTTTCGTTGAAACGGGACTGGTTTTGTAAATAAATGTTACCAATCCACCAGAAATTTTTTGTTTGCAAGACATCAAATCTTTGTACAACGGGAGAGAGCAGACATCGAACAAAGCTTTGAGGAAGCTGAACATATGGCTGATTGACAAGTGTGACCGTATGAATAAACGTACCACCTCAGATAGCCAGCGTGATCCATTCAAATTTCTAGTCATTAATCTAATGTAACCCTGGAAATGATTACAGTAGGGACATAAAATATTTTAAATGGTTATTTAAAATTTAACTTATTAAAAATTCAAATATACCTTCATTTTGTCAATTCAATGTTTTAAAAAAAAAACATTTTTAAATGATTTCATTTTGCCTTCAATTGATTAAGAGGAACATAAAGAGAAATATGGGGCCCGGACAGTTGTCCATACCTGGAAAATACAGTTGGTCGACTGTGATGGCACAATGGTTTATAAAGGTGATAGCATAGCCCTGCCAGTTAATAATTTATTTAAATTTACTTAAAATCAGACATTTTACCTTCAAATTTCACAATTTATTTTTAAATGGTAAGTAAATTTTTAAAATCCATTGTTTTTATTAATATCTAGTTAATTTGAAAATATTGTAAAAAAAAAAGCAGAGCTATTCTGAGACATGGGATTTGACTATCAAATATAGCATGCAACGTAATTACATATGGAGATAATGATATGCTCCCTTTAAATATTATTTGGACATGAAATAGGCAGATCACTTTCAAATGTGTTGGTAAACAAATGTTTTAAATGGAAGCTGTATTTAAAAATCTGTTTTGTCAAGATCAACCAGTAAATTTACTATTTTAATATGGAAAAAATAATTTTAAATGTACAAATTATAATGCATTCAAATACGAATATCTTGAAAATGTAGAGTATTCCAATTTATAATTCTTTCACCCGACAGTTCAGTGTAGGGTATTTCCTAACCTTTCACATGACATAAATAGTAACACAAATCATGTGACTGGGGAAATGTGGCAAAGTGTAGCCAATTTCCTAACATTTGGTTTCTCAATGCTCCCAGCACAGACGTTACCAGATTCTAATTTATCAAAGTTACCAGATTCTAATTTATCAATGTCCCTAATTACAGCATCTGATTGCTGCGTGAGGTATGAGTAAACACAACTGTATAATTAAGTTCAAAGCAATTTTCCAAATGTTACATTTTGATGTTTTATATGACCCAAGGAATGGAATAGGGTGCAATCATTTTGTTTTAGATACACGTGGTCGTACAAAAAATGATTGAAGCAATCAATGGTTATTGTTCTGTGACTCAGTATTTTATAAATTTACTACAAATAGTAGAAAAAGTAAAAACAATGGATTCGGCAGCATAAAACTGACTTATACATATAACATATTGTCTACTGCAAACTTTTATTTAAAAAATAATCGCTTAAAATTTAACATGAACAACTCTTTAACATGGGCCCCGTATTTTCCACTATATTCCTCTTTAGTCATAGTAAAAATTAAGGCAAAAATTAATTCACTTAGAACTTTTCTAGTTGCAGCACACAAATATTTCAGGTATATTTAAATTCATAATTGAAAGTCAGGCAATATTTTTGAGTAGGAGTGGATCATCAATTTTAAATTTCACTAAAATTGCACCCATTATGATCATTAAAATGTGTACTGAATTTAAAATTCCTTGTTTTACTAGTGAAGTAACTATTTCAACAAACAAAAGTGTACAACTACCTGTTTTAAATCTTAATATCTAGTTGAACTGTATTTTTATTGCATGCGAATCAATGAAGTTAGTAATGAAGGAAAAAGACAAAAAGGGGAAACTCAAACTGTCAACTATTATAAAAGTTAGCTAAAGTTAAAGTCAAGTTAAGCTGTTAGTGTTAAGTTGGAGCAATTATGAAATCAAAAGTATAACAAATGTTTGATACAAACTACCAATCATTGACTGTGATTGACATGCAGGTTATTATAATCATGAATATATTTATATTATATTGTATAGTAGTTACTGCTACTTTAATGTCTTACGAGTCAAATTCCCATCCATCATGGCAATACAGTCCTTAGGAGGCTGTGTCATGTAATAAAAATGTCAAATGGCAATCGTATTCCCAAAGAAATATTGTATGGCCACAATGGCGAACGTAGGGACAGAAAAAAGAAGTAAACGGCAGACCAGTACTGCTAAGATATAAATATAAGAATGTTTGCGGGGCTTCCTTGAGAGAATTCTCTCTATCAGTGAAAGAAACTGGGAAAATCTTGGCTGCAAATCATAGTAGCGTAGCACGTCATGCGTCATGTGCCATAATCATAGCAGTTGACGTAGGCAATCATCACATGTGACATGATGTCCGTCCTTGCACAATTTTCAGTTATCCAGTATTTTCTGTTTAGGTAGTTAGTAGTTGTCCGTGATCCCTCCCTTTTATTTTGCCAGTTGTAACCAAGTATTTAGACCCCATTTCCCTTCTCATGATGTGCCCGAAAAATGTTTCTGTTTAGTGTTTTTTTAGTAGAAGCTCCCTTTTTGTGTTGGCCTGTTTGAGAACTTCCTTCCTCATTGGGGGTTTGGTCTTTTTAGCTGTCCAGTAGTGTAGCACATGGAGAAAAAATTTAAAAAATGGCACAGTAACTTTCGAGGTGGTGCTGATATCAATTCAGAAAAAAGGACACAAGGCCGGGCACCACAAATACATTTTGTTCGTTTAGGGGGGGATCGTCTAGTCTGTACAATTATTTTTTTTATAATAAAGCGCAGATTGAGACTCAGCCACGAGACGTGACGAGAAGAAGTTCAGCAAAGCAGCATCCAGCATAAGACACTAATTTTGACTAATATTTTACCAAACTATTGACTATCATGATGTTCGTTACCAACTATCTCCAAAGACACCAAATAGCTAATATATACATATATTTATTACAATGAAAATATACGAGTAAATTATTATTATAAATACATTCGTAAAGAATAATTGAATTTCGAGCGTGCCTAAACTAAGTCATAGTCAACAAATTAAATAAAGCTTACCTTAGCTCTCATTCTCTTGACAAGGTCTGCAATGTGAATAAAGATGGATTATTAGTCTTAAGGAAAGTTAGAATTGAGAGATCATATAAAATACAAGCAAATATAACAAGATTGAGTTGGACGATCTAGAATTGACCTACCTCCTCCTCGAAGACCAAGACAAAAAGGACCGGAAAAGGAAATGCTTCTCCCAAGCCAGATTGTCCTTAATCAGACTTGCCAGCTAGGATACACAAAAGTTCAAGCCAAATTAGAAAAAACAAAAACATCTCTGCCAAAAATGAACAGAAAGTTTCATTTCTATGGAGTTTGTCTTTGAACATAACCTGTCTTGCTGACTTGTAAAATGCGACAATTATATAGTGTATGTTTTGTATTTTTAACAGTGTTCAGTTTCTTAAAATTAAGGCCGCCTTATATATGTTAAGGAGCCGCGATAGCTCAGTGGTTAGTAAACTGGACTACAAAGGACAAGGGGTGGGGTTCGATCTCAACCGACGGCTTCCGGGTTCACCCAGACTTTAATGGGTACCGGATTTTTTTATGGGAAAGTAAAGCGGCACGGGCGTAATACCGACCACATTACCCCAAATATCATGTGCCGAAGGTCTGTAAAATTTATGGTCACTAACACAATATTCCTTATACGCCACTTGGCGTGACGGGGCTACTTTACTTTTTACTTTTATATATGTTAACATTATCAGCTACCAACTGGCTCCAGTTTTGAAACAGCCTAAATCTCATTAACAACTAAGAAACAAATGATAAATACCATTTTCATACCAACATTATGTTTTGATGTCAGGTATAGTCATTGAACAAAGCACATGCATAGAAAATCATAACCTGAGTTGCTAATAATGAGGTGCTTAAGTAAGAAAACAAACAGCACAAAGATAGATCAAATGTGAAAATCAGAGAACAGATCTGAATTAAACCGTTTATGTAATAGGAAACTCTTTATACAGAGCTTCGCATCAGGAGGTAATTTGATCATCAGAAGAGACCCGTCGAGCAAGTGTTTTGGCCCTTCTTGACACATTAAGGGAGGTGGGCCCACCTGGGTCATGACTCCCATACGTCGACCTCCTACTGCATTAAACTCTAAAGCAAAGGACATGTATTCGGCATTTTAAAAAAAAACAACAACACTTACTCTACTCAACACTTCTGGTCGAATCTATGGTCTCTACCTGGTCGTATTTGCTTTAACTCAACACATTGATGTCCTCTTTGTAGTAGCAGCAGTCTAAAATGGCTTGCAACTGCAGTGTCTTTTTTTATAAAGACTCGCGTACAAGCTGGTTTGGCATGACTTAATTCGGCAGGAAGGAGTGGATCAGAAACTGATAATAGGTGATGAAGACTGGTAACTTCATTCCTTTGAACTGTCGTTATTGCAAACGTCCGGTGTAACAGTCAACAAATTAAATGGTCAAAATATTCAATAAGAATGAAACCGAACCAAACAATATCAAAAGCTTTCTGCCTCAAAACGTCAAGACAGAGAGCAAGAAGGTGGGGGGTGTGATGAAAAAAGATGGATAGACGAAATATAAGAAACAGACTTGTGTAAGAACCAAAAACATGTATCTTAACAGCGTCCAAATACACAAAACAGTGACATTACATTTAAAAGAGAAGCGAACAAAAGAGCACAACATCTACAGACATATTATATGATCAGATCAAATGATTTGATTAAATGATTAGATTCAATTATCAAATTAAATGGTCAGATTAAATGATCAAATTAAATGATCAGATTAAATGATCAGATTAAATGATCGGATTAAATTATCAGATTAATTGATCAGATTAAATAATCAGATTAAATGGTCACATTAAATGATGAGATTAAATGATCAGATTAAATGATCAAAACATTCAATAAGAATAAAACCAGACCAAACAATATCAAAAGCTGTCTGCCTCAAAACGTCAAGACAGGGAGCAAGAGGGGAGAGGGGTGGGGGGGGACATGAAAAAAAGATGGATAGACGAAGTAAAAGGGGAGCCGCGATAGCTCAGTAGTTAGTGAATTGAACCACAAAGGACAAGAGGTAGGGTTGGATCCCAACCTACGGCTTCCGGGTTCACCCAGCTTTTAACTTTAAGGGGTATCGGATTTTTTTCTGGGAAAGTAAAGCGGTAAGTGCGTAATGCCGACCACATAACCCCAAAAATCATGTGCCGAAGGTCTGTAAAATATATAGTCACTAACATCATATTCCCTATACGCCACTTGGCATGACGGGGGCACTTAACTTAACTCTTTCCATACGTTTCGCCACATAGTGCGTCACTCTGAATTTGATTAGTGTGAACCGCCATCAAACCATATTTTTTAAAACACGTTTTTTATCATTTTGATATTGGTGAAATCTAATAATGAAATCTAATGGTGGTTCAATTATCTAAAAATACATACATAATATGTTTTATGTTAGATAAATATAAATATGTAGATTGATTCTTAACTTAAGATGAAGTAAAAGACACATGGTCGGTTGTTAAGGACGCCTAATTCATTTATTTGTCAAAAGCTCACAGTGACACAGTGTATCCGCGTGCCGCAGAGCGATTTACTGGAGTTCGCCAGTCTATAACGTGGAAACGGGTTCTGGACCGTGGGACTGAGTGAGTGCATGTGAGTCTCGTCCATCCACATCATTGACTTCCAGCGACAAAATCATCTATGATACTATGACGACGGTACAGGTTGGATAGCTGCGCTGTCGTTGAGGACGGTCAAACAATGGATCGGGCGGACATCATCAATGCCCTCCATTGAGGTGGGAAGAGCAAAGGACTACGACGACCACAAATCCACGTCGCTCCTTCGGATGAAAGAGATGGAAGTTAAGATGGGCACAGCCAGAGATGAGGAACTTAGTGGGCGTGTAAGAAGACTTATCAACCAACATAGAACTGGAGTCGTCAGTCGCTGGACACTGAGGGAATTGCTGAGGAGGGGATCTGAGCACCTATGGACACCTATGTTCAGAGTGCAATGATGATGACCCGCAAATAACTCAATGATTATCATCGAGTGCCGTCTCCCCAAGGAAGATTAGTTACCATGGATCGCCATTCCTCTCTGTCTCCTGCTTTGATGGTGCAGGTTGTCATAGACTGACTTGTCCATCTTTTCATATTAGTTAGTTTCCATATTAGTCTTTGTCTGGAGTTAAGGCAAAGAAATGCAAATGAATGCATACAAACACGAAGCTGCAGTAAAGCTAAATGTGAGGGAGAATTGAAATAAAAAATAGAAAAAATGGTATGGTAAAAGCTTTACATGATTAGTAGACGACACAAATTTGAATGACGTTTCGGCTCAATGGGCACGCAGCAGGAACAATCAGACAAAACGCAAACACAGATATGTAAGTAAATAAAACTAATCCTACATAGCTAACTAGTAACGAAATATCCAAAACAAAATAATCGAAATTGGTTAAAGAAAAGAAAAATGACTTCCCTGTGTCGTGGACCGTGGTCAGAATGGGAAAGAAATAGTCACACAGGTGTAGTTGTAATTATACCCATGGTCAGAGGTGAGGGGTTCTAAAAATACACGAGTGGGGGGAACGTTGTCTAGGTTACCTCGACTGCAAAGACACTGACAATGTTTAAAAGTATCTAAGGGCCCATAAAGACATGTATACACACACATCTTTAGTCTTTGTCTGCCTCTTTTACCTTGTATTTTCCCTTTCAAGATTACTTTTAGTTTGCTGTTGTGTCTTTTAACATGCCTCAAAAATCGCATTTGTCTTGTTTGAATTGTATTTAGTAGTTCTCTTTTCATTTTTAGTTGTTTTAAGACTTCATTGTTTGTTTTCTTTTCCTTCCATCCAATTTTACCTATTCTTCTATATATCCACATTTCAAAGGTTTTAATAGTATGTTCTGTTTTCTTGTCTAATGTCCATGTTTCTGCACAGTATAGGAATATTGAGAAGATATACCATTTTGCTATTCTAATTTTTAGCCCTGATGCTTTTTGTTTTGATGTTAGTATATTGTTCATGACATTAAACTTACTTTTTTGCCATTCCTTTTCTTTTGTTTATTTCAGGTTTACATTTTCCATCACTGGCTATAGTATGTCCAAGGTAGCTGTAGTTTTGAACTGTCTCCATTTCTATTCCTTCAATTTTAATATCAACTTGTAGGTGATATCCATAAAGTACACTCTGTGAGCTGTGTGTTTCATCTGTTTTGATCGTGTTTCGATATTCCAACTGTTTACGATAAATGATGATATCGTATGGCAGGGAACAGTTGGCTGTGTTCACTTTCTGTGTGGTTTTGCCTTATGTCTTTTGGTGTGTGCTGAGACTGCTATGATGGGGACTACAGCTACCTTTCTTTGTTTGGGAGATGAGATAGTAATTCAGATGATTCCACTGGCACAGGCGGTTGAGCAATTATGGATTTTAATTCGTTTGCAGTGATACCGGGGCCTTCCATAACCACAGAACCAAAGCTAGCAAGATAAGGAATATTTCAGCAAAGTATAGTTGGGAGAAAAAATAGTTTGGCAAACTATGGTTGCACAAGGAATAGTTTTTCTAGGTATAGTTTATTCTAAAAGTAGACAAGGTAGAGATGAAAAAAAATTATTTTAACAAGACATTATTTGAAAAGGTATAGTTTATTCCTTGACTTTTCAAAGTATAGTGTATCTTCGGTGGTACAATACATCATAAAGTATAATTTATCAAAAAGATATAAAAAAACATGTTTTATTACAAGGCAATAAAAAACTTATTAAATTGTATATTTTGTCTATAAACCAGACTGCCTGCTATAGTTAATAAAGTAAAGCTTTTCATAAAGTGTAATTGATAATGAAATTGGTAAAAATGTAATTTATCCAGTATTGGACAAAACAAAAAAATATTTCCTTTGGTACAAAATGTTATAAACATAACAACAAAAGTACTAATATATAAACCTTCATGCTTAACACCCTTCAGAATGGATCTGAAACTTGGACAACCTAATCAAGACAGTAAAAAATATGAAAACCGTTCCTATGTGCAATGGCCTAAATATATATCTGCAAATCAAATGGACAGACAAAGTAACCAACACAGATGCTCTGTAATATTCTTAGTTTTCATCCATTACGTTAGCACATTCTGTAGCATAAACTGCAAAATTAGGCTCTAATAGCTGACACAAGAAACACAGGAGCTGTGTTTTGTGGCATTTAATTTACTGACAATTCTGCAATTATTTCTACTAAATCCTTGTATTTCTCTTATTTAAACCTCTTTTCTAATTTCTTCAGAAAATTAGTTGAACAAACTGTGTTTTTTAGATAAATTTTCATTTACTTTCTTGCTGTTATTTCAAATTTTAAAACATTTCCAAAATTGGCCTGACCACAGAAGGTTAAACCCCTTACTATTGAATGTGTTAAGGATCAGTGGACCATCAGCTGACCAAGACCTCACATCACCTACAAGTGGTATCCCTAGCAGTTACCTTCACCTATTGAGATGAGGGTGACCATGTTCCCCACAGTGATGGAGTCAGTTAGCAAAGACAACCTGGTGGTGCTTCTACTTATACTTAGGGTAAATCTTAACTTCTCCAATATAACTCAAGAATTGAAGGAAGCTATTGCAATCTGCCACCACACCATCTCGAATCTTAAAAAAAATCAACCTGTCTTTGTCAACCTACGGCAGACAATTTCATCATCCATAATGTCAACAGAAGCTGAGGACTAATGTGACTGGAATATGTTAGAAGAATCAACTCAAACACATCCTCAAACAAATACAGGGGAGACCAACATTGAGTTGCAAATATGACATATCCAGTAGTGAAAAATCTGGCACAACATTGTATCACATAGAGAACAAGCATAAGAAACAACACAACAATATTAACAAATGAAGGCAAAATTAAAAAATAAAAAATGCAAAAGAAAGAAAATAAGACTCTGTGACTTAAATTTGTTTTGTTACATGGAAGCCAGATCTGTTACTCAAATATTGGCAGAACTACTATAATAAAAAATCTGTTTGGCAAAACAGTGTCTGGAATTATGATACAAAATCGGTAACAGCCTGCCTTCAGCCATCTGTAAAGATGTGAAATAATGTATAAATGATCATAAGTAATTTGCATAAAGCAAATGTAAAGAAAATGTATATTTTTCTTTCCTTTATATAAGCAAATTATTTGATCACCACATTATGAAATAAAGGAAGGAAAACAAAAAAACATATCAGCGCAGGAGCTGATAATGGTCAGCTACTTATACTTGACTGCTTGCACCAGTTCAGTGAACCAGAACTATCCTGAAGCTACTCCACCTCTTCACAGTGCCTCTAGAAACAGAATAACCTGTCTGGCCAAGTGAGTAGAAGTTGAAAAGGGCAAGCAACTCAGTATACAAAAATGCAATACTGGATGCGTTGGGCAGAAAGGCACAAACATCAAATCTTGTCATAAACCACAACACAACATATATATTTCCACACAATATTCTTTCAAGGACAATGAAGAGGAGCAGTATTTTCATGGGAATTTCAGGAAGAGAAAAGAATAATATGTCAACAATGTAGTCACTAACCTCAGATTACGATACATTTGTAAAAATGACGTTCTCGGAATAAAAATTCCTGAAATTTGACAGTTTGCTGCACAGAACAATTTTTTTTTAACCTTTTTCTATTTTCATAATTATTTCTACCAGTGACATATGACAAGTCATGGCTGGAGGATTTTTTTTCCAAATGTCATGCTCTTAGTAAAAAATACTAAAATATCGTAAAAGTGCAGCATTTTAAAAATAATTTTAGCCATAAGTGCAATAACTTTTCTTTTGAACTTCTTTCTGCAAAATTCTGTTCCGCTGTCGGTGAAACATCAAACAAACCTTTGTAAACTAGGATAGGCAACGAACGACCGCAAAGATAAACCAAACGCACCGGCTGGACTGACAGCAACATGTCAATAAACAAAGCATCGTCTGATAGCCATGGCACTTTGCGTTCAAATTCCTGACAATAATTGGGCCTAAACAGGCAAATAATTACTGTATCCAATTCCCTGAACGTTAGTAAATGCACAGATTTGTAGCAAAAGTTCAAAGGAAATATTATTTCTCCAAATTACAAAGAGTGTTGACAAGTTTTATGAACGTATTGTAAAAATGAGTCTCACATACAGGTATCGTAATCTATGGTTAAACTAATGTAGAAAAAGCAAATGTAGTAATGAATGTATAGTAGCATTTTTTTTAACCAAATGAAAAGCTTTACATGAGTGGCAAAAATAATAACAATTCCTGAAAATCTAAATGAAGGAAATTTAAAGTGAGATCAGCTTAAGATAAAAGATTTTAAAAAAAGGAGGTTTTCATGAATCCATGACAAACCACCAACATAGGATTTTATAAGATTGGGATTTTCATGACTCCATCATGATCAATAATGTAGGATTTTATCAGAGAAAAATTCTCATGAATCCATTACAATCATTATCAATCAGGAAAAAGCACTGAAAAGGAGCATTGAACCCATTTTTTTTTTTTCATTTTTTTCCCTTTATTCATTTTAATATAACATTCTGAAACGTGGACAATCAATAAGGAAATGACAAAAGAATGTTGAGGCCATAAGATGTGCTTGTTGAGAAAGATGCTGTCATTTTCATGGGCAGATTAAAAAGGCAAGGAGAGGTTCTCAGACTGGTGTTCGATCTGTGCAGTCTCAGATATAATATATGGAGAAGACAGTCTCAGTTCTGGGGAGATGTTATGTTAAGAGAGATTGAAGCATTTGGTAATTATAGGGGCAATAGAAGGAGTTTGGAGCATTTGGTTTTCACAGAGAAAAGGGAGGCTGGAGCATTTGGTAATTATTGAGAAAATAGGAGGCTGGAGCATTTTGTAATTATATGGGAAATAGGAGGAGGCTGGAGCACTTGATAATTATAGGGGAAATAGGAGGAGGCTGGAGCATTGGGTAATTATTGAGAAATAGGAGGAGGCTGGAGCATTTGATAATTATAGGGGAAATAGGAGGAGGCTGGAGCATTTGATAATTATAGGGGAAATAGGAGGAGGCTGGAGCATTTGATAATTATATGGGAAATAGGAGGAGGCTGGAGCACTTGATAATTATAGGGGAAATAGGAGGAGGCTGGAGCACTTGATAATTATAGGGGAAATAGGAGGAGGCTGGAGCATTTGATAATTATATGGGAAATAGGAGGAGGCTGGAGCATTTGATAATTATATGGGAAATAGGAGGAGGCTGGAGCATTTGATAATTATAGGGGAAATAGGAGGAGGCTGGAGCATTGGGTAATTATTGAGAAATAGGAGGCTGGAGTATTTGGTAATAATATGGGAAATAGAAGGAGGCTGCAGCATTTGGTAATTTTAAAGGAAATAGAAAGAGGGTGGAGCATTTGGTAATTATTGAGAAATAGGAGGCTGGAGCATTTAATAATTATAAGGGAAATAGAGGACAAGAGAAGAAAAAAGAGAATAGGGAAGGCAACCCTGTATTCAAAAACACCTTACTGAATCTAGATGTGTTGGGCTGAAATGTACGAATGTAACAACCATGCTGTAAACCACAACACAAGGCATCTCCTGCACCCACTTAAGATCCATATGTGGCAGATGATGATGATGAGGAGTAGTTGTCAGGTGAAATGCCAGAAAGAAGGACAAGAATAACTTGTAGCTGTTCTAAAGTAAAACCAGCGATTAACTTCTTTGTTGAGTAGCAACCAAGGACAGGAAGAAGAATGGACACTTTATGACAGAAATCAAGCCCACAATGAGAGAAGCAGTTAGTGCCCAAAAGCAGTTGGTGGTGTATTATTCATCTTCTGGCATCCCCTGTAACTCAGCTTTCGTTCCGAATGTAAGGACCTTGTCCCATCTTCAAAATGTCTTCAATGAAGAGCTGAGAGTGGGCTATTGCATTTTGGGCAAGCACTATCTCCATATTATTCACCCAGACACTCACCCAGGCACTCACCCAGACACTCACCCATACACTCACCCAGACTCTCACCCAGACACTCACCCAGACTCTCACCCAGACACCCACCCAGACACTCACCCAGACATTCAACCAGACTCTCACCCAGACACTCACCCAGACACTCACCTAGACACTCACCCAGACACTCACCCACGCACTCACCCAGGCACTCACCCAGACATAGCGAGTTTATGATAATTTCAGTTCCAACCTCTTTTGGATACAACAGAAGGAAAACATAATATTTTACCAAACTATGACTAATCATGATTGTTTGCTACCAACCATCTGTCCAGATGCCAAAGGCCATATATAAAATGGTAAGTCTGATAACCAATGTACTTTATGACAAATTAATATAATCATACACTGAATTTAGGGAAAGCAAACCTGAATAAAATGCTGGCTGAAATCGGATGCACTGGGCCACTGGCGCAGAACACAGTGCAACGTTTTTAACGGGTGTTCAATCAGAGTGGATCTGGCAGACTCTAATTGTGATGTTCTGTTTGTAACACACCTAACCTGACAGCTGAGTTCATGTGAGGAGCTGGAATCCTACTCTGATTGGGTCCTGATCGCAGAGAGAGAGATACACTGAATTTGGGAGCCGTGATAGCTCAGTGGTTAGTGAACTGGACTACAATGGACAAGATGTTGGGTTCGATCCTGATCGATGGCTTCTGGGTTCACCCTGCCTTTAATGGGTACTGGATTTTTTTTGTGGGTCAAAATCATGTGCCAAAATCTATAAAACAATATGGGCACTAACACCCTATTTCCTATACGTCACGTGGCATGACAGGGCTCTTATCTTTACTCTTGTCACCTTACTAAATTAATTTATTCATTCGTGGTCCATGCCAAGTGACATGTAATAGTTCCACTATTGATCTTTTTCCAAGCCATACTGGCAAGCCATCTAAGATTTTTCCTTTGTTTACCTCATCTCTTTGGCCTTCTATTATTCCTGTTGTCACGAAGTACTCCAACTTCCCTCTTCTCCAAATATGCCCCATATATCTGGACTGTCTTTTTCTATTTCTTTCATAATCTACCTCTCTTTATCTGTCTCTTTTAGAACCTCTCCATTTGATATTTTTGACTGTCCATAGTATTTTAAAGCATCTTACTAAAAACACATTTCAACTGATTCTTTCCGGTGTTATATCTCTTTGGTTACTGTCCATGATTCACAACCATAAAGCAGCACTGGTTCAATGCAAAACTCTAAAACTCTCTTTCTAAATTTCAAAGATAAAGAATTGTTGCATAACAACATATTTATATAAATAAATTGACACGATGAAAGGAAAGTAAAGCAAGTCAGCTTCATGAGAAAGAGACTAGGTATTACAAGAGAGAAGTCTCACAGTTTTATGAGAGAAATCAGACGTTATATGAGAGAAGTCTTAGAGAGAAATCGACAGTGTTATATGAGAAAAGTCTGAGACAGACATCCAATTTTATGAGAAATCAGAAGTGATGTATGAGAGAAGTCTGATAACCAACATACTTTTATGAGAGAAATGAATATTGTTAAACAGATGATTTCTGAGAGAATTTGTCAACTTAATAAATGTACACGATGAAAAGAAAGTGAGTGAAGGAGAATTTATCAATTTATAACATTGATACTGCTACAATCTCAACCGCTGGGCATATACTTTCATCATTCGAAGTTTATTGGAAATGTTGCTAAAGTTAATGATGTGGGTAATTCTGATCAGCTCATCTATTGTGGCTTTCGGCCCAAAGTATTCCTTCCACATTTTCATGCCGGCAACAATACGATCAGGCATCTGGTCACGGTTGGGATATCTCTGTTCCAGTTCGGTGATTTGTGCATCGGGGAGTTTGAGCTTGCGAAGCAGTTGCCTTAGTTCCACCTTGTTGAGATCATCTTTCATGGAGTGAAACATCCGCTCCATCAGAATCTCTGTTGAAACAGTAATTGATGAATTAATAATTTATAAACACATCATTATATAAATACATAGTTATATAAATACATCGATACATAAATACATCATTACATAAATACATCATTATATAAATACATCATTATAGAAATACATAATTATATAAATACATAATTATATATATATATATAGTAAGTAAAGTAAAGGTTCCCTTTACGCCTTGCTAGGCATATGGGGAATATGGTATTAGTGACTATATTTTTCTATAACCACAGCACAACAAAGAGAGAAAATACTGGATAGCTTGGTGTCATGGCATGGCAAACAGTCAAAAACAGAAATGATATGATGCACAGTAGATAGAAGATTGTGGAAGAACATGATTGCCTACACCAACTGATATGGCACACGATGATGATAATGATGAAGTTCAGAGCGACAGAATTTTGTGTGAATAGCAATTTTTATCACAACAGCTGGGACTGACAATAAGTAGAGTTGAGGCCAACATAATGAGAATTATTGCAGTTTGCAATGACCAAATAACAATAGGAGAAATACCTCTACTAGACGTATGATTGTATGTCTAAACAATCTTATTTATATCTAGGCAGTAATAAAGACTATTAAAATAAAATTTACTATCAACCCTTACATATGCGTATGAAAGCTGGAAAACAACAAGAGATATAGAAACAAAGTTGAACGCATTTGAAAATAAATGTCAAAGGAAAATACTTGGTATAGTGTGGAACGAATTCAAAACAAACGAGGAAATTAGAGAAATCGCCAATCAACCACTTATATCTTCAGTAATAAAGAAAAGACGAATGTCATATGTTGGATATGTGATGAGAAGAGATAATAACCGAATAGTAAAGCAAGCCCTCATGTGGGAAACAACAGGTAAGAGAAAAAGAGGAAGACCAGAGAGACACTGAGAAGAACATTGATGAGAGAGGCAAGAGCAGCAGGAATCGGCTCCCTCAATGAGATAGAGCTGCTTGCACAGAACAGAGACAAATGGCGAGATTTGATAAAATATCTTTAAAAGAATTGAAAACTGCTAGAACAAAAATTCAGATGGAGTATCTTGGTCTACGCCCTATGGGCCGGCTATGGCTCGAAAGGCCAATAGATAGATAGCAATTTTTACAATTTTTCACACAGCCGCCATGTGACTAAAGTGTCCCTTTTCAAACAGGCAGAGTACTTTCATGTTTTTGATCACCAAGAATTTTGACACTTTTGGGTGAAATATTTTTTCCCCAACAATTTGCCCATTCATATTTGGCCTATGATGTGTGCATGGCCATGCGGCTAAATCCACTGTTTCGGTGGTTGAAAAGCCGACGTACGGTGTTTGAAACCTGCAGTAGACAGAAAGGATTTTTTTCTATCGGGGGTGAAATAATAATCTTGAGTCTGACATGTCGTTGCGACTGATTTGACCAAGCGGCCTTTATCCCTCTGGTTCTATCATGAGCCCCCTTGACATACACCAACAATGGTACTATGTGTCGTAAAGATATTTTATATTTGGCCTACTCATTTTAATTTCCAGCTTCTTTCTTTTCTCTTTCTTTCTGGGATTCACCCAATGACTACTAAGGAATTTATAGTCCTTTCACCATCTGTCCTTAGAAGGGCATTAAGTAGTCGTAGATGTGATTACCTGTGTCTTTCAGCCCAATGCATCTGACTTCAGCACTGCATTTTTGAGTACTGGGCTGCTTTCCCTCTTTGATCCCTACTCGCTCAGTCAGACTAGATTTTTGGGTATGTTTTTAGTGGCACTGCGAAGAGATCTAGCAGGGTCTGGATCATTCTTGTTCATCAATCTTGGCACAAATCATCAGCTGCTGACAGCTTCCAGCTCCATTGCTATCAGGCATCCTGCTTCCCCTGCTAGATTTGCCAAGCTCTAATTAGGTACCATATATTTCTGAGAAAGAAAGACAAAACTGGTGTAATGTAGGCTAACTACAAGGGCATTAACAACAAATTCCCTTAGGCCATAGGGCATGAAGGAGTATGAAGATGATTTTCAATCAACCCTTAATTACGATACCTATCTGTGACTGACGTGTTTACAATCATCATCGTGTGCCATACCGGTTGGCGTAGGTGATCATGTCCTTCCACAATCTTCTATCCACAGTGCATCGTATCAGTTCTGTTGTTGACTGTTTTCCATGCCATGACCCAAAGCTATCCAGTATTTTCTCTTTGTCGTCCGCGTTCTCTTTTTCCTTTTATTTTGCCAGTTTAAGTTGACGGTAAGTTGAAGGAGGCGGTGGGAGGATGTTTGACCATGACAAACTGTAAAATTGTGAACAATTTGTGACTGATGTGGTACTTTATATGGCAGTATCATAATCTAGGGCTAAACATCATCAGCATCGGGTGCCATCTCCGCAACGAAGGTTGGCTACCATGGAGCGCCATTCTGCTCTGTCTCTTGCATTGATGGTGCAGGTTGTCATAGGTTGATTTGTCTATCTTTTGATGTTACTCATTCATGTTAGTCTTGGTCTGCCTCTGCCTCTTTTACCTGTACCTTGTATTTTCCCCTCCAAGATTACTTGTAGTAGACTGTTGTGTCTTTTAATATGGCCCAAAAATCACATTTGTCTTGTTTGAATTGTGTTTAGCAGTTCTCTTTTAATTTTTAGTTGTTTTAAGACTTCATCATTTGTTTTATTTCCTTTCCATCCAATTTTACCTATTCTTCAATATCTACACATTTCAAATGCTTCAATTCTCTGTTTTGTTTTCTTGTCTAATGTCCATGTTTCTGCACAGTATAGGAATACTTGAGAAGATGTAACATTTTTGCTATTCTTAGTTTTAGCCCTTGTGTTATTTTTTTTATGTTAGTATATTTTTCATGGTATTAAAATTACTTTTTGCCATTCCTATTCTTTTGTTTATTTCAGTTCTACATTTTCCATCACTGGTTATAGTATGTCCAAGGTAGTTGTAGTTCTGAACTGTCTCCAGGTCTATTCCTTCAATTTTGATATCCACTTGTGGGTTTTGAGTATTTTCTTTGTTTTGTGATCATAGTTTTAGTCTTTGTGATATTCATATCTAGTCCATATTTTTTGCTTGTCATGTTTATTTAATTAAGTAATTGTTGTAGATCTTTAGGATTTTCTGCTAGTAGTACAGTATCATCAGCATATCTTAGGTTATTGATTATCTTTTCTAGGGTTAAACAAATATTAAATTAAACTAATAATTCACCTTCTCGTTTGAAAGCTTTTCGTAGAAAAAGACCAATTGGCTGCATGACCCCACTGGCACAGACATCCATTGGAGGAACTTTCATAAGGTTATCATACAATCTTAAGTCTCGCAGAAAAATGAGTCGATCAAAGGCCTGTGGCAGTGTTGTCAGCTGGTTCCCATTGAGGTGAAGAAGTTGCAGGTTTTGCATATCACAAATTGTATCTGGTAAGGATGTGATCTCGTTGTTATCTGCATACAAGTGTGTGAGGTTACTCATTCCACTGATAGACTTAGGAAATGTACGCAGAAGGTTATTACTAAGAACCAGTTCTTTGGCTTTGCAAGAGCTGATTTCATCTGGTAAGCTGATTATCTTTGAGCCATTCAACTGGTCAAACCGTAAGATCTCTAGATTTGGCACAGCACATACAGTCTTAGGGAACTCAAAGAATTTGTTATTTGATAGGTCCAGTTCTCGCAGACTGGTCATGTGGGAAACTTCCTCTGGAACATCAGACAGGACATTGTTTGATAGGTCAAGGCCGCAAAGTTTTGAAAGACTGTATAACTGTGGTGGAACTTCCTCTAGGAGGTTTTCTTTGAGATTTAGAACCTGTTTAAGAATAAAATAGTGAAAGAATAACTGATTTTGTGTCCCATGATAATCTGATATATGACTTTTTGTCAGTTAATGATTACCTACTGTATAATATTTTAATGTCAATAACTGATAATCTACTGTATAATAACTTGATGTTAATAACTGATAGTGGAAGCTGCGATAGCTCAGTGGTTAGTGAACTGGACTACAAAGGACAAGGGTTAGGGTTCGATCTCAACCGACGGCTTCCGCATCTGCTGGGGTTATGTAGATAGAGAAAGCTGCAGGAGCCTATAGTACTACTACTACTACTACTACTACCAATGAATGATAATCTATTGTTAATGACTTATGTCAATTTACTGTTTAACACTCATATAAATTAATGACAATTTACTTTGATAATGATTTCTTCTTCTTCTTCCGCGATCATGACTCTTTCAGAGTAGGATTTCTGACTCTCTCATGAAGGCAGCTGTCTGTTTAAGTGTTATAATGATTTAATGTTAAACAGCAACAATCTACTGTATAATGACTTAAAGTCTGTTAATGGTAGTCTATAGTATATTTTGGTTATTTGGTTATGGAAGGCCCCGGTATCACTGCAAACGAAATAAAATCCATAATTGCTCAACCGCCCATGCCAGCATAATCATCCAAATTAGTATCTCATCTCCCAAACAAAGAAAGGTAACTGTAGTCCCCTTCATAGCAGTCTCAGCAATGCCAAAAGATATAAGGCGAAACCACGCAGAAAGTGAACACAGCCAACTGTTCCCTGTCATACGATATCATCATTCATCGTAAACAATTGGAATATCGAAACATAATCAAAATGGATGAGACACACAGCTCACGGTGTGCACAGAGCACTTAACTCAGTAGTTCCTGCAACATGCCAGACTTTGAAGGAATATGAGGAAACTGCAACAAGGAACATTTTTCATGCATAGCCTTCAATTGTTCCAGCTGCCTATCCACAATATAGTCTATAGTATAATAACATGTCAATTGATTATTTCTATCTATCTATAGACCTTTCGAACTGTAGTCGGCCCATAGGGTATAGACTCAGATACTCTTTCCCTGTTTCAAAATTTTCTTTCTAGCAGTCTCAATCCTTGCAAAGATCTTTTATCAAATCTCGCCATTTGTCTCTATTCTGTGCAAGCATCTCGATCTCATTGAGGGAGCCGATTCCTGCTGTCTTTGCCTCCCTGATCAATTTTCTTCTCAGTGTTTCTCTGCGTTGGCCTCTTTCCCTCCTACCTGTTGTTTCCCACATGAGGGCTTGCTTTGCTATTCAGTTATTATCTCTTCTCATCACATGTTCAACATCTTTTCTTTATTACTGAAGATATTAGTGGTTGATTAGCGACTTCTTTAATTTCCTTGTTCGTTTTAAATTTGCTCAATGCTATACCAAGTATTTTCCTTAGACATTTATTTTCAAATGCGTTCAAATGTGTTTCTATGTCTTTTGTTGTTTTCCAGCTCTCACATGCATAGGTAAGGGTTGATAGTACGTTTGATTTGAATAGTCTAAGTTTCATTTTGTGCTGATGAGTTTTTATTTCCACAACTTTTCAAGGCTTCTGAAAGACATTGCTGCTTTAGCCATTCTGATTCTAAATTCTTTACTTTGTTGATTCAACAGTTGATTCAATCTATCAATCTGAGCCGAAGACGACACATAGGGCAGAACCACAATATCAAAAACAGAAACCTTGCGTGCCAAAGTGGCACATATTGCAGAGATCACAGCTCTAAAATATATGGCGCTGTTTCCATAACAATACTTTTTACAATGACAGCTTGTCAAGCCATCAATCAATCTCCTTAGTCGCCTCTTACGACATGCCTGGACAGTCACAGTGTCACTATTCTTTACTTCCCTCATAATGAGGCCCAGGGTAACACACAGAAACATCAGTTGAATACAAACTACTAAATCATGATTTAATTATTGATAATGACAAGCTGCTCACGGGGTCTTGTTTTATATATTGCGATGACTACTTTAGTCCTGTCTTTAAGGAGAGCTATGCGAGCACATTGAGAAAATTAAATTATTATGTGACTACAGCAACGGGGGCTGACTCAAAATGTAAAAAAACGACATCAAAATTCTGTGTTACTATTGCATATTTTTGCTTTTCTAGCATGAAAAAAACTATTTAGACTAATAACTTATTATACCATTCCTCATATTGTGAAGTTTTACCATGAACAATGCTCATTTAGGTCAAGAAAATAAAATGTTTAAACTAATCATTGTAGACCATGGCCATTGTCGGTAAAAAGTCAGCGTGACCTACACATTTAAATACGATTATTAGAAAACTATATGGCACAGAAGGGACCTGTTATAGCTCAGTGGTTAGTGAACTGGACTACAAGGGATAAGAGGTATGGTTCCATTCCAACCGACGGCTTCTGGGGAAACCCAGCCTTAAATGGGTACCTGATTTTTTTCTGGGAAAGTAAAGTGGCACGGGCGTAATACCGACCACATTACCCAAAAAAATTATGTGCTGAAGGTCTGTAAAATTTATGGTCACTAACAACATATTCCCTATACGCCACTTGGTGTGACGGGGGTACTTTACTTTTTTTATACGGCACAGAAATTAAAAAAATTAATTCAGTAATAATATTTGGTAACGATTTATTTACATTTTAAAGGGTATCCCTGTGTCGTGTAGTTATTTTTTTAAAACATTTGTGCTTTTTTTCTAAAATCACAGTAGGAGTACTAGATCTCTATGTTGGGTTAATTGTGTGCATGTGGCGAAAATTACAGATCAGCCTCTAAAAATGTGATTATAAATAATCATTAATTTATTTTATATGCTTTAAAAGAGAATATTTAAGAAAATAACATAAAAATTGTCAAATTAATATAATTTAATTCTGTTGTAAGTGTTTGCAGAAGATGTAGTTTAAAAAACATTTTATATAAATATATGATCCAATATATAAATATAAGATCCAATATATAAATATAAGATCCAATATATAAATATAAGATCCAATATATAAATATAAGATCCAATATATAAATATAAGATCCAATATATAAATATAAGATCCAATATATAAAAATAAGATCCAATATATAAATATAAGATCCAATATAGGATCCATATAAGATCCAATATATAAAAATAAGATCCAATATAGGATCCATATAAGATCCAATAGGTGGCACCAAAGAATAACTGGTTCCGGAATTGTACGACTAAAGAGGAGCAACTTCGCTGCAATTGCCAATGAACTAACTACTGGAGACCCAGTACTTTCCCAAACAATATCGAAACCCTTGGGCCCATCTGATATGTCTCCTCATGGAAAGCATAAAATACCAGAACTTAAGGAAAATATAACAGGAATCATGAAAAAAAGGCACCCAATCAGACACAGAAAGAAAACACGTAGCAGAAAAACACATACACGATACCTACCCACAGGACTCTTGGTCCCACGTATACATAGATGGCTCTGCTACAAATGCCACCAGAAATGGAGGGGGAGGTGTGTTCATTAT
This sequence comes from Megaustenia siamemsis, assembly GCA_032433765.1. Taxonomy (NCBI): domain Eukaryota; kingdom Metazoa; phylum Mollusca; class Gastropoda; order Stylommatophora; family Ariophantidae; genus Megaustenia; species Megaustenia siamemsis. The sequence goes on along the minus strand of JAVIAB010000145.1, from coordinate 39,256,075 downwards.
GCTGAATAATCAGGATGAGACCACCAAGTCAATAGCTACTGGAAAATTCTCAAACAACTTTAAAGCAGAAACTGAGGCCATCAGAGATGCTGCAACACTGTCTACTCAAAACAAAAATAACATGCACAATAAATTGGTGATTCTGACTGATGCACTGTCAGTACTATCAGCTCTAAAAATCTCCAAGAACAATGAACTAGAGAACAACCCTGGACCAACTATGCAATAAATCCCACAGAGTATTCATTCAATGGATACCATCACACTGTAATATACATGGGAATGAACGCACAGACAAATTAGCTAAAGAGGGAGGGAGATTACCACAAGAGAACCATCCGCTCAGTTATGATGAAGCCAAATCCATCCTCAAAGGTCAGTTCCATGAAAAATGGAAACAAGAACACCCAAAGCATAACAAGAGTGACAGATACCACCAACTATCAAGGAGGGATCAAGTCATCATACTTCGCCTATGCACTGGCCACAATAGAAGGAGAAATCACTTGTTCACCAAATTCAAAATAGGTACAACCAGCCTATGCCACTGTACACTGGACAATATGACTACAAAACATGTTTTACAGGATTGCCCCCAGTACACGGACCTGAGAAGAGTAATGTGGTCCACGCCCACCTCCCTGGAAGAAAAACTATATGGGGCAATCGAATCACTCAAACAGACAGCTGACTTCATGAGAGAGTCTGGAATCCTACTCTGATTGAGTCTTGATCGCAGAGAGAGAGAGAGTAAAAATATTTAGGAACTATGTTTTACTGAGGTTTATAATGATGACAAAGAGATAGAACTGCTTGCACAGAACAGAGACAAATGGCGAGATTTGATAAAATATCTTTAAAAGAAAACTGCTAGAACAAAAATTCAGATATGAGAAGGTGTATCTTGGTCTACGCCCTATGGGCCGGCAACGGCTCGAAAGGTCAATAGATAGATAGATAGATAATGATGACATATAAATTATTATTTGTTATATTATATTATCATTTTTTAATTATTATTTTATTATTATTTTTAAAAATTATTATATTATTTTTAAAATTATTTTTTAATATTATATTATTACATTTTAATTATTATTTGTTATATTATATTATTATATTTTAATTATTATTTGTTATATATTATTATATTTTAATTATTATTTGTTATATTATATTATTATATTTTAATTATTATTTTATTATTATTTTATTATTATTATTTTTAAAAAATTTTATTATTTAATTATTTTTTAACTCTTTCCATACGTTTCACCACACAGTGTGCCACTCTCAACTTGATTAATGTGAACCATCATCAAACCATATTCTTTTTATGCCTTGTATCATCTTGGTATTGGTGAAATCTAATACCTTGTTCAATTATCTAAAAATTCATATATAATATTTTATACAATAGATAAATATAAATATGTAGTTTGATTCTTAAAATTCTGACAAATTGTGTCTCTGAAATTTCCTTTGTTGCAATGATAAAAAGCTTCTGTACGGAAAGAGTTAATTAATCTTTTAATTTCAAATACATATTTGTGTGTGTTTTGTATGTTTCTTCCTGCTGAACGCCTATAGAGCTGAAACGTCATTCTGGTTTGCATTGTCCTCTTGTTACGTAGAGCTTTAACCATGCCGTTTTTTTCAATTTTTTTTTCATTTCTTTTCCATAAAATGATGATATTTTATTGATCATCTGTGTCCTGCTGTGAAGGCACTAAAACAAGGGACAGAACTAAAAGTTTGGTAATAAGGCCCCATGTACTGTATAATGATGTAATGTCAGTCAATGATATAGTTTATCTATCTATCTATCTATCTATCATCCTTTCAAGCCAAAGAAGGCACATAGGGCAGAACAAATCTCAAAAACAGAAACCTTGCATGCCAAAATGGCACATATTGCAGAGATCACTGCTTCTAAAATCTATGGCTCTGTTTCCATAACAATAATTTTTTACAATGACAGCTTGTCAAGCCATCAATCAACCTCCTTAGTCGCATCTTATGACATGTCTGGAAGGTCACAGTGTCACTATTCTTCACTACCCTCTTAATGAGGCCCCGGTAACACACAAGAAGATATAGTTTAGCTTGATGATAAACTACTATATATGACATAATGTTTGTCAATGATATGTCAGTTGATAACAAAATACTATATATGACATAATGTCTGTCAATGATATGTCAGTTGATAACAAACTACTTTATATGACATAATGTTTGTCAATGATATGTCAGTTGATAAAAAACTACTATATATGACATAATGTCTGTCAATCATATTGTTATTGGTTATTGGTTATGGAAGGCCTCGGTATCACTGCAAACGAATTAAAATCCATAATTGCTCAACCGCCCGTGCCAGTGGAATCATCCAAATTACTAACATATCTCCCAAACAAAGAAAGGTAACTGTAGTCCCCATCGTAGCAGTCTCAGCACACGCCAAAAGACATAAGGCGAAACCGCGCAGAAAGTGAACACAGCCAACTGTTCCCTGTCATACGATATCATCATTCATCTTAAACAAGTGGGATATCGAAACAGGATCAAAACGGATGAGACACACAGCTCACGGTGTGCACAGAGCACTTAACTCAGTAGCTCCTGCAACAAGCCAGACTTGGAATATGAGGAAACTGCAAGAAGGAACACTTTTCAGACATAGCCTTCAATGGTTCCTGCCGCCTATCCACCATATACCATGGAAGTTCGCGTCCTCCTGAAAATGATGATCGTTGTAGCACTTGATGATGTTAGGCCATCGTTGATGACTTCAATTCCAAACATATAGACACACAGTGGTGGTAAGTTATCATTCCAATCCAACAGAAGCCACCTGACCTGTAGTTAGTAAAACCACTGAGAGAATATGATTTTGTGACCTTCACTGATTCACTCTTGGATGTGAATGTGTAGTTTACACAAGAGGAGAAGTTTTCAACTACAGTGATCCCATTTAAGGCAATTCTGAGATAGCAAGGCAAGTCTCCTTTATAGCAGCAGAACTTGATATTCTCTGCTCCCTTCTTGTAGCTGCTGCCACACGATTCTGATGTCTCATTAACTTGGACATCATTCAAGAACAATGTCAGATTAACATTCCATAGATCTGGCTCTGCTGATGAAGTGCTTGGTGCAACAGTTGTATCAATCATACAGGAGGCTCCTGGTTTGTGGTCATTAATATCACAGACGGCACATGATGTTGTTATATTCAGTATTTCTTTCTGGGGTGTAGATATGTGGCACACACATGGAGAGTGGTTTGTGGTCACAGTAATCCCATTAAAGGCAATTCTAGGGTAGCATGGCATAGCTGTTTCAGAACAGCACAATCCTGTGATGTTTTCTGTGTTCGCTATAAAGCTGCTGCTGCTACACAATCCTGACCAATTATAGGTGTGGACATTATTCACTTGCAATAACAAAACTGCTTTGTTTACATCATAAACCTCTGGAAGCGAATCATTTATGGGACTAATAGTACAATTTATTCTTCCATCGGGGATATCTTCCTTGAGTCCAGAAAAAAAAAGGTCTTTGGTTAAAAAGCACATATGCTTTTGAGTTAAACACAAAATGAGCCCACTTCATAGATTCAAAATGATCCTTGCCAATGCCATCCGTTTGCACAAGTTAGGTCCTTAGCTACCAAGGTCACAAACGAAGCCATCAAATTAAAGACTTTATATACAGCAAAAGTTAATGAACTGTGAACAAACATTTATGTTCAAACCCTTGAATACATTTTCAAAAATCTGCCAACTCGCTGCAATAACAGATATCATGGTGTTCAAAGTAAACATTGCTTAGTCCATGGCTCGAATATAAATAATATTTTGGTGTATCCCATGACGTCATCCTGTCAATCATATGTCATTTGATAACAAACTACTTTATATGATATAATGTCTGTCAATGATATGTCAGTTGATAACAATCTACTATATATGACATAATGTCTGTCAATATGTCAGTTGATAACAAACTACTATATATGACATAATGTCTGTCAATCATATGTCATTTGATAACAAACTACTATATATGACATAATGTCTGTCCATGATATGTCAGTTGATAACAAACTACTATATATGACATAATGTCTGTCAATCATATGTCATTTGATAACAAACTACTTTATATGATATAATGTCTGTCAATGATATGTCAGTTGATAACAAACTACTATATATGACATAATGTCTGTCAATGATATGTCAGTTGATAACCAACTACTTTATATGATATAATGTTTGTCAATGATATGTCAATTGATAACAAACTACTTTATATGACATAATGTTTGTCAATGACATAATGTCACTTGATAACAAACTACTTTATATGACATAATGTATGTCAATGACATGTCAGTTGATAACAAACTACTTTATATGGCATAATGTCTGTCAATGACATGTCAGTTGATAACAAACTACATTTGACATAATGTTTGTCAATGACATTATTGTCACTTTTTGACAATCTACTTTATAATGATTTAATGTCACTTGATGAAATTCTACTATATAATGACATAATGTTACTTGATGACAATCTACTGTATCAACTCTAAATATTATCACCTTCAAGTTGACCAGGTCACATATCTCATTGGGTATAGCCGTCAGGTTATTGCAAGAAACATCTAAAACTTCCAGAGACTTCACCTGAAATATAAAAGTACATGCTCATAGACTTATCACCATTATTATGTGTCACACATGTCATTAGCTGTCCTCACATTTCTGGCTTGTGTGTATGTTCAGTACTTCTTTGTGACTTCAAGAGGAGCAATGAATAAGCTTATTACGCTTGCTAGGTGTTACGCTTTTCCTATAAGATTTACGTTTTTCCTGTAAGATTTACATTTTTCCTGTAAGATTTACACTTTTCCAGTAAAAAAGTAAAAAGTAAAGTACCCCCGTCACGCCAAGTAGCGTATAGGGAAATATGGTGTTAGTGACCCTATATTTTACAGACCTTCAGCGCATGCTTTTTGGGGTAATGTGGTCGGGATTACACCCGTGCTGCTTTACTTTCCCAGAAAAAAATCCGGTACCCATTTTAAGGCTGGGTGAACCCGGAAGCCGTTGGTTGGGATCAAACCCTACCCCTTGTCCTTTGTAGTCCAGTTCACTAACCACTGAGCTATCGCAGCTCCCTACTTTTCCAGTAAGATCTATTTTTTTCCTGTAAGATTTAAGTTTTGCTTATAAGATTTATGCTTTCCCTAAAAGATTTATGTTTTTCCTGTAAGATTTACATTTTCCCTATAAGATTTACGTTTTTCCTATAAGATTTACACTTTCCCTATAAGATCTATGTTTTTCCTGTAAAATTTATGTTTTCCCTATAAGATTTACGTTTTTCCTGTAAGATGTCAAATTTTTCCTATAAGATTTACATTTTTTTACTACATTTTAGCGTGTGGCTAACATTTTTTTGGGTCACTGTAAACTGATTTCTTACATCTTTTCCAAAAGTATTGGATAATATTTTTATAATTTCCAGGAAATTTAATTTGAGACACAATTTTTACTCATGGCTAACAAGGACTCACTTGTTTTAAATAATAATAAGAAATGACATGTCATTAATGTAAAATTGTAACTTCATTTTTACCAAATTAGAAATGTTCTTCTTCTGAATTTAATGTCATTAATGTAAAATTGCCAATGTTCATTTTTACCAAATATATCTCTCTCTCTCTCTCTCTCTCTCTCTCTCTCTACGATCAAGATCAATCAAAGTAGGATTCCAGACTCTCTCATGAAGTCAGCAGTCTGTTTAAGTGAATCGATTGCCCCATATAGTTTCTCTTCCAGGGAGGTGGGTGTGGACCACATTGCTCTTCTCAGGTCTGTGTACTGGAGGCAATCCTGCAGAACATGTTTTATAGTCATATTGTCCAATGTACAGGCATAGGCTGGTTGTACCTATTTTGAATTTGGTGAACATGTGATTTCTCATTCTATTGTGGCCAGTGCGTAGGTGAAGTATGATGACTTGATCCCTCCTTGATAGTTAGTTGTATCCGTCCCTCTCGTTATGCTTTGGGTGTTCTTGTTTTCATTTTTCATGGTACTGACCTTTCAGGATAAATATCTTTAAAAGAATTGAAAACTGCTAGAACAAAAATTCAGAAAAGAGAAGGAGTATCTTGGTCTACACCCTTTGGGCTGACTATTGCTCGAAAGGTCAATAGATAGATAGATAGAATGTAAGTAAAATTGTCAATGTTCATTTTTACCAAATAGAAATGTTCTTTTCTCCTGAATTTACCCAATGACTACTCCTTTTCATCTGCAACCCTTAAAAGGATGTTAAGTGGGTGTAGATGTATTATGTTGTGGTTTGCAGCAGAACTTGTGATATTTGTGTCTTTTGGTCAACACATCCAACTTCAGAACAGTACATCACACACATATAAAAAAGTAAAGTACCACGTCACACCAAGTGGCGTATAGGGAATATGGTGTTAGTGACCATAATTTTTACAGAGATTCAGTGGATATGAGATACAGTGAAGATGATGGCGCTGGATAGGACACACACTGCAGAAGCCAACTGAGAGTATTACACAACAGGCCCTTTTTTAGAATCCCCAGGGGAAAAGACAAAGAGGAGGCCAAGAAATTCTTGCAGAAGACAGACAGAAGCAGAGATGAAAATGATGGGGAAAACATGGAATGATCTTAAAAGAATGGCAAGAGACAGAACGACTTGGAAAGTGTTTGTTGAAGACCTAATACTCTACAGGGAGCTGAAAGGTAGAAGAAAGTGAGTCTATGTCTGTCAACTTTGCTTCTCTTATCAGTGTTCTTTTTCAGTGTCTCTCCAGGTCTTCTTCTTTTTCTATATCCTGATGTTTCACATTTAAGAGCCTGTTTTGAAATTCTTTTGTTGTCTATTCTCAACACATGTCCAACATATGTCCCTCATCTGTTCCCATTTGTAGATGAGATTGTTGGTTGCATGGCCATTTCTCTTATTTCTATATTAGTCTTGAATTCATTTATTGTATGAAGAGTATCCTTCTTTGGCATTTGTTTTCAAAAGCATTTACTTTTTTTCTTTCTCTATCTCATGTTTTCCAAATTTCACCATCTACCTTACAAATATCTGCCTAGCAAATATCAATCCAACAAACGTCTAGGAGAAACATTTATCATCTACCACACAAATACCTTACAAACATCTACCTACAAACATCTACCATTCAAACACCTACCTTACAAACATCTACCATATAAACATCTACCATGCAAACATCTACCATGCAAATATCTACCATTCAAACATCCACCATACAAACATCCACCATACAAACATCCACCATACAAACATCTACCTTACAAACATCTACCATACAAACATCCACCATACAAACATCCACCATACAAACATCTACCATACAAACATCTACCATACAAACATCCACCATACAAACATCTACCATACAAACATCTACCTTACAAACGTCTACCATACAAACATCCACCATACAAACATCTACCTTACAAACATCTACTGTACAAACATCTACCATACAAACATCCACCATACAAACATCTACCTTACAAACATCTACCATACAAACATCTACCATACAAACATCCACCATACAAACATCTACCTTATAAACATCTACCTTACAAACATCCACCATACAAACATCTACCTTACAAACAGCCAAAGGAAAACTGCTGAGTCTGTTGACACTCATGTTCAAGTGTTTCAAGTGAGACAGACCAGCAAAGGTTTCTGGAACTTCCTCAATCTGGTTGTCCTCCGCAAGCAGAACCGTCAGACTCCTCAGAGCTCCTACGCAGACAGGGATTGATGTGAACTCATTTTGGGAGATCATCAAGGTATGCAGCTTCTGAAGTGCACTCAGCTCAATGGGCAAGCTGGTGAGTCTGTTGTTGACCACACTTAAACACTGTAATTAGAATTTACAATTTAAACTGTTGGATTTAAAATTATTAAACATGGTTTATTTTGAAGCTGTTAGTTTTGAAATTATTATATATGGTTTATTTTGAAGCTGTTGGTTTTGAAATTATTATACATGGTTTATTTTTAAACTATTGGATTTGAAATTATTTTACATGGTTTATTTCTAAACTGTTGGATTTGAAATTATTTTACATGGTTTATTTTGAAGCTGTTGGTTTTGAAATGATTATACATGGTTTATTGGAGGTCATAATATAAATAAACTAAGGTATGCTAATGATACAGTCTTAATCACTAAGAGTGAAAATGAGTTACAAGAAATGTTGGACATTATAGTGAAAGAAAGCAAAAATAAAGGACTCAGCCTTAATAGCAAAAAGACAGAAGTAATGGTAACAACAAAGAAAAAGACATCACCTCAGTGCAAAATAAAGACAAGTGGAACAATATTAAAACAGGTAAATGAATTTAAATATTTGGGAACTTTGTTAACCTCAGACGGAAGATGTACAAAAGAGGTGAGATGCAGAATGGGTCAGGCAAAGGAGCTTTCCAAAAAATGAGGAAGATACTATGCAATCCATTTTTGACAATATAAACAAGAAAAAGAGTTCTTAAATGTTATGTAGAGCCAGTCTTAACATATGGATGAGAATCATGGACAATAGGACAACAGACAAGAAAATCACTGGAGTCTGTAGAAATGTGGTTTTACAGAAGAATGTTGAGAGTACCATGGACAGCTAAGAAGAGTAATGAAAAAGTTCTGAAAGAGGTCAAAGCAAAAAGAGAACTAATTTCCAATATTATGAAGAGACAATCATCATTTTTTGGCCATGTAATGAGAAGAGAACAACTGGAATATATTGTAACAACTGGAAAAATTGAGGGACGAAGAGATAGAGGGAAGCAAAGAGAAAAAAATAACAGACAGCTTAAGAGAATGGCTTGGCAGAAGGTCAACAACAGAAATGATAAATAGCTGCCGAGATCGAAAATTGTGGAGAGACATGATCACCTATGCCAGTAGGCATGGTACTTGATGATGATGAATCATTTCCTGGCTTAGGTTCTACTTATGATTTGAAGTTGGACTGCATGGCGCCGTGGCTACGGGATTGCTTATTAACATGTCACCCATCATTCCACCCCTATGCTTGGCTTCCTCTTAAGCATCGTTTGCTGCCCATCCCATGTTACAAAGGATTGTTTGATGTCCGTCAACATCCGAAGAGTTTTCCCCGGTCATGAGAAAAAATACAACGGAATTTATTAAAAACTGGTAAGATTTATTAAAAAAACACAGCTCCATTTTTTAAAATAGCTTCATACATTTTACAAATCGCATGTTGGTAAAAATTCCAACATCAAAGGAAACAAATTCAATATTCAAGGATCACCGGAAGCAATAATTAGGAAGGTATAGGGAGGAGGAAAATGTTTTCCTGCGGCAGACTGTTGAATTCCAAGAATTTATATTCAGAGTTTGTAATTCTTACGAAGGTATCATAATCTTGGGCTAAACTCAACAATGGTTAAAAAGCTGACCATACTCATGTTCTAAACACGTGGGACTGTTACAACTCCCTACCTCTAAACTGCAACACAGACTGATACTATCTGGCAAAAATGTGAGTTTATTGCAGCTGAGATTGAGTTCTTTCATGCAGTACAGGTTGGCAATGTCTTCTGGGACACGAGTCAGTAGATTACCTTCAAGGTCTGAGAAATAAATTTAAAAGAAAACCAACATAAAGTTTTACATTTATGACAGGAAAATCAAGGCCAATTGGGCAAGAAGGGAAAGTCTATTTAAATTGACCATTAAGTAGCCGTGAAAAGAAAAACAACATAAAGTTTTACATTTGACAGCAAAATCAAGGCCAATTGGGCAAGAAGGGAAAGTCTATTTAAATTGATCATTAAGTAGCCGTGAAGCTAAAGGGAAAAAAAACATGTTGATGGATGAATGCTGGGGGTGGGATCTTTTGTAAAGATACATTACAGCAAATTATGCAGCAGATTTGGGTAAAGAGTCACTCAGCAGATTTGGGTAAAGAGTCACTCAGTAGATTTGGGTAAAGAGTCACTCAGCAGATTTGAGTAAAGAGTCACTAGTACAGAAACCATGTCAGTTATGATCTAAAAAATACTAATTTTTGTTTCAGTAAAAAGCGAACAGCCACATTTTATTTTGGTGAACTTGAATTTTGTAAAAGCATTTTCTTTTATAGAAAAAAGGCATTTTCTATGAAAATTAAGAATAAGAAATGAAATTAAACATGTTTCTACATTAAATAAGGGGCGTGGGAGTGACAGAGAAATGCACACAATTTTAATATGTCAGTGGTATAATAATAGTGAAAGCAGGAAAAATTGATAGTAACAAGAAAAAGAGGACAATACAGAGTAAAGATACCAGGCAGTTTAGAAAAATAGTTTAGTAAAACGTGAACAACAGAACAAATAAAATAACTGTTGAGACAAAGGTTATGGAGAGATAATATTGCCTACACCAGCAGGCCATGGTACCTGATAGTGATTTTTGTAGAAAAGATGAGCTCAAAAGAGAACAAAAGATAGAACTAAAGTGACATGCAAGACATAAACCTACATGAGTTTTTTGTATTTTCTAAAACAAAAGAGACATGCAAGACATAAACCTACATGAGTTTTTTTTTATTTTCTAAAACAAAAGAGACATGCAAGACATAAATCTACATGAGTTTTTTGTATTTTCTTGAACAAAAGAGACATGCAAGACATAAATCTACATGAGTTTTTTTGTATTTTCTCGAACAAAAGAGACATGCAAGACAAAAACCTATACTAGATTTTCGTATTTTCTTGAACAAAAGAGACATGCAAGACATAAACCTACATGAGTTTTTTGTATTTTCTCGAACAAGAGAGACATGCAAGACAAAAACCTATACTAGATTTTCGTATTTTCTTGAACAAAAGAGACATGCAAGACATAAACCTACACTAGATTTTTGTATTTTCTAAAGCAAAAGAGACCTGCAAGACATAAACCTAGATTTTTGTATTTTCTTGAAAAAAGAGACACGCAAGACATAAACCTATATGAGTTTTTTTGTATTTTCTAGAACAAAAGAGACATGCAAGACATAAACCTACATGAGTTTTTTGCAATAAAACATGATTTAGTTTCTGAGATGCTGAGGAAAACATCAAAACACAGCATAAATCAGACAAATTTACCAAGAATCTCAATTTGGCTGAGATCCATCAACTCATGGGGTAGATCTGTTAGCTTATTATTGTTGAGTCCGAGAGCCTTGAGCCGTGTCATGTTCTTAATGTCTTCTTGTAGAACTGGCAGAAGGTTGCCTGAGAAGGATAGCTCTATCAACCCTTGCAGCCAGAAGATCTAGGTTAGAAATTAGTTCACACTATTGTAATTTTTGTCGCTGTAATTTTTATCGCTGTAATTTTTGTCACTGTAATGTTTATCGTAGAAAAACAAAGTTGACAAAGTTGAACGCATTCGAAAATAAATGTCTAAGGAAAATACTTGGTATAGAATGGAACGAATTCAAAACAAACGAGGAAATTAGAGAAATCGCCAATCAACCACTAATATCTTCAGTAATAAAGAAAAGACGATGGTCATACGTTGGACATGTGATGAGAAGAGATAATAATCGAATAGCAAAGCAAGCCCTCATATGGGAAACAACAGGTAAAAGAAAAAGAGGAAGACCCAGGGAGACACTGAGAAGAACATTGATGAGAGAGGCAAGAGCAGCAGGAATCGGCTCCCTCAATGAGATAGAACTGCTTGCACAGAACAGAGACAGATGGCGAGATTTGATAAAATATCTTTAAAAGAAAACTGCTAGAACAAAAATTCATATAGGAGAAGGTGTATCTTGGTCTACGCCCTATGGGCCGGTTACGGCTCGAAAGGTCAATAGATAGAATGTTTATCGTTGTAATTTTTGTAGCTGTAATTTTTGTCATTGTAATTTTTGTCGCTGTAATTTTTGTCACTGTAATTTTTGTTGTTGTAATTCTTGTCACTGTAATTTTTGTCATTGTAATTTTTGTCGCTGTAATTTTTGTCTTTGTAATTTTTGTAGCTGTAATTTTTGTTGTTGTAATTCTTGTTGAAGAAAATGCATAATTATAATTTTGTTTCTTCTTCCTAGTGTTCACCTATTAAGAGGGCTTGGATGAGTTGTGACGCTAGTTTATGGTAAAGTCACAATATCTGCACCTTTCAGCCTCACACATCCGTCTTTGAGGCCTCAGTAGCCTTGTACGGAAAACAACTAAACTAGGCTATCAACATTCGAACAACCTGTGTTTGATTCCCGCTGGAAATAGTGTGAATTGTAGTCGTGGTTGGAAAAAAAAAATACCCTTGTGGTCGACCAAGCCTCTGATAGAAATGGAAATCAGGGTAGTACTCTGAAAAGGTGAGGAATGCCGCCTCACATCATGAGTTTCAACGCTTGAAGCAACACTCTCCAGAAGTCTCAGAACACTTTTGGACAGACGGCCGAGCACATATGGTGAAAACTTGTGAGCGGAAAGACTCAGATTCAAGCCCTGTACTCTCCCTTTACATCCGTCTTTGACTTTAGTAGATTTTAAAAAATATTTTTGCTGGGGAAGCAGCCATTTTTTTTTTGGCCAACACTTTTCAACTTTAAACTGCCAAGGATTCAGACCGAAAAGGCTCTGTGCTTCGCCCAGCCTCTAAAAATGGATACCAGAGATTTTTCAAGAAAGTAAAGGCAGCCTAGCACGATATCAAATGCATCACCTAAAAATGTGCCACGGTATAGGAAAAACGCGGCCACTAACATATTCCCTATATGCTTAATAAGGCAGGGGATTGAATCTCTTTACTTTAATAGGTTGCAAATTGAAGAATTAACAGGAAGAAAAACACAATACGAAACTGGATGTTTAAGATCAAAGGAAGTAGAACTGTTAATTGAACAAGAAAGCATAAGGGAATGATCGACAGAATACATTAAAGATCTTTATGATGATGAAGGAACAGAAGTAAATATTAAGGATAATGGGGAAGGAAACATTCAAAGAAGAAGTGCAAGATACCTTAAGCAATATGAAAGCAGGAAAAGCTCCTTGACCAGATAATATAGCTAAAGAAGAGATAGAAGCCATTAGTGATTTTGGAATATAAATAATAAGAAAAATATTGAATGATATCTACAACAGCGGATATATACCAGAAGACCTGCTAAAATCAATATTCATAGCCCTAGCAAAGAAATCTAGTGCGATTGAATGTGATGACTGGGAAAATTGAGGGACAAAAAGATAGAGGGAAGCAAAGAGAAAAGATACCAGACAGCTTAAGAGAATGGCTTGGCAGAATGTTAACAACAGAAATAATAAATAACTGTCGAGATCGAAAGTTGTGAAGAGACATGATCACCTATACCAGCAGGCATGGTACTTGATGATGATGATGATGATGATGATAATGATAATGAATAGGTTGCCTTCCTGCTTCAATCCCTACACATGTGACCATACTAGTTAGTTTGTTTTCTCAGGGTTCACTGAGAGGTGGAGTAGAGTCTTGATAAGCTCTGTTATTCACAGACGTAAACTAACTTTACTGCAAAAGAGTTGCCTAGAATGGGTTTAACTGGTATTTCCAGTGGCACCAGATAGCAACAGAGCTGGAAACTGTCAGCAAATCATAGCTGATGGCTTGTGCCAGGATCTGTGAACCAGAACCATGCAGACATTACTCCACCTCTTCACGGTGCCCCTAGAAACAGACTAACTTGTCAAAGTCTGGCAAAGTGAGTAGGGTTAAAAAAAAAGGCAATCCTGTACCCAAAAATGTTGTGCTGAAGCTGAATGTGCCGAGCCAATAGATGCAAATATCAGCAAATCATTTCAGAGGAGCAAGTATGTTTACAGCACTCAAAAAATACCACAAATAATCAACAGAAAAAAAATAAAAGAACAATATATGGTCTGAAGCCTTTTAACCTTTTTCTGAGTGCTATAAACAAACCTCCTCCTCTGAAATGATTCACTGATCTATCACCTCAGAAGTTTCCCTGTATAATAATATTCATTTATTTGTCTCCTGATGCAAATATCACAGATCTGTTGCAAACCACAACACAATGCTTCCTAACCCATTTAGCATCCTCTTAAGGATGGATAACAAAGATGTTAATCAATTCTTTAGTAGACATCGGATGAAATTTAGGAAGGAAAAGAGAAAATAATTAGTACTTCCTATAGATATCGAAGAAAGAGGCCATAGAGCAACATTTTTTTTCATTTTCTGTATCCATGTTCCGGAGGTGAAGGCACGCCTCACAGCACCAGAGCTGGAAGTTGTCAGCGACCCACAGCTGATGGCTTGCGCCAGGATCGGTGAACCAGAACCATCCAGACCCTACTCCACCTCTCCATGCTGCCTCTAGTAACAGACTGGCCTGTCTAGTCTGGCCAAGCAAGTAGGGATCGAAGAGGGAAGACAACCCAGTACTCAAAAATGTCATACTGAAGTCGGATGTGTTGGGTTGAAAGACGCAAATATCACAGTTATACTGCAAACCACAACACAACACAGACACACCCACTTAACGTCCTTTTAAGGGCGGATGATGAAGAGGTGTACTCTTTTAGTCATCGCAAAGCAAACATGCAAGTATCCATGTTCCTCTCCAATGATAAATATAAAAGATGTACCAAATCTATCTACTCTCTAGTGCAGAATTGGGCTTGAGATCAATCATGAAAAGACTAAAGTCATGAAAAGCTTAATTCCAACAGATGACAAAACATACATGGGAAACAAACCAGTGGAAGAGATCGATCACTTTATCTATCGTGGAAGTCACATTGATCGAGAAGGGGATACGAGCATAGAAATTAGAATCAGAATAGCTAAAGCAGCAATGTCTTTCAGAAGCCTTGAAAAGTTGGGGAAATCAAAACTCATCAGCACAAACACAAAACTTAGACTATTCAAATCAAATGTACTATCAACCCTTATGTATGCATGTGAAAGCTGGAAAATAACAAGAGACATAGAAACAAAGTTGAACGCATTCAAAAATAAATTTCTAAGGAAAATACTTGGTATAGCGTGGAACGATTTAAAAACAAACGAGGAAATTAGAGAAATCACCAATCAACGACTAATATCTTCAGTAATCAAGAAAAGACGATGGTCATATGTTGGACATGTGATGAGAAGAGATAATAACCGAATAGCAAAGCAAGCCCTCATGTGGGAAACAACAGGTAAGAGGAAACGAGGAAGACCCAGAGAGACACTGAGAAGAACATTGATGAGAGAGGCAAGAGCAGCAGGAATCGGCTCCCTAAATGAGATAGAGCTGCTTGCACAGAACAGAGACAAATGGCAAGATTTGATAAAATATCTTTAAAAGAATTGAAAACTGCTAGAACAAAAATTTAGATAAGAGAAGGAGTATCTTGGTCTACATCCAATGGGCTGGCTACGGCTTGAAAGGTCAATAGATAGATAGATAGTGTAAAGTGCTAAAATGACAAAAGGCACCTGGTGAATTTTTTTGGAAATGTAAATTAATTTGGTTCAAAAATAATTTTTAAAATTAAAGATCAGAATGATTTACAATCAGTGTAAATATACAAAGTTTAGTTTTATTTAGTTGACAGATCATCCTCATTGTACATCAAATATGTCCATAAGTACTCCTCCTCTATGGTATGTTCTTCAGTTTGTGGAGACTAAAGTCTTAAGTTCTGTACTGATTTGTTATTTTTCTGTGTCTCCCTGCATAGTGCTCCTTTCTGTCATCCCCAGTTTTGACCTGATGTTCACGCAATCAGTACATGGTTGTAGATCTTTTATCATTGATAGAATCATTAGCTCGCCATACATCCCTGAATGCATTCAGAATATCAGCTTGGTCCATTGCACGACCACCACCCACAGCAGCCGTTCCAGTCAAGCTGCCAGCTCGTTTATTTCCTTTCACACCGGAGTGTTGAGGAGCAAAAATGAAACATATTTCATTTAGTCCTAAGTTCTTTAGTGACACCAACCACTGTCTTCAAGCTCAGTCCCTTTTGACTTTCCTGAGCATGATTGAGTTACTCAGAAAACATACATGAGTAAAAGGTTTTGTTTTTTCCCAGGTCATCATTGCTTTACTCCCGTGTGTTACCGGGGCCTCATTATGTGGGAAGTAAAGAATAGTGACACTGTGACCTTCCAGACATGTCGTAAGAGGTGACTAAGGAGGTTGATCGATGGCTTGACAAGCTGTCATTGTAAAAATCATTGTTATGGAAACAGAACCATAGATTTTAGAAGCAGTGATCTCTGTAATATGTGCCACTTCAGCACACAGGGGTTTCTGTTTTTGAGATTGTAGTTCTGCCCTATGTGCCATCTTCGGCTAGAAAGGACAATAGATAGATCATTGCTTTGCTGTTGCCATGATCACCATGGTAGAACCACTGGTGGTTACTGCCAAAGTACCACTTTCCTTCCTTACAAGTAAAGAAGTAAAGGCATCAAGATGCACCAAGATGCATCCATATAGTTGGATTTGTTTATATCCTTATATATATTTTGTGTGTTGTTGTTTGTTGTTTCAGCTGAAGGCCTACTTGGCCGGAACGTCAATTTTTGCTTCTTTTTTTTTTCCCATGTGACTGAGCCAGTGAAAGCCCATAAGTTCAGACTGTGCTGAAACATACATAATAGACATATAGAAACATAACAAAAATGAAAAAAAAATATATGAAGTACTCCTGAATACTAACCTGAATTGGAATAAACTCAAAAATATTGTTGCTTAGCAACAGTTGCTGCAGGTTGACCATTTCCTCAATGGCGTGTGGCAGGCTGGTCATTTTATTGCCAGATAAACCAAGACGGAGAAGTTTGGACAATTTACAAGCAGAAGGATTTAGAAATACCAGAGCATTTCTTTCAAGTCCCAATATCTTAAAAAAATAAACATTTTGATATCTTTTATTTGTGCAAGTTAAAATGAATATTTATTTCAAGTTTTGGTTGTATTCCTTTGATAGATATTCTTATAGTTTTGGTTTTGCATGGATACAAATTCTTGGTCTAGGTTCTATTTCTTGGGTACAAATTTGTGGTTTTTGTTCTATTATTTGGATACAAATTTTTAGTTTTTGTTCTACTGCTTGGAAACAAATTTTGGGTTTTTGTTATATTGGTTGGAGAATTAATTCCCTTCACCGTTTCTCTCATATATCATCATCATCATTGAGTGCCGTTTCTGCAAAGAAGGTTGGCTACCATGTAATGCCATTCCACTCTGTCTCTTGCTTTGATGGTACAGATTGTTATAGGCTGACTTGTCCATCTTTTGATGTTACTCATCCATGTTAGTCTTGATCTGCCTTTGCCTCTTTTACCTTGTATTTTCCCTTCCAATATTACTTTTAGTAGGCTTTTGTGTCTTTTAACATGCCCCAAAAGTCTCATTTGTCTTGTTCTAATTGCGTTTAGTAGTTCTCTTTTCATTTTTAGTTGTTTTAAAAGTCATTGTTTGTTTTCTTTTCCTTCCATCCAATTCTACCAATTCTTCTATAAATCCCTATTTCAAAGGCTTCAATTTTCTGTTTTAGCCCTGATGTTATTTGTTTTGATGTTAGTATACTTTTCATGGCATTAAAAATTAACTCATATATATATATTATATATATATGAGATAATATATATATTATCTAAAATATTACTAAGAATAATCATGAGACATGTAAGGAACAAAATAAAAACCAGAAATAAGTGAGGAACAATGTGGATTTGTGGAAGGAAAGGGCACCAATAATGCAATATACATCTTAAGAACATTGATAGAAAGATCTATAGAGGTAAAGAAAGATCTATATATGTGCTTTATAGACTACACGAAAGCATTTGACAAAGTAAAGCATGTGGAAATAATCAATATGCTGGAGAAATTAAACATTGATGGCAAGGATCTGCGAATCATAAAAAACATGTACTGGCACCAAACAGCAGCTATACGAATTAACAACCAAACAGGACAATTCCAATATATAAAACAAGGAGTCAGACAAGGCTGTGTTCTGCCACCGGATTTGTTTTCACTTTACAGCGAATATATTATGAGATTAATAGTAGACAAAAAAGGAATTGAAGTCAACGGTCACAACATAAATAATTTGCGATATGCGGATGACACAGTCTTAATAGCAGAGACAGAGAATGAACTACAAGAAATGAGAGACATAATAGTACAAGGAAAGCAACAAGAAGGGTCTCTGTCTGAATAGTAAGAAAACAGAAGTAATGGTTATATCGAAGAAACAATTACCAGAATCATGCAGCATAAAATTAAATGAGACAAATCTGAAACAAGTGCAACGTTTCAAATACTTGGGCACAATAATAACATCAGATGGGAGATGCACCACAGAAATAAAAAGCAGAATAGCTCAGGCCAAAATAGCATTTCAGAAAATGAAAAATATCTTATGCAACAAATCTATGTCAATAAAAATGAGAAAGAGAGTTCATCGGTGCTATATAGAACCAATTCTGACCTATAGAAGCGAATCATGGACAGTAGACAAACAAATGAAAAGAACATTGAAGGCCACAGAGATGGGATTTCTCAGAAGAATGTTGAAAGTTCCCTGGACAAAAAAAGGGAGCTCTTAAAAAACATCAGAAAGAAGCAATCAACATTTTTCGGGCACATCATGAGAAGAGGAAAGTTGGAATACTTCGTTACAACTGGCAAAATAAAAGGAAAGTGAGATCGCGGACGACAAAGAGAGAAAATACTGGATGGCTTGGTGTCACGGCATGGAAAACAGTCAACAACAGAACTGATACGATGCACTGTAGATAGAAGATTGTGGAGGGACATGATCACCTACGCCAACCGGTATGGCACATGATGATGATATATATTATCTGTGTAATACATGTGTCATTAGTTTATGGGAAACTGTGATATCTGCCCTATTTTCATTTTCATTAACAAATTCATTTTTACGATAGCGGCTTGTTAAACCTCTGATCAACGGTTCCATTCCAAGCCGGGGAAAAATAATTCCTCCATTTTGGATACAAAGCTTAAGTATTGATGGGAGTTTTTTTTTTCTTTTTTCGTTTGCCAGCTTTTACCTTGGACAAAGTCCCTAGAGACTAGGAACTGAATTTTGCGTGTTAATCCATTTTTCCCTGGCAGCTGTGTGCACAGGGGTCCCTTGCCGCACAGGCAGATAACTCCAACTTTGGAGGTAATCATATTTTTTTCCGTCAATGAGTAATTGATGTTTCAAGCCGGACCTCCCTGCTGAGACCAGAGGTGGTTGCCGCAGAGAGAAATTATAAATAAAAATCCCAACCGGTGCAGCCAGGATTTGAACCTACAACCTCTCTGTCTTGAGGCCGGCGTCTTGCCTCGAGGCCAACCAGTCCCCCGTTGATGGGAGTCAGACTTACTATTTGACAAATTTTCTAGTCTGCACATTTCTCGGAGAGTTTCACCTGAAGTTTTTCTAGCTTACACTGACTCTCAGAGCATTTTACCTTCAAAATGTATAGTCTGCACAGACTCTCAGAGAGTTTTACCCACAAATTTTCTAGTCTGTACAAAGTCACAGAGAGTTTTACCTGCAAATTTTCTAGTTTGCATATACTATCTGGCAGCGTAGTCAGCATGTTGTCGTTCACTCCGAGCACACGAAGCTGTTTCAGATCACCAATGTTGTTTGGCAGACTTTCTAAACGATTTCCATTGAGAAGAAGTTGATTCAGCAAACTTAAATTGGTTATCTCTGGTGGTATGGAAGAGATCTCATTATTTGACAAATCAAGAACCTGAAATGGATGAGAAAATTCTGAGATTTACAAACATGAAATGGATAAAAAGAATTATGAAATCTATAAACGTGAAATAAATGAGAAAATTATGGGATTTACAAACATGAAATGGATCAAAAGAATTATGAGATCTATAAACGTGAAATAAATGAGAAAATTATGAGATTTACAAACACAAAATGGATCAAAAGAATTATGAAATCTATAAACGTGAAATAAATGAGAAAATTATGAGATTTACAAGCACGAAATGGATAAAAAGAATTATGAGATCTACAAACATGAAATAGATGAGAAAATTATGACATTTTGAGTTATTAGCATGTCATCATCATTACACTCAGAACATTATGAGATTTACAAATATGAAATGGATAATAAGAATTATGAGATCTACAAACATGAAATAGGTGAGAAAATCATGAGATTTGCAAACATGAAATGGATTTTTTAAATGTATCGAAATATACAAATCTCGGAATGAGAACTGTGCTAATTACCTTCCTATCAACGTTCAAATAATCATTGCATACTGTCTGTTCCATTTATGTTTCAGGCACATGAAAGTCCATCAATAGAAATCTATTTTGTTGTCTGTACTGAGCCAGCCTTTCAACTCCACCCCAAGGGAAGCCATCTTTCTTCAGTTCTAAATCAACCATTCCACTTCATGTCTCTTTTGGTATTTTGCGCGTTCTTCTACCATCCGAATTTCAAGAAAGACTACTCTCAGTGCAGTTGTCTGAGAAACTCTGAGAACATGGTCTATCTAGTGCTTTATCCTTTTTAAGACATCTATCATCATCATCAAGTACCAAGCCTGCTGGTTTAGATGATCATGTCTCTCCACAACTTTTGATCTCGACAGTTATTTATCATTTCTGTTGTTGTCCTTCTGCCAAGCCATTCTCTTAAGCTGCCTGGTATCTTTTCTCTTTGTTTCCCTCTATCTTTTCATCTCTAAATTTCTCAGTTGTCACAATATATTCCAGCTGTTCCCTTCTCCTTACATGGCCAAATAATGATGATTGTTTCTTCCTAATACTGGAAATTAGCTCTCTTCTTGCTTTGGCCTCTTTCAGAACTGTTTCACTACTCTTCTTAGCTGTCCATGGTATCCTCAACATTTTTCTGTACAACCACATTTCTACAGCCTCCAGTGATTTTCTTGTCTGTTGTCCTATTGTCCATGATTCACATCTATATATTAAGACTAGCTCTACATAACATTTAAGAACTATTTTTCTTGTTTCTGTTGTCAAAAATGGATTGCACTGTATCTTCCTCATTTTTGGAAAGCTGTGGACATTTATAATGATATAATTTGGGAAAGCTTCTTTATGAAGATCTTTGTTCGATATAAGTCTGGACAAAAAAAAATACCAAGTATTATGCAACGACATCTGTTTTGAAAGATCTCTAGTTTGAAGCAAATGAACTTGCTAAGTTTCCATTTTTCTGATTCATACAATAGGGTAGTTATTAAATTGGATTTGAAGATGCAAATTTTAGTGTTAGTTTTCATATAAGTGCATATCAGATGTTCTTAAGACATTCTGTACCATGAGCCACAAGATTTAGCTTTAGTCACCAATGAAAGTAACCTAGGAGCTGTGTCTTGCAACTGTTAATTTATTCATGTTTCTTGTTAACGTAATCTATGCTAAAAACATGTAATTCTCCTATTTAAAATATTTTCCACAGAGGCAGTAGTTCAATCTGTCCACAAACAAAAACTTTCACATTAATTTTTGCTTTTTTTATTACTATTATTATTTTAATTATTATTATAATTAATATTATTTCTATTATTATTTCTATTATTATTGTTACTATTATTGCTATGGATTTAAATACCTAGGAACAATGCTAACCTCAGATGGTAGATGTAAAACAGAGGTGAGGTGCAGAATGGCTCAGGCAAAAGCAGCTTTCCAAAAAATGATGAAGATACTGTGAAATCCATTTTTGACAATAGAAACAAGAAAAAGATTTCTTAAATGTTATGTTGAACCAGTCTTAATTTATAGATGTGAATCATGGACAATAGGACAACAGACAAGAAAATCACAGGCGGCTGTAGAAATGTGGTTTTAGAGAAGAATGTTCAAATTACCATGGACAGCTAAGAAGAGTAATGAAAACATTATGAAAGAGACCAAAGCAAGAAGTGAGCTAATTTCCAATATTAGGAAGAAACAATCATCATTTTTGGCCATGTAATGAGAAGAGAAAATCTGTAATATATTGTGACAACTGGGAAAGCTGAGGGATGAAGTGATAGAGGTAAACAAAGAGAAAAGATACTAGACAGTTTAAGAGAATGGCTTGGCAGAAGGTCAATAACAGATATAATAAATAATTGTCGAGATCGAAAATTGTGGAGAGACATGATCACCTACACCAGCAGGCTCGTTACATGATGATGATTGCTATTATTATTTTTATTATTATTATTGTTGTTGTTGTTGTTGTTAGTATTATATTTTTGTTATTGTTGTTATTGTTCTTTTTGCTATTATTATTGCTATTATTGCTATTATACGGAAATTCTTAACCGTCCACTACCTCACAGTTTAATAGATTTTGAAGCTGAAACACCAGCAGCAGAATTAGATGTAAATTTAGATGACTTCACCTTGAGTGAAATAGAAACCACCTTAAAGCTAATGACCAATAACAAGGCTGCTGGAGAGGATAAGTTAACAGCTGAGATCCTCAAGGCAATTGATAGCCATAATTTAATACATCTCCAAAAAATGTTCAACATCATTTGGAAAACAGAGAAGACGCCTCATAAATGGAAAAAAGGAATCATTGTTAAGATCCCACAAAAGGGCAATCTTAGAGATTGTAACAACTGGAGAGGCGTGACACTTTTGTCAGTTGCCTCAAAGTTATTCTGTAAAATCATCCTAAATAGAATAAAGGATTCAATAGATACAGTAATGCGTGAAGAACAGGCTGGGTTTAGAAAAGGGAGAAGCTGTCTTGACCACATTTTCACTCTACGACTTATATTGGAGGAACACATTGAAAAGCAAAAACCTTTTGTACTTAACTTCATCGACTTCAAAAAAGCATTTGATAGTATTCATAGAGATTCTTTGTGGAAAATTCTGAAGCAATATGGTTTACCATCAAAAATCATAAATATTATCAAAGACATGTATGATGGTTACACATGTGCAGTTCGAACAGAGGAAGGACTGAGTGAATGTTTCCCAATAGAAACTGGGGTTAAACAAGGATGTATTTTATCGCCCTTGTTATTTGGAATTGTTATGGACTTCATAATGAAGAAATGCTGCACTGGTAATAAAGGCATCGAATGGATACAAGGAGACCATTTGGAGGACCTCGACTTTGCTGATGACATAGTTCTCATCAGCAGTCAGATAAAAACGATGCAGGAAAACACAAATGAACTATCATCAATAGCCAGCAAAATTGGGCTTGAGGTCAATCATGAAAAGACTAAAGTCATGAAAAGTTTAATTCCAACAAGTGACAAAATATACATGGAAAACAAACCAGTAGAAGAGATCGATCACTTTATCTATCTTGGAAGTCACATTGATCGAGAAGGGGATACGAGCAAAGAAATTAGAATCAGACTGGCTAAAGCAGCAATGTCTTTCAGAAGCCTTGAAAAGTTGTGGAAATCAAAACTCATTAGCACAAACACAAAACTTAGGCTATTCAAATCAAATGTACTATCAACCCTTACGTATGCGTGTGAAAGCTGGAAAACAACAAGAGATATAGAAACAAAATTGAACACATTCGAAAATAAATGTCTAAGGAAAATACTTGGTATAGAATGGAACGAATTCAAAACAAACGAGGAAATTAGAGAAATCGCCAATCAACCACTAATATCTTCAGTAATAAAGAAAAGACGATGGTCATACGTTGGACATGTGATGAGAAGAGATAATAATCGAATAGCAAAGCAAGCCCTCATATGGGAAACAACAGGTAAAAGAAAAAGAGGAAGACCCAGGGAGACACTGAGAAGAACATTGATGAGAGAGGCAAGAGCAGCAGGAATCGGCTCCCTCAATGAGATAGAACTGCTTGCACAGAACAGAGACAGATGGCGAGATTTGATAAAATATCTTTAAAAGAAAACTGCTAGAACAAAAATTCATATAGGAGAAGGTGTATCTTGGTCTACGCCCTATGGGCCGGTTACGGCTCGAAAGGTCAATAGATTGCTATTATTGGAAGGGAAAATACAAGGTAAAAGAGGCAGAGGCAGAATAAGACTAACATGGAAGAGTAACATCAAAAGATGGACAAGTCAGCTTATGAGAACCTCCTGCACTATCAAAGCAAGAGACAGAAGAGAATAGCGATCCATGGTAGTCAACCTTCGATGCAGAGACGGCACTCAATGATGATGATGATTATTGCTATTATTATTGTTATTATTATATTTTTGTTATTGCTATTATTTTTAAATTATTGTTTGTTATTATTTATTATTGGTGTTGATGATAATGGTGAGAATGAAAATGATTGAGATGTTGAATTACCTGCAGTTTGCTGAGGTTACAAATCTGTTTGTTGACCACATGAATGTTGTTCCCAGTGAGGACCAATGCCTCAAGCTTGTTGAGAAGCTTAATATCGTCTGGCACACGTTCAATGTCATTGTTCAAAAGAAACAAGCAACTTAGATCACTAAGTTCAAAAACTGCTTCTGGTATTTCTCTGAATCCTTTATTATTAAGTTCCAGGCAAGTCTATGGAAGAAAAGGAAGGAGAAATGAAAAAAAAAATTGTTTGGTTAAATCAGCATCATTGAGTGCCATCTCCGCAACGAAGGTTGGCTACCATTGAGCGCCATTCCATTTTGTCTCTTGCTTTGATGGTGCAGATTGTCATAGGCTGACCAGTCCATCTTTTGATATTACTCGTCCATGTTAGTCTTGGTCTACCTCTTTTACCTTGTATTTTCCCCTCCAAGATTACTTTTAGTAGGCTGTTGTGTCTTTTAACATGCCCCAAAAATTTCATTTGTCTTGTTCTAATTGTGTTAAGTAGTTCTCTTTTCATTTTTAGTTGTTTAAAACTTCATCGTTTGTTTTCTTTTCCTTCCATTCAATTCTACCCATCCAATTCTGCCCATTCTATAAATCCACATTTCAAAGGCTTCGATTTTCTGTTCTGTTTTCTTGTCTAATGTCCACGTTTCTGCACCATACAGGAATATTGAGAAGATGTAACATTTTGCCATTCTTAGTTTTAGCCCTGTTGTTATTTGTTGGTTACAGCTTTATGTAATTAATAGACAACACACTTTTGAACAATGTTTTAGCTTAATAGGTCTTCAGCAGGAACAAAAAAAAAAAACAACACACACACACACAAATATGTAAGTAAATAAAACTTGTCCTACATAGTTAACTAAAAATGAAGGATCCAAAACAAAATAATATCGAATTAGTATGAGAAACAAAAATAAAATTGTCTTCCTAGTAAACTGCACAGTGGTCAGAAGCAAAATGAACGAGTGGCACGATACACTAGGTGTTATTGACCAGCCAATGGGAAGGTCAAAAACAAATTCAGCTTTACTGCAGCTTTGCATCTTTCTGCATTAATTTGCCATTCTTTGCTTTGACCCCTCTAAGGAAAATGTCAGTATTGTATCAATCATAGATACATGATAAAAAAATATTTAACATCAAATATGAATATCAAAAAGACTAAAACTATGATCATAAACAAAGAAAATTCTCAAGACCTACAATAAAATATCAAAGATGAAGGAATACATTTGGAGACAGTTCAGAGCTACAACTACCTGGGACATACTATAACCAATTATGGAAAATGTAAAATTGAAATAAACAAAAGAATAGATATGGCAAAAAGTAATTTAATGCCAAGAAAAATATACTAACATAAAAAACAAATAACACCAGGGCTAAAACTAAGAATAGCAAAATGTTACATCTTCTCAATATTCCTGTATGGTGCAGAAACATGGACATTATAAAAGAAAACAGAACAGAAATTTGAAGCCTTTGAAATGTGGATCTATAGAAAAATAGGTAGAATTGGATGGAAAGAAAGGAAAACAAATGATGAAGTTTAAGAACAACTAAAAATGAAAGAGAACTACTAAACACAATTAGAACAAGACAAATGAAGTTTGTGGGGCATGTTAAAAGACACAACAGCCTAATAAAAGTAATATTAGAAGGGAAAATACAAGGTAAAAGAGACAGCGGCAGACCAAGACAAAAATGGACGAGTAACATCAAAAGATGGACTGGTCAACCTATGACAATCTGCACCATCAAAGCAAGAGGCAGAATGGAATGGCGCTCCATGGTAGCCAACCTTCGATGCAGAGATGGCACTCAATGATGATGATGAACATCAAATATAGTGTTTATAATATGAATAGAAGATAAGTATATGGCACATATTGAAAAGAGACAACAAAAGAATTTCAAAATAGGCTTTTATATGGGAAGTATCATTATCATCATGTGCCATACCAGTTGGCGTAGGCGATCATGTCCTTCCACAATCTTCTATCTACTGTGCAATACATCAGTTCTGTTGTTGACTATTTTCCATGTCATGACACCAAGTTATCTAATATTTTCTCTCTTTGTCATCATCTCTATTTCCCTGTATTTTGCCAGTTGTAACCAAGTATTCAAATTTTCCTCTTCTCATGATGTGCCCCCGAAAAATGTTGATTGTTTCTTCCAGATGTTTCTTTAGAGCTCCCTTTGTGGGCTTTTTAGCTGTCTAGGGAACGTTCAACATACTTCTGAGAAATCCCATCTCTGTGGCCTCTAATCATCTTTTCATTTGTTTGTTTACAATCCATGATTCACTTCCATTGGCTCTATATAGCACCAATGAACTCTCTTTCTCACTTTTATTGACATAGGTTTGTTGCATAATGTGTTTTTCATTTTCCGAAATGCTATTTTGGCATGAGCTATTCTGCTTTTCATTTCTATGGTATATCTTCCATCAGATGTTATTATTGTGCCCAAGTAATCAACGCATATTGATGGGAAGTATCAGGATACAGAAAGAGGAAGAACTAGAGAGACATTGAAAAGAACACTTATAAAAAAAGCAAAGTTGGCAGGCATAGACTAATTGGATAATATCGAACATTTTGCCCAGAATAGATATTCTTGATGAAAAAACTACGAGTTCTATGCAGTGCCTAGCAGCCCAGGAAGGATCAAAATCAAGATATCGCTTTAACAGCCACTGTGACATGATACCGACCACATCACCAAAAACTGTGACATTGGTCTTGGAATTGGAAATTGGTTACAAATACCATATTCCCCATATGTGTAAACACCCTGTATGCCTAAACACCATATTCTCCATATGTATAAACACCATATTCTCCATATGTCTAAACACCATATTCTCCATATGTATAAAAACCATCAATTCCAGTTAAAATAGCGGATAAGCAGCAGGAACCATACAACCTCAATCTGAAAAGTGTTCCTTGTTGCAATTTTCCCTATTCCAAGTTCAGCTTACTGCCGGAGGTACTGAGTTTAGTGCTCTGTGCACACTATGAGCTGTGTGTTTCATCCGGATCGTGTTTTGATATTCCAATTGCTTAGGATGAATGATGATATCATATGACTGTCGGTACCGTTTGGCCTTATGTCTTTTGGTGTGTGCTGTAGCTGCTATGATGGGAACTGCAGCTGCCTTTCTTTGTTTGGATCTATCTGGGCATTTGAAAATGTATATCTATCAGGGTATTTGAAATGTTCATATCTATCTGGGAATTTTTTTTTTTCGTTCGCCAGATTTTACCTCTGACAAAGTCCCTAGAGACTACAAACTGAATTATGCGTGTTAATCCATTTTTCCCGGGCAGCCATGTGCACAGGGATCCCTCGCTGCACAGACAGATAACTTCGACTTTGTAGGTACTCATATTTTTTCCGTTGTTAAGTAATTGATGTTTCAAGCCCAGGCCTCACTGCTGAGACCAAGGGTGGTTGCCGCAGAGAGAAATCATAAATAAAAATCACAACCAGCGCAGTCTGGATTTGAACCCACACCCTCTGTCTCGAGACAAGCATCTTGCCTTGAGACCAACCAATACTCCATCTGGGAATTTGAAATATGCATATCTTTCTGGGAATTTGAAATGTGCATATCTTTTTGGGAATTTGAAATGTGCATATCTTTCTGGGAATTTGAAATGTGCATATCTTTCTGGGAATTTGAAATGTGCATATCTTTCTGGGAATTTGAAATGTGCATACCTTTTTGGGAATTTGAAATGTGCATATCTTTCTGGGAATTTGAAATATGCATATCTTTCTGGGAATTTGAAAGGTGCATATCTTTCTGGGAATTTGAAAGGTGCATATCTTTCTGGGAATTTGAAATATGCATATTTTCTGCGAATTTGAAATGTGCATATCTTTCTGGGAATTTGAAATGTGCATATCTTATGCCTTTGTTGCTTCTGCATTTGCTCAACAACTAGTCCCAGTTATTGTTCATCCTTAACAAGATGTTAAATAGGTGGGTGTACATGCATTTAAAGGAAGCTATTTCCAAGTAAACTTGGGAAGGTGGAGGAATCTTCATCAGTTGTGGTTCACTATTTCTAACTCAAGCGGCGAGGTATGAGTCACTGACCACTTTCAGTCCTGGGGCTGTTGGTCACTATAGGCTTTATATTTATAATTATTAATAAATTAAATTAGAGAAATCGCCAATCAACCACTAATATCTTCAGTAATAAAGAAAAGACGATGGTCATACGTTGGACATGTGATGAGAAGAGATAATAATCGAATAGCAAAGCAAGCCCTCATATGGGAAACAACAGGTAAAAGAAAAAGAGGAAGACCCAGGGAGACACTGAGAAGAACATTGATGAGAGAGGCAAGAGCAGCAGGAATCGGCTCCCTCAATGAGATAGAACTGCTTGCACAGAACAGAGACAGATGGCGAGATTTGATAAAATATCTTTAAAAGAAAACTGCTAGAACAAAAATTCATATAGGAGAAGGTGTATCTTGGTCTACGCCCTATGGGCCGGTTACGGCTCGAAAGGTCAATAGAATAAATTAAAACATAAAGGACTCAGTCTCAATAGCAAAAAGACAGAAATAAAGGTAACAAGGAAAAAGTCATATCACCGCAATGCTTAATAAAAACAAGTGGAACAAATTTAAAACAGGTAAATTAATTTAAATGTCTGGGAACAATCTTAATCTCAGATGATAAATGGACAACAGAGGTGAGATGCAGAATGGCTCAAGCACAAAAGCAGCTTTCCAAAACATGAGGAAGATATTGTGAAATCCATTTTTGACAAGAAAAAGAGTTTTTAAATGTTATGTAGAGCCAGTCTTAATATATAGATGTGAATCATGGACAATAGGACAACAGACAAGGAAATCACTGGAGGCAGTAGAGATGTGGTTTTACAGAAGAATGTTGAGAATACCATGGACAGCTAAGAAGAGTAATGAAAATGTTCTGAAAGAGGTCAAAGCAAAAAGAGAGCTAATTTCCAATATTAAGAAGAAACAATCATCATTTTTGGCCATGTAATGAGAAGAGAACAGCTGGAATATATTGTAAAAACTGGAAAAACTGAGGGATGAAGAGATAGAGGGAAGCAAAGAGAAAAGATACCAGACAGCTTAAGAGAATGGCTTGGCAGAAGGTCAACAACAGAAGTGATAAATAACTGTCAAGATTGAAAGTTGTGGAGAAACATGATCACCTATTCCAGCAGGCATGGTACTTGGTGATGATGATTAAAAAATAGCTAACAAGTTAATTTTTATTTTTTAAAACATTATATTAAAACATGAACTAAGAAATAAATAACAATTTTTAAATTGTTATATTAATGCATAACTAACAAATTAGTAATAATTTTAAAACTGTTATATTAAAATATAACTAACAAATTTATAACAACTGTTACCTTAGGTCCTTGTACAAATAATTGGTTGAGATACTTATTGAACTTCTTCCCTTGTGTTTTCTTCTTCCCTGTGGTTTTATCATAACCTTTTGATTGTCTACGTTTAGAATAGTCTGTACCTGGCAGGAAAAGAATTGAAAAGAATGAAGTTTTCTCAGTGCATCATTTGCAAGTGCTGCAGCTTGCTTGCTTGCGTTCACCCGATGACTAAAGGAGTGTGCCTCTTCATCATCTGTCCTGAAAAGGACATTTAGTGGGTGTGTCTACATTGTGTTGTGGTTTGCAGTATAACTGTGATATTTGCGCCTTTCGACCCAACACATCCGACTTCAGCATGACATTTTTTAGTACCTGGTTATCTTCCCTCTTTGATCCCTATTCACTTGGCCAGACTAGAAAGGTTAGTCTGTTACTAGAGGCACCACGGAGAGGTGGAGCCAGGTCTGGATGGTTCTGGTTCATTGATCCTGGCGCAAGCCATCAGCTGTGAGTCGCTGACAACTTCCAGCTCTGGTGCTGTGAGGTGCACCTTCGCCTCCTCATTTATAAGTGAATGTAAAGGATATCTTCTTCTACTTAGCATTTACCCATTAAGTGGGCGTGGATGTGTTATGTCAATAGTTTATGGCAGAGTTGCAATATCTGTGACCACCTATTTCTCCACTTATTTATTCAGCCCACCTACCAATTTTAGTTCAGCCAGTGACAGACCAAGGGGAGCCGCGATAGCTCAGTGGTTAGTGAACTGGACTACAAAGGAAAAGAGATAATGCTCGATCCCAACCGATGGCTTCCGGGTTCACCCAGCCTTAAATGGGTACCAGATTTTTTCTGGGAAAGTAAAGTGGCACGGGCGTAATACCGACCACATTACCCGAAAAATCATGTGCTGAAGGTCTAAAATTTATGGTCACTAACACCATATTTCCTGTGTGTTACCGGGGCCTCATTATGAGTAAAGAATAGTGACACTGTGACCTTCCAGGCATGTCATAAGAGGCTACTAAGGAAGTTGATTGATGGCTTGACAAGCACTAACTCTTTACTTAGTGTTTTTTTAGTGGCTGACCAAGCTTTGGACCACAGGGAAGTGACTTTTTTTCCCCTTTCTTGAGTATCTAGCATATTATCATCATGTAGTTAGGTTTGTGTATATATCCATATATATATTTTTGTGTTGTTGTTTGTTGTTCCAGCTGAAGGCCTACTTGGCCGAAACGTTCAACTTTTGTTTAGTTTCTCACTTATGTAAAGCTGTCACCATACCACTTTTTTTTATCTTTTTTTTGTTAAAACTGTCATTATTATCATCAGCTTTACAGCAGCTTTGCATCTCTATGCATCTTGATGCCTTTACTCCTTGAGAGTCTTAGTGGGGTGTAACATTGGATGTGTTGAGATGAAAGGTACAAATACAAATATCACAGCTGACTGCAAACCACAACAAATTGCATCTGGTCTATTTTACCCAAGGCACCAGTTTCACTGCAGCTGGGGCTCTTGTTATCCACTCTACTGCCTGTGCCAGCATTTCTAGAAACATGCTTAAACTGTTTATTCCTGCTGATGTTGATATATATGACGACATATATGATATATATGACGACATATATTATATATATGATGACATATACCCAACTGACAGCTTCTGGGTTCTATCTATCTATCTATTGTCCTTTCGAGTCGAAGATGGCACATAGGGCAGAACCACAATCTCAAAAACAGAAACCTTGCATGCCAAAGTGGCACATATTGCAGAGATCACTGCTCTAAAATATATGGCGCTGTTTCCATAACAATACTTTTTACGATGACAGCTTGTCAAGCTATTGATCAAGCTCCTTAGTCGCCTCTTACGACATGCCTGGAAGGTCACAGTGTCACTATTCTTTACTTCCCTCATAATGAGGCCCCGGTAACACACAGGAATGGGTCACCCAGCCTTAAATGGGTACTGGATTTTTTTTCCGGGAAAGTAAAGCAATATGGGTATAATACTGACCACATTGCCCCAAAAATCATGTGCTGAAGGTCTGTAAAATTTATGATCACTAACACCATATTTCCTATACGTCACTTGGCGTGATGGGTCTTTTTACTTTTACTTATGATGATATATATATATATGATATATATGACGACATAGTAATAGTCATCAGGTAAAAACATACGAAGTATTAAATATGTATACTAAGTGTCTTATAGCATCCAGAAATTATAACAGTGAGAGTAGGCACTGAACCAATTCTAAGCTACATATAGAAACAACAAATAAGCTGGTTTGCCCATCTAGAAAGAATGTTATTCGATTTTTTACCATACAAAGCGTGTAATAAAAGAAGAGAAGGGAGAAGAACAAGAGGCAGGTGCAGAGTAAGATTGACAGACATCATCAACGAAACACTATAACAACAACAGGCAATGTTTGAAGCTGCCTAAAGAGGATGAGAACCTGAGCTGTATCCTTCAACACCTGAATGCAAGAGGGAGGGAGGGAGGGAAGGAAGGAGGGAGGGAGGTAGAGAGGGAAGGAAGGAAGGGAGGGAAGGAAGGAGGGAGGGAGGTAGAGAGGGAAGGGTGGGAGGGGAGGGAGGAAGGAAGGAAGGGGATGAAGGGAGGGAGAGAAGGAGGGAGGGAGGAAGATCCAGAAGTAAAACAGGGATGTGTCCCACCACTCATGTTCATAACTTCATCATCATCATCATCAAGTGCCGTCTCTGCAATGAAGGTAAGCTACCATGGAGCGCCATTCTGCTCTGTCTTTTGCTTTGATGGTGCAGGTTGTCATAGGTTGACTTGTCCATCTTTTGTTGTTACTCTTCCATGTTAGTCTTGGCCTGCTTCTGCCTCTTTTACCTTGTATTTTCTTCTCCAGGATTACTTTTAGTAGGCTGTTGTGTCTTTTAACATGACCCAAAATCTCATTTGTCTTGTTTGAATTGTGTTTAGTAGTTCTCTTTTCATTTTTAATTGTTTTAAGACTTCATTGTTTGTTTTCTTTTCCTTCCATCCAATTATACCTATTCTTCTATATATATCCACATTTCAAAGGCTTTAATTCTCTGTTCTGTTTTCTTGTCTAATGTCCATGTTTCTGCAAGTTCATATATTACATTGACACTATTAGTAAAGATACCAAGCCCGAAACTGAAAATATTATTGTACTACTTTTTGCAGATGACCAGGCCTTAATATAAGAAACACCAAAGAAATTGCAACATCTCCTCCATGGCTCTTTGAGTCAGAAGTGTGAAGCAAATTAAATATTAATTATGGCAAAAGGAGAGAGATGCAATGTGTAGATATTTACATTAGAGGTCAAAGGTTAAAATAGGCATCAGAGTTTAAGTACTCAGAACAACATTCTCTAAAAATGGAAAAATGGATAAAGAAGTTAACATTCGGTGTAGTTAGGCAAACCAGGTATTGAAACAGCTAGACGATCTCCTACAACACTTGACAATCACGCTCATAAAAGGAAAAAAGATTATACAAAGCTTATCTATCTCTATTCTGTGTTATCAGGGCAAAATACAGTCACTCACAAGTCTGGAAAGAAAGTTAGCTCCACAGAAATGAGATGTCTGAGAAAAGCTGTAGTGGGGTGACCTGACGAGACAAAGTGAGAAATTAGATTATAAGTGAAAGAGTTGGCATAGAACCAATTTTAAATTACATACAAAGACATCGAATAGAATGATTTACTCACCTGCAGCGGATGAGAATGTCTAGTGATGACAAACAAATTAATACGAAGTATACATTTAAAGAGAAGGACTCAGTCTCAGTGCATGAAGCAGATGTACAACATCAGAGAAATTCTACAACAGTTAAATGTAATCACTGAGGCTGTCAGAAGAGCAAGAACCATATCTTTGTATCTAACTTCCCTTCGATTTTAAGTATTTTACTATTTCCATCAACACCCATTGAATTGAAGTGGTAGAAGGAAAAGATATAAAGAAAGAGAGAGAGAGAGTGTGTGTGTCACTGTAAAAGAACATTGACAACAACTGCAACACTCAACAGCGTCTAATCGTTTACACTACAATAGTTACACAGGACACTACAGACTATTTACTTAAGTTAATTTAGTACTCGTACTATACTATATAATAATTATATTATTTAGTATTAGTATTAACACACAGTGCAACACACAATTATTAAGAAAATCAAAGACTATTTGAGATGATTCCCTAGGCTTTAGTTTATATTGTATGGCGTATAATAGCTCAAGCTGTATATATAAACTATAATTAATTAATAACAACTAAGTATTTTTACTAAAACTCATTGTTAAGGCACACTCTGTGGGTTGGGTTCTGACGGCAACAATTACTGACTGATTAGGGTGGCAAGAATAGCGTCTCCGTTGCCATGAAACATAAGACGGAAGTAGAATAAATCTATAATTTCTTTACACAAGAGTTAGCACAAACGTCTTGTATAAAACTGAAACTTGCGCGCTGACTTTGTTGTCTGTTTTAGTTCATCATCATCATCACAATGGGTGATTGTATATCCCTAAAACGGCCGTACGCTAATAGTGAAAAGCGGAATGGAGTTTCGTACATGACTTTGCAGCACCAGGGTCACTCCCGGAGGTTCATGTTAGTCAGGAGGGATTAATAATTTCACAAATCACATTGCAGGGAGATCTTACAGTCTGTTGGATGTGCGACGGGGATAGTCCAATGACTAACTTTGTTTCATAAGTGCGGATTTAGAGTCAGGGTGATGTCCTAGCATCATCAAACGCTATACATAAAAAAAAAATGACAATCATTTTCAGGTGGACGTGAACTTCCTGTCAATATGGTGGATAGGCGGCAGGAACAATTAAAGGCTATATCTGAAAAGTGTTCCTTTTTGCATTTTCCTCATATTCCAAGTCCGGCTTGTTGCAAGAGCTACTGAGTTGAGTGCTCTGTGCACACTTTGAGCTGTTCGTTTCATCTGTTTTGATCGTGTTTCGATATTCCGATTGTTTACGATGAATGATGATATCGTATGATGGAGAACAGATGGCTGTGTTCACTTTCTGTGCGGTTTCGCCTTATGTCTTTTGGCGTGCGCTGAGACTGCAATGATGGGGACTACAGCTACCTTTCTTTGTTTGGGAGATGAAATAGTCATTCGGATGAATCCACTGGCACGGGTGGTTGAGCAATTATGGATTTTAATTTGTTTGCAGTAATAACGGGGCCTTCCATAACCATAATCCAAAAACTCTTTTCCCTGGATTTTCATTCCTCATAAACTCTAGGGAGGGACCCCCCACCCCAACCTTCTACTCAAGAAGATGGAAAACAACTTCCACTCCCGACCGAGCATTTGCAACTGGAGACATATCTATCAAAATAACCAGAAAAGTGCTGAACCAACTTGGAGATAGTGACCATAGACCAGTCAAACTTTCAGTGGCTCTTGCTCACAAACATGAGTTGCAAATACCTCTTCCCCGCTGGAACTATAAGAGAGCAGATTGGGCAAAGTTTGCAAGGCTCACTGATGCATATACTGCGCCTATCAACACCCACGAAAAGAAGGTCAATAATATGATAGAGCGGTTAACAAATGGAATCCTGAGAGCTGCTAAAGAATCCATTCCTAGAGGAGCAAGAAGAAACTACAAGCCATACTGGAGCAAGGAAGTACAAAGACTAGGAGAGGAACTGGACTCTGCCAGAGAACTAGCTGAAACATCACACGGCACAGAGAGCAACATTGCCTACAAAGCAACCTCGGCCAAATACAGACGTGAGGTTATGATATCAGCAAGACAGAGCTGGATAGACAAACAGAGAGCCTTAATCTAGACAAAAATTGTCATAAACTATAGAAACTTGCGAAAGCTCTGAGCGACGAAAACAACTGCCGACCTCCAATATCATTAACACACAATCAGAACATCCTCACAGGCAAAAGGGCAGCAAATCTACTAATAGAGTTTACAAAAACATTAGTAGAACAAACATTCCAATAGACAAACAGAAAGCTGCAAGGCGGGAAAACCAAGATGCAAAACACATGCCTTTAGCACCAGAAGAGCATCAGACGACCGACCATCTTTACCCCAACTGAATTAGATGTTGCCCTCAAAGGATTGAAACTCAAAAGTTTCCCTGATAAAGATGGAATCTCCAACGAAATGCTCCTAAATCTGGGACAGAAAGCCAAGAGCCAGCTTCTAAGGATAATAAATGCTGGCTGGAAGAGAGGTCATGTGTCTCTGACCTTTTCACATGACCTTTTCAATCTGGAAAGAAGCTATTATGGTGCCCATCGTCAAGCGTGGAAAGGATCCACTAGACCTAAGTAGCTATAGACCAATTGGCCTACTGAGACGCCTGAGTAAACTCATGGAAAGGCTGGTTAACAGAAGACTTATGTGGCATTTGGAGACAAAACAACAAATCGTACCACAACAAAGTGGGAAAATCAGATAGACAGAGCAAGGAAAAAAGCCAGAAAACGAACAAATAATATGAAGAAATTGGCAGGAACGGACTGGGGGGCAGACAATATTTTGAAAAGACTATACGTAGGAAGAGTCAGGCCAGTTCTAGAGTATGGAGTCGCAGCCTGGGCTATGGCTTCCAAATCACACCTTAGCAAAACTAACAGAACACAGAACCAAGCTGCCCGTATCATCACTGGTGCTATGAAATCTACACCTATCAAGACTCTAGAAACAGTAACAGGTTTATAACCCTTAGATGACAGACGGGTCACTAAAGTATTGCAACAAGCGGAGAAATATAGAAGGCTCCTTAGCCACCCCATGCACCAAAGAATAGCTGGTTCCGGAATTGTCAATGAACTAACTACTGGAGACCCAGTACTTTCCCAAACAATATCGAAACCCTTGGGCCCATCTGATATGTCTCCTCATGGAAAGCATAAAATACCAGAACTTAAGGAAAATATAACAAGAATCATGAAAAAAAGGCACCTAATCAGACACAGAAAGAAAACACGTAGCAGAAAACACATACACGATACCTACCCACAGGACTCTTGGTCCCACATATACACAGATGGTTCTGCTACAAATGCCACCATAAATGGAGAGGGAGGTGTGTTCTTGACGCTGTATAACCAGGACGAGATCACCAAATCAATAGCTACTGGACAATTCTCAAACAACTTTAAAGCAGAAACTGAGGCCATCAGAGATGCTGCAACACTGGCTACTCAACACAAAAATAACATGCACAATAAATTGGTGATTCTGACTGATGCACTGTCAGTATTATCAGCTCTAAAAAGCCTCACAAACAATGAACTAGATGATTTGAGAACAACCCTGGACCAACTATGCAATAACTTCCAGAGAGTAGTCATTCAGTGGATATCATCACACTGTAATATACACGGGAACGAACACACAGACAAATTAGCTAAAGAGGGAGGGAGATAACCACAAGCGAACCATCCGCTCAGTTATGATGAAGCCAAATCCATCCTTAAGGGTCAGTTCCATGTAAAATGGAAACGAGAACACCCAAAGCAGAACGAGAGTGACGGATACCATCAACTATCAAGGAGGGATGAAGTCATCATACTTCGCTTACGCACTGACCACAATAGAACGAGAAATCACATGTTCACCAAATTCAAAATAGGTACAACCAGCCTATGCCACTGTACACTGGACAATATGACTACAAAACATGTTCTACAGGATTGCCCCCCAGTACACAGAGTTCGGTTCGCCCAGTACATGGCCATGGACAATAAGACAGCAGACAAGAAAATCACTGGAGTCTGTAGAAATGTGGTTTTACAGAAAAATGTTGAGAATACCATGGACAACTAAAAAGAGCAATGAAAATGTTCTGAGAGAGGTCAAAGCAAAAAGAGAGCTAATTTCCAATATTAGGAAGAAACAATCATTATTTTTTGGCCATGTAATGAGAAGAGAACAACCGGAATATATTGTAACAACTGGAAAAATTGAGGGACGAAGAGATAGAGGGAAGCAAAGAGAAAAAAAATATCAGACAGCTTAAGAGAGCTTGGCTGAATGGTCAACAACAGAAATGATAGATAACTGTCGAGATCTAAAGTTGTGGAGAGACATGATCACCTACGCCAGTAAGCCCGGTACTGGATGATGAATAGGAAAATACAGATATGCACTTTATTCTCGAGCTGTTGTTCGTAACCCTATGCTACAGTCATGAGTACACCTGCGTGAAAGACATCGTCAATGATAGCTATCTTTTTAGATAGCTGAGTTAGCTGTGTGCTCTAGCGTTTGGTTTCTCGTGGCAAGGCGCTGTGCCAAGAAGTATGAGTTCGATTCTGCTTCTGACCATTTATTGTTCTTTGTGTTGTTTTTCGGTTTTGCGATTATTTGTGATTGTTTCCGAGTGCTGTGGGCATACATCTTCACCCTGAAATGATTACATGAACTATCCCCTCGGAAGTTTCCCGCCATAATACTATTCATTTATGATTATTTCTCTCCTACCAAAATGTTGCAACTGTTCTAAATTTTACCAAGATTATAACTAAAATGTAGAGCGCGATAGCTCAGTCGTTAGTGAACTGGACTACTAAGGACAAGGGGTAGGTTTCGATCCCAACCGACGGCTTCCGGGTTCACCCAGCCTTAAATGGGTGCCGGAATGTTTTCTGGGAAAGTAAAGCGGCACAGACGTAATACCGACCACATTACCCCAAAAATCATGTGCTGAAGGTCTGTAAAATTTATGGTCACTAACGCCATATTCCCTTTACGCCACTTGGCGTGACGGGGGCTCTTTACTTTTTTTTTTTTAAATAACTAAAATGTCCTTTTAGATTAGAATAAGCAAAAGCGATAAAGATGGCCGTGGTACGAACGCTGACCTCCCCTTTAGGCTGAATGAATTCAGCTGGAATATCATCACTTTCTGGTGACTTCCCTCTTTCAGGATTTTTTTTTTTTTTTTAACTGCGGAATGAACATTATCAAGTGTAAGCTCTCGGTTGTTTCCACCACTTTCTGTTAAAATATATGAGTGTTTTAAGCACATTTTAAGTAAATTATCAAGTCATGTGCCCTTCCCACATCCATGAGGGCTTTGATTATGTCAGCCCGATCCATTGGTTGACCGTCTTCAACGACAGCGCAGCTAGCCAATCCGTCCGCTCTCTCATGTCCCCGTGTTCCCGCATGTCCAGGGAAGTAGACAAAGTTGACCCAACGTATTTTTTACTTTTTACAATGACTCTACTCAATGCCTGCGTACAGAGCACGTTTCCACTTTCCTTGCGCAAGCCATCAGCTATGAGTCGCCGAGAGCTTCCAGTTCTAATGCCCTCAAACGCCTTGCCTCTGAATTAACGAAATAACATACATCACAATGCATATATCATCATGCAGAAGACGCACTTATGAGATAATTAAACTGAATACGCTCTCTCCCTCTCTCTGAAGAGAGAGAGAGAGAGAGAGAAACTGAAATTAGGCTACAGTGCGAACAGACGTGTTCTGATGGCTGTGACATCATATGTGACCCGGAAAATGCAGACTGTACGTGCAAGGAAACGTATTACGGATCAGAATGCACTCTCAAATGTCCAGACAACTGTTTCAACGACATCTGTGAACAGTCAACCGGGAACTGTGCATGCATGGAAACGTTCTACGGGTCAGGCTGCTCTCAAATCTCCGGACAACTGTTTGAACGAAACCTGTGAACAGTTAATCGGGGCCTGCGTCTCGTATGTCGATGATTCCCACGTTAAGAAGAGTCTGCAGACTACAACAAACCCAAGCATATAGATACCTCAATGTGTTTATGTGCTAGACTTGGTTCATTTCTTGGTGTTTTTTCCGTGAAGCAATAGCTCATATCTTAATGTGTTTCTGTGCTAGTCATGGCTCATGTCTTGGTGTGTTTGTGTGATATAACCGTGGCTCAAATCTTAGCTTATGTGTGTGCGTGTGCTAGCCATGGTTCATATCTTGGTGTGTGTCATGTTAGTCATATCTCATATCTTGGTGTGTCCGTGTTATTCATGTCTCATATCTTTATGTGCGTCTGAGTTTAGTAATATCTCATATCTAAGAGTGTATCTGTGTTAGTCATGTGTCATATCTTTGTGTGTGCATGTCTGTGTTTGTCACATCTCATATCCTTGTGTGTGCATGGCTATGTTAGTCACATCTCATATCTTTTTGTGTGCATGCCTATGTTAGTCATATCTGATATCTTTGTGTGTATGTCTATGTTAGGTATGTGTCATATCTTTGTGTGTGCACGTCTATGTCAGTCATATCTCATATCTTTATGTGCATGTTTATGTTAGCCATGTGTCATATATCTTGATGTGTGTCAGTGTTAGTCATGCCTCGTATCGCTGTGTGCATGTCTGTGTTGGTCACATCTCATATCTTTGTGTGTGCATGTCTGTGTTAGTCACCTCTAGTGACTCGGGCAGATGGTGCTCGTAAACCTGGGAGGGCCGACCATCTAAGGGCAGAATCCCCCTACAGAAAAGACAACCTGCTGCTTTGTAGGAAGATTGGGGACAATCAAAGGCTAAGGAAAGCAAACCTGAATAAAATGTTGGCTGAAATCGGATGCACTGGGCCACTGGCGCAGAACACAGTGCAACGTTTTTAACGGGTATTCATCAGAGTGGATCTGGCATACTCTAATGTGATGTTCCGTCTGTGGGGGCGATCAACACACTTAACCTGACAGCTGACTTCATGTAAGAGTCTAGAATCCTACTCTGATTGAGTCCTGATCGCAGAGAGAGAGAGAGAGAGAGAGAGAGAGAGAGAGAGAGAGAGAGAGAGAGAGAGAAAGAGAATATACTATTACAGTTTCCACTCTGAAAGACAACCGAAGCAGAGGGAAGACAACCAAATTCCCGATTCTTGGGGACACCCATCATGCTGTTCTCCTGTGCCACCTCCCCACCTTTTCACATGACTTTTTTTCCAGTCGTGTAATTGAAATAAAATATCCTGCTTTCAGATCCAGACTTCTCACCATGAGCCCTTAATTGATGGGGTCCTTTATCTGTAAAAGATACATGAAACCTGAATTAACAGAATAAGAAAAAAAGTTCCATAAATTAATCCGCGTAAAAATATAAGTATGTAAAATATTTAATAAACAATATATTTAATTACAGTTTTAAAACTTAACAGGCAGTACATTATGTAAAATTACATAAATAATTGTATTTTTAAAGTTATATGATGGGTTATGTTTTACTACATATGACTAGTTCTTCGAGTAAGTACTTCTTGTAATATGTAAACAAGCCTAGGGTTTTAAATGTCGTCCATTTGTGGGTAAACTTGACTAATGGAATAATGGATAAATATTTCATCAGATTTGTGCTGCAGATCCTAATTCTGATGCTTGTGCAACAGAATGTTCAAGGTAACGACTTTAAGTTTATTACTTGCAAGATTTTGTGGTGGATAAACTAGTAGCACAGGGCTAGGAATCTGGGATTGCAATCGTGTTGTCGTTGAGAAGACTTGAGACTGCTGGTCCATCCAGGAAAATGGCGGAAGTTGAGAACATAACAAAGACGGTTGCAATGCAATTTTTATGCACATAGATAAGATTCATATTTTTTTCTTTAGAAGTATATATATTTTCCTGTATCTA
Source organism: Megaustenia siamemsis (assembly GCA_032433765.1). NCBI lineage: Eukaryota > Metazoa > Mollusca > Gastropoda > Stylommatophora > Ariophantidae > Megaustenia > Megaustenia siamemsis. Next base: position 39,214,611 of record JAVIAB010000145.1, on the reverse strand, counting down.
GAAGTCGTTTGATGAGTTGTTCTGGAGTACAATACGATTGTGTTACGCTTTTGCTGTTTTACAGCATTTACATTTTTTTTAGTACCAAAAAAATCACTATAGTAAAAAGTAAAAGAAAGTGTGAAAGTGTGTTAAGTTAAGTTCGCTCCATCTCACAGTTCATGAGTTCGTAGTGACTTTGACTATACTATGCGAGCTCTAGTTGGAAACTCAGACTAGGGAGGAAGGAACGTCACAGATGTCGATGTTATTATGTTACATATTTAATATGATTATGATATTACTGTATTACACAGGATGGAATATGGACTTACTTTACTTAACTTACAGGTAGGTATAGTATGAGGTATGAATATGAAAAAAAAAGACTAAAACTAAGATCATAAACAAACTCAAACAAGAACATTCTCAAGACCTACAATTTAAATAATATCATTATCATCAAAGAAAGTTGAAGGAATACACCTGGAGACAGTTCAGAACTACAACTACCTGGGACACACTGTAACCAGTGATGAAAAATGTATAATTGAAATAAACAAAAGAATAGGTATGGCAAAAAGTAATTTTAATGCCATGAAATTATATACTAACATTAAAACAAATAACACCAGGGCTAAAACTAAGAAAAGAATAGCAAAACTTTATGTTTATGGTGCAGAAACATGGACATTAGACCAGAAAACACTTAACAGAACAGAACCTTCTCTGCTCATCCAGCATTAAGCATCTCCTTAGCAAGTGTTTTGCCGCAGCTATTTTGTCGCTGTCACATTTATCAGGAGTTCCAATTCTTAAAAGCAACAATTATGAAACAGTGTGTACCATCTGAATAATATTTTTGATATCATACCATCTAAGAAAATAAACAGTCAACTTTACTGATTCCAAATCATCTCTGCAGGTTCTAGGAAGTAACATAATCAAACCAGAACTCAAACAGCTCACCATAGACATAGATAGTGAATCACTTCAGAGGAAGAGGTATGTTTACAACACTCGGAAAAAAATTTTGCTGAGTATTGTAAACAAAGAAGGGTTATGACAGAATATACATGGATAACAAACCAGTGGAAGAGATTGATCACTTTATCGATCTTGGAAGTCACATTGATCGGGAACGGGATACAAGTAAAGAAATTAGAATTAGAATAGCTAAAGCAGCAATGTCTTTCAGAAGCCTTGAAAAGTTGAGGAAATCAAAACTCATCAGCACAAACACAAAACTTAGACTATTCAAATCAAATGTAGTATCAACCCCTACGTATGCGTGTGAAAGCTGCAAAACAACAAGAGATATAGAAAATAAGTTGAACACATTTGAAAATAAATGTCTAAGGAAACTACTTGGTTTAGCGTGGAACGAATTTAAAACAAATGAGGAAATTAGAGAAATCGCCAATCAACCACTAATATCTTCAGTAATCAAGAAAAGATGATGGTCATATGTTGGACATGTGATGTGGAGAGATAATAAGCGAATAACAAAGCAAGCCCTCATGTGGGAAACAATAGGTCAGAAGAAAAATGGGTGATCCAAAGAGACACTGAGAAGAACATTGATGAGAGAGGCAAGAGCAGCAGGAATTGGCTCCCGCAATCATGAGATAGAGTTGCTTGCACAGAACAGAGGCGAATGGCGAGATTTGATAAAAGATCTTTACAAGAATTGAAAACTGCTAGAATAAAAATTTAGATAAGTGAAAGAGTATCTGGGTCTATGCCCTATTGGCCGGCTATGGCTCGAAAGGTCAATAGATAGATAGATAGATTGTAAACAAACCTCTTTCCCTGGAATAATTCGCTGATCTATCACCTTGGAAGTTTCCCTTCATAATAATCGTCATTTATTATTATTTGTCTCCATAGACATAGATGACCTCATTAACACACATGACATAAGGCTAGTGATGCAATAGATCCCAGGACACTCCAATACACCAGGAAATGATAAGGCAGATACACTAGCTAAGAGGGGATCCAAACAGGCACAATTTCACATCAATATCTCTATAAACACAGCCAAACAAATCATAAAATGGATGGGCCGTGGGAAAAAAGGGAATGAACTTTTTAAATACATAACAAGGCAAACCCCCATTGACATTAACAACCTAAAAAGCAGAGACCAAACACCATCTTCAGACTGAGAATCGGTCATGTATCTCTGAACAACCATATCAATAGAATACTATTAAACCAAACTCCAGCATGTCTGCTCTTTGAAAACTGACATGAGTAAGACATCACCTGATTCACTGTCCAAAGCTCACTGATATCACAGCATCTCTATTTTCTCAAAGATCTGATAATGGAACACCTTTTACAGAACAAAGCAACTCAGAAATACCTGCAGATATCATTACATGGCATTGGACTAAAGGGGGTCAGCTCATAGGCAGCTGAACCCACAACAACACTGTAAAGAAAAGCCATACTTTTACATTGCTGTTTCTTTAGAAATGAGACTCATTGCATCCAATTTCAGTATGTTTGTGTCTCTTCGGTCCCATTCCTTCAACATGTGATGCTTTGGAGGTTTTCTGCTAGTATTATTATCATCTTAGCTCTGGGTGTTAAGGGGCATACAGATCCTCCTGTTCCAGGGTAGAGATACATCAGAGGAGCAAATTTTTACAGATGCACTATTGGTAAGTCATAGATTACGAAAAGGCATTTGAAAAGGCAAAAGGCATTTGATAGTTTAGACAACAGAATGGCTTTTGAAGTTATTGAATCCCCATAAAGTTTATTAACCTGAAAAGAACAATGTACGAAGGAATTAAATGTGGTGTTTTGCACGAAGGGCAGTTTACAGAAGCATTTGAAATAACAGGGGTAAGACAGGGATGCCTTCTATCTTTATTTCTTTTTCTACTGGCCATAGATATCTATCTATCTATCTATTGACCTTTCGAGCCATAACCGGCCCATAGGGCGTAGACCAAGATACACCTTCTCCTATATGAATTTTTGTTCTAGCAGTTTTCTTTTAAAGATATTTTATCAAATCTCGCCATCTGTCTCTGTTCTGTGCAAGCAGTTCTATCTCATTGAGGGAGCCGATTCCTGCTGCTCTTGCCTCTCTCATCAATGTTCTTCTCAGTGTCTCCCTGGGTCTTCCTCTTTTTCTTTTACCTGTTGTTTCCCATATGAGGGCTTGCTTTGCTATTCGATTATTATCTCTTCTCATCACATGTCCATAGATAGGATTATGAAAATAACTCAGATATGGAATCCAGTGGTCACTGACCAAGCAACTTAATGACTTAGACTTTGCAGATGACATAGCTCTCCTATCACATGTGCACATCAACAGGTGCAAGATAAAATGAGTATACTTGATGAGAGATCAACAACAGCTGGGACTGAAAATAAACAGAGATAAGACCAAAATTATGAGAATTAATGCAGTTGGCTATAACCAAATAACAATAGGAGAAATACCTCTACTAAACGTACAATCTTACATATATTTGGGCAGTAATATAGACAAAGAGGGAGGAACAGAGAATGATACCAAAATAAGGATATCAAAAGCAAGAGGAGCACTGAGAAACATATGGAAATCCAAACAAATTAGGTTAAAAATAAAAATAAAAATGCCCAACTCCAGTGTTAAGTCAGTCCTATTATATGGGTATGAAATATGGGGAACAACAAAAATGACAATCATGAAGATACAGACCTTCATTAATGGATACTTGCGCAGAATAAAAGGATGGTAATAACAGGACAAAATCACTAACATAGAGTTATGGAAAAGTACCAGTCAAATACCTGTAAATAAAGAGATATAACAATGACAGTGGATAGGACACACTGCGGAAGCCAACTGAGAGTATTACACAACAGGCCCTTTTTAGGAATCCCCAAGGTAAAAGACAAAGGAAGACCAAAATATTCCTGAAGAAGATAGATGAAAACAGAGATGAAAAAGATGGGGAAGACATGGAATGATCTTAAAAATATAGCAAGAAACAGAACGGCTTGGAAAGTGTTTGTTAGAGTCTTATGTTCCACAGGGAATTGAAAGGTAGGTGAAGCCTACTGGTAAGATCTGAAAATAGAACCTCGATAAGATTTATATACTGCAGCATGGTGTCATATCTAACAGGTCATGGAGAGGCCATGAGAGCTAGCTGTCACCAGCTTAAGGTTTAATGTGTTTTAAAACGTGTTTTTCAGGTATAAAATGTTGGGAGTGCCAGAACTGTAATCTACTTGGCATCACAGAGAACAGGACATGTTTCACAGATGGAGGATACTGTGTTTCTACAATTTACAGAGATAAGGAGAAGAATAAAGATGGCGTGATCATAAGTGATAAGGAGATCATCCGTATTACTCGCAGGTACAAAAAATTAAATTATCGCACTAGCATTCTTACACATGAGATTATACAGGGAAGACTTTATATTTTAAATTTAAATTTTTTATTTCTTCTTCTCGTTCGATATTATATTTTTTATTGTTTTGAGTTTTTGGAATTTTTGGGTGAAATCAGCTGTGAAAAACACTTCATGTAATGATATTAGGGTCACATCCCGGTTAGGCCTCATGTCATTTGGTGACAAGGCGTCTGTGATGTAAGCTAATTAATGGCAATTAGTAAAAAAAAAATGATGAAGTTGTTTAATTGCCAGCAGCATAACAAAATTTGAGCCTTAATCGCTTCTAAATTTACCACATTTTATGTAAAAATTGACACCAAATCTAAATATCCATTCCATTTTACATTAATTTTCTTTTGATTAATTGGCAATGCTAATTTCAGCACACTAGCACCCCGAGACTTATAGACTGCCTATAGGATATCAATCTAGACGACACAGACGTACGGCTAATATGTAATCTGTACTGGGAGAAAACAGCAATAATAAAATATAACAAGGAGAACTCTACACCCATGGATATAAAAAGAGGAGTAAGACAAGGATGCATCCTATCACCAAGCTTGTTCAGTCTATACACTGAGCAAATCTTTAAAAATATCACAGAGATGCCAAGCCTAAACATTAATGGAAAGATAATCAATAACCTGAGATATGATGATGATACTGTTCTACTAGCAGAAAATCCTAAAGACCTACAACAATTGCTTAATGTGATAAACATAACAAGCAAAATATATGGACTAGATATGAATATCAAAAAGACTAAAACTATGATCATAAACAAAGAAAATTCTCAAGACTTACAAATAAATATCACAGTTGAAGGAGTACATCTGGAGACAGTTCAGAGCTACAACTACCTTGGACATACTATAACCAATGATGTAAAATGTAAAATTGAAATAAACAAAAGAATAGGTATGGCAAATAGTAATTTTAATGCCATGAAAAATATACTAACAACAAAACAAATAACAGCAGGGCTGAAACTAAGAATAGCAAAATGTTACATCTTCTCAATATTCCTGTATGGTGCAGAAACATGGGCATTAGACAAAAAAACAGAACAGAAAATTGAAGCCTTTGAAATGTGGATTTATAGAAGAATAGGTACAATTGGATGGAAGGAAAAGGAAACAAAGAATGAAGTTTTAAAACAACTAAAAATAAAGAGAGAACTACTAAATACAATTAAGACAAGACAAATGAAATTTTTGGGGCATGTTAAAAGACACAACAGCCTACTAAAAGTAATATTGGAAGGGAAAATACAAGGTAAAAGAGGCAGACCAAGACTAACATGGATGAGTAACATCAAAAGATGGACAAGCCAATCTATGACAACCTGCACCATCAAAGCAAGAAACAGAATGGAATGGCGATCCATGGTAGCCAACCTTCGCTACGGAGACGGCACATGATGATGATGAGCACCCCGAGCCAGATTTAGCATGTTTTTTTCTATATTTCTCGTAGAGAGCACATGAGTTTTACGTCAATTGGTGTCAATCGCGATAGCAAAATAAAATGGTAATAGTTTGTGCTTTAAATTTACCACACTTATGTAAAAATGGATGTTGGATCTAAATATTCATTCCATTTTGCGCTAGCACTCTTTAATTAGTGGTAAAATTAAGAAAATACTTCACCTAATTAGAAAAATGTGTTTAAAAAAATATTCATGAGTAATTGGCATAGTCTCCATTCATAAAATAAAGGGATTCTCCTTCCTCCTACTGTACATTTGGTGTCAATAGTCATATGATAATGAAGTTGAAAGTAAAACATAAAATGGATACAATTCTTAGTTTTTTTTTTTTTTTTTTTAAAATGGTGAAACCATGTTTTCCTTGACCTTTGATCTGTGTTGGATGATCTGTCATAGGATTTAAAAATAATAAATATGTAATAGCTTTGATTCAATGTTATTATTCAATTATTCAATGTTATGCGCCTACTAACGAAGCTGATGATGAAGTTAAGGACGATTTTTATAACCAACTGCAACAACTTATAAACAAAATACCAAAACACGATCTTTTAATTGTAATGGGAGACTTCAACGCCAAAGTAGGACAAGATAACGCAGGAGTGGAACATGTGATGGGGAGAGAAGGCTGTAATACAACAAGTCAGAATGGAGAAAGATTAATAGAATTATGTTTAATAGAAAATTTAGTTATAGGTGGGACATTATTTCCACACAAAAATATTCACAAAACAACATGGATATCTCCTGATGATAGAACCTCAAATCAAATTGACCACCTATGTATTAAACAACAATTCAGATCATCATTAATAGATGTAAGAGCATACAGAGGTGCTGATGTTAATAGTGACCACAACTTGTGCATTGGGAAAATAAGATTAAAATTTAGAAACCAACAGAAGAGGTCAATTACACATAAAATTGATAGTCATAAACTGAAAGATGAAGCCATAAAGGAAAAGTTTAACATAGAGCTAAGTAATTGTTATTCAGCACTCGGTGAAATAGACTTAGATATCAATGAAATGTGGGACTCACAGAGCAAAATACTAATGACAGCAGCAGAAGCAAGTGCCGGACTGAAGAAAATGGAAAAACGAGCTTGGATCTCAGACACCACATGGAAATACATCAAAGAAAGAAGAGAAGCAAAGAGAGCCGTGACTAATGTAAAGACAGATCTTGGAAAGGTTCTGGCAAAAGCAACATACAAAGAATTAGACAACAAAGTGAAAAGTTCGGCAAGAAGAGATACAAGAGCTTATATAGACAACTTGGCAGAGAAAGCAGAGACAGCTGCAATTACAGGAGACAGCAGAACTCTCTATACTGTACAAAAGATGCTGACAAACACCTATACATCCAGTGGAACACCAATTCTAGACAAATCTGGATTAATGCTAACAACAAGCGCAGACATAAAAGCCCGTTGGGCGGAACACTTCAAAGAAATTCTTAACCGTCCACTACCTCACAGTTTAATAGATTTTGAAGCTGAAACACCAGCAGCAGAATTAGATGTAAATTTAGATGACTTCACCTTGAGCGAAATAGAAACCACCTTAAAGCTAATGACCAATAACAAGGCTGCTGGAGAGGATAAGTTAACAGCTGAGATCCTCAAGGCAATTGATAGCCATAATTTAATACATCTCCAAAAAATGTTCAACATCATTTGGAAAACAGAGAAGACGCCTCATAAATGGAAAAAAGGAATCATTGTTAAGATCCCAAAAAAGGGCAATCTTAGAGATTGTAACAACTGGAGAGGCGTGACACTTTTGTCAGTTGCCTCAAAGTTATTCTGTAAAATCATCCTAAATAGAATAAAGGATTCAATAGATACAGTAATGCGTGAAGAACAGGCTGGGTTTAGAAAAGGGAGAAGCTGTCTTGACCACATTTTCACTCTACGACTTATATTGGAGGAACACATTGAAAAGCAAAAACCTTTTGTACTTAACTTCATCGACTTCAAAAAAGCATTTGATAGTATTCATAGAGATTCTTTGTGGAAAATTCTGAAGCAATATGGTTTACCATCAAAAATCATAAATATTATCAAAGACATGTATGATGGTTACACATGTGCAGTTCGAACAGAGGAAGGACTGAGCGAATGTTTCCCAATAGAAACTGGGGTTAAACAAGGATGTATTTTATCGCCCTTGTTATTTGGAATTGTTATGGACTTCATAATGAAGAAATGCTGCACTGGTAATAAAGGCATCGAATGGATACAAGGAGACCATTTGGAGGACCTCGACTTTGCTGATGACATAGTTCTCATCAGCAGTCAGATAAAAACGATGCAGGAAAACACAAATGAACTATCATCAATAGCCAGCAAAATTGGGCTTGAGGTCAATCATGAAAAGACTAAAGTCATGAAAAGTTTAATTCCAACAAGTGACAAAATATACATGGAAAACAAACCAGTAGAAGAGATCGATCACTTTATCTATCTTGGAAGTCACATTGATCGAGAAGGGGATACGAGCAAAGAAATTAGAATCAGACTGGCTAAGGCAGCAATGTCTTTCAGAAGCCTTGAAAAGTTGTGGAAATCAAAACTCATTAGCACAAACACAAAACTTAGGCTATTCAAATCAAATGTACTATCAACCCTTACGTATGCGTGTGAAAGCTGGAAAACAACAAGAGATATAGGAACAAAGTTGAACGCATTCGAAAATAAATGTCTAAGGAAAATACTTGGTATAGAATGGAACGAATTCAAAACAAACGAGGAAATTAGAGAAATCGCCAATCAACCACTAATATCTTCAGTAATAAAGAAAAGACGATGGTCATACGTTGGACATGTGATGAGAAGAGATAATAATCGAATAGCAAAGCAAGCCCTCATATGGGAAACAACAGGAAAAAGAAAAAGAGGAAGACCCAGGGAGACACTGAGAAGAACATTGATGAGAGAGGCAAGAGCAGCAGGAATCGGCTCCCTCAATGAGATAGAACTGCTTGCACAGAACAGAGACAGATGGCGAGATTTGATAAAATATCTTTAAAAGAAAACTGCTAGAACAAAAATTCATATAGGAGAAGGTGTATCTTGGTCTACGCCCTATGGGCCGGTTACGGCTCGAAAGGTCAATAGATAGATAGAATAGCTTTGAGAATAGGCGTTCTGGATCTGCCAACTTCTGTACAACTTATATCAATAAATTTATGTTTATTGGAAAAATAGTGTCACCACACGCATTATTATGTTTGTGTTTGATATTTTTATGCTCTCTCACTGCACACTCTCATGTTACTCACTTCTCTTACTGTGCACTCTCATAACGCCCACTCCATGCTCTCGTGACACTATCAGTCTTACTCTACACAATCATGCTAATCCCTCACTCTTCTTACTTCATACACTTCATTTTAACTCTCTTACTCCACACTTTAAAGCAGCACGGGCGTAATACCGACCACATTACCCCAAAAATCATGTGCTGAAGGTCTGTAAAAAATAGGGTCACTAACACCACATTTCCCTATACGCCACTTGGCGTGACGGGGGTACTTTACTTACTTTACTCCACACTTTCATGTTACTCTCATTCCATATTCTCATGTTACTCTTTCTCACACCAAAGTCACGTTACTCTCACACCATGCTCACTCCTCACACCAAACCTCCCCCACTCGTGTTATTCCCATACCCAACACTTATGTTACTCTCATGTTTCACACACAGCACACTCACGTTACTTCCCTCTGTCTACTCATACAACACTCTTATACTGCCCTCTTATTTCATATCTTTAACAAGCTCAGTCTCTCACGTTACTCTCTCCTGATACCCCACATTCTTGCTTTATTCTTTTACTACATCTATCTCAAGATTAATCTCTTATGCTACTCTCAGTCCTCCACACTTTCATCCTACTACTTTTTCTTGTCAGTGCTCTCATTATTTCATACTTCAAATTCTCACTCCCTCATATTCCTTACTTTCATATTACTACTATTTCTCACACAGTGCTCTTTTATTACTCATACTTCAAAATCTCACCTCACTCATGTTACTCATACTACACACTCTCACCCCACTCATGGTAATACCATTTTACTCATACTTCACACTGTCACTCCACTCGTGTTACTCATACTTAACACTCACTTCACTCATATTACTCATTCTTCACACTGTCACTCCACTCATGTTACACATAATTCACACTCACTCCACTCATGTTACTCATACTTAACACTCCCACTCCACTCATATTACTCATTCTTCACACTGTCACTCCACTCATATTACTCATACTTCACACTGTCACCTCACTCATATTACTCATACTTCACACTCTTACTCCTGATTGCCATTTCCAGTATTTCACAAGATGGTGGTATTATTTTTGCAGGCAAAGGATCGTATTTTTCATTTTGCGTTCTTAATGAGATTTCTCTGACAGATTATTACAGGATGGTGGTACTCTTTTCGCTGGTTTGGCTGAAAGTGTAGTTTTCATGTTCTGTGATTCTGAATGAGGATTTACCGGCTGAATATACCAAGCTCAAAGTGTATCCATGTTATGAAGAGCTGTATGACAGCGGATAGCCAGTATTTAACATGGAAATGAGTTGTGGACCGTGCGACAGAGTGAGTGCACGTGGGTCTAGACCACCCGCAGCAGATCGCCAACATTCATTGATGAAATCAATGAAAAATATGATGACTAGAGTCGGTACGAAACAGATATGGGCTAAATGACAATATTTAAGAAGGAAAACAATAAAAAGGCAAACGTGCTGAAACATGTAAGAAACGGTTGAAGTGCGAAAGGCTAGGCCTAAAGTATGTGCGTGTTACATATTAGAAATTAGAACTTTGATAAATCAACGACGGCCCATTCTTGACAAGCTACTGTGCGGTGCTGATATAATGATTTTGCAAGAAACACTTCTTGGTGATAAGACAGTTAGTGCCTCTGGAGTTCACTGTAACTACACTAGACGACACCTTGGACAGGCCATCCTTGTGCAAAACAACATGATGGCAGCTGAGGTTGATATGTCTGAGTTGGACAGTTTAGGCTTGCATGTTCATGTGGTTAGGGTACAGCCCCCAGTTCCTTTTTTGGCTATTGAGTTATTTGCGGGTCATCATCATTGCACTCCGAACATGTCCATAGGTGCTCAGATCCTCTCCTCAGCAAGTCCTGCAGTGTCCAGCGACTGACAACTCCAGTTCTGTGTTGGTTGATAAGTCTTCTTACACGCCCACCAAGTTTCTCATTTCTGGCTGTGCCCATCTTAACTCCCATCTCTTTCATCCGAGGGAGTGACGTGGATTTGTGGTCGTCGAAGTCCTGTGCTCCTCCCACATCACGGAGGGCATTGATGATGTCAGCCAGATCCATTGGTTGACTGTCCTCAACGACAGGGCAGCTAGCCAACATGTCCGCTCTTTCATTTCCCTGTACTCCCGAATGTCCAGGGACATAGACAAAGGTGACCTTCGTGGTTGTAAATGTGTATGCCTGTAATGGGAAGGTGGACACACAAAAATGGCAGAACAACTCTCACTCCACTCATATTATTATATCTTCTTTTGCCCTAACTATACTCAAAGCTGTGTATGCATGTTTTTGTCTAGTTGCCTGGAGAGGGAAAAGTTTTTCCTTCGTGGCCGAGCCCTCATGTGCTCAGTCAGTGAGACTATGAAGCATGAGCAGAATGTTTTGTGCTGCAAAGACCAGGACTTATGCAACCGTGAGAACCCTAGACTGTACCCACTGTCATCAAAGACAACTCCAATTCAACCAGAAACAGGTTTGTTTACAAAACTGCATTTTTCACAAATAAAATTAGAAGCGTAAGTAATTTCTAGTAGTAATGCATTTATCTGTTGACTGTATGGTCTTGATTCAGTTTCTAACTTGAATTTTTTTTTTCACTGACCAACATAGACTGAGGGTTCACTCAGACTCTGAAAATGGGTACCAGAAATTTTCTGTGGAAAAGTAGTGTCCTGGTGTGATGCTGACCACACATATTTCCAAAGACCTAGGCCATTGACATTGAGAAATACAACAGCTTTGCTGCAAAATTAGGTTATGTTAGGGCACTATCGGCAAAGAGTGAGTTGGTTGTTGGTCCGGTAGGATAATTATTAAAGAGAAAATGGAAGATGCAACTGATTTAGATTCAGCTTGGTAGGAGTAAACAGTCAGATCAGTGAGATGGGAAGAGTACATTAACAATTAGATAAACTTGACACTCAATTAACAGAATTCATTCATGGGACATCATGAAACTTGCAAAGTCTACATAGATTCAATAGGGAATTGGATAATTATTATCTGAGAACAGTAATGAGGAACTTAGGTATTAAGAAGCATCATTAATAATAAGTGTTATAGTTTAAAATCTGCGACAATTTAATGGATGATTAGTTTAACCCTAGATTACAATACATATATGTAACTCTCACAGTACAATACTGTAGTAAAAATTACTACCACTTAAATGTAACATTCTATCTATCTATCTATCTATTGTCCTTTCGAGCCGAAGACGGCACATAGGGCAGAACCACAATCTCAAAAATAGAAGCCTTGCGTGCCAAAATGGCACATATTGAAGAGATCACTGCTTCTAAAATCTATGGCTCTGTTTCCATAACAATACTTTTTACAATGACATCTTGTCAAGCCATCGATCAACTTCCTTAGTAGCCTCTTATGACATGCCTGGAAGTTCACAGCGTCACTATTCTTTAATTCCCTCATAATGAGGCCCCGGTAACACACGGGCAAAATGTAACATTAGGTGCTCTAAAAATAGTAATTTCTCTGAACTTTTGACACAGTCCCGTGTGTTCACACTAGGCATTACCGTAACTCTGTCTGTATGTTCAGTGACCACATAGCATTATTTGCTGCATTTCCTGAGTCACAAAGGGTTGTTTGATGTCTGCCAACAACTGATGAAAGTTCCCTGATAACAGAAAAAAATGGCCTATTTCTTGAAAAATGGCGATTGTTTTTTTTTTCTGCATTAAATGATGTATCTCACGATTTAAAAAAAAAAAAAAAACCAACTTCAATGGAAACAAATAAACACTCGGGGGTCACCGGTAGTGGTAATTAGGAAGGTACACGGAGGGGTTAATGTATCTTCTTCTTCTTCTATCCCTCCTCCAATGCTGTTGGCGTCGAGGGGAGGGGAGATGCAATCTGCGATTCTTTGCTCTTCTGGTGTTATCCCTCCTAGTGATTCTAGTATTCCCTTTATCCGTCTCTTTCTCGGTCTTCCTCTTAATCTGGCGTTTTAATGGTGTTTGCTTATGACTCTTTGAGTCATTGTTAGTTCTTTTTTGTCTAGTTATGTGACCAAACCATTTTATCTGCTGTTTCTTTATGTATTCGATGGCTGGTTAAATTTTGAGTTTCTTCCTCAGGTCAGTGTTTCTTACTCTGTCCCTTAAGCTGTTTCCTGTCATTCTTCTGACATTTCATTTCGGTGATCATTATTTTTCTTATTGTTTTTGAGTGTTGATACTTGACCTATAACACTATTGAAAAACAGAGCAAGAACTACGGAAGCAAAGAGGGCAATACATTATTCTACCAACTCTGTGCTACCAGTGCCAGAATTGGATGCTGGACTCTAGAACAATAAGAAAAATAACGACCACCGAAATGAAATGTGGTTAATGTATGAACACAGAAAAATGTCACATTTTGAGGAATTTGTATTTTGATACAGCAAATATTACTACGTCATCATAATCTAGGGTTAACTAAGATCGGAGTCTCGAAATGGAGAGTAGAATTGGCATGGAAAATCAATAACTACCACCAGATCACTATAAGAAACAGTTGAAAACAAGAGTTCATATAAAGCATTCAAGCAGACACAAGACAATGAGTTTATGGTAGAAACGACTTAGCTAAGGCAGTAATTGATAGAGACAATAGTATCATAGTCAAAATACAGATCTACTGATGAATTTCATAATCACTTTGAGATAAGAAAAACCAATACAATTCCTTAGAGAAATGAAACAAATTATATAGAAAAAAACGGTACGACTGAAACCTTATGCAGTAATAATAATTTTTAAAAATAATTGCGAACTAGAATGAGAAATAATAATTAAAAAAAAAAAAGAATAAAATTTCTTCCCTGCACTGTGGCCAGAAGGAAAATGAACGTTAGTGCACACAGGGTAAGTGTGCATGCACCCAAGTGAAAATGTGCGCACACCGGACACACAACCAGAAGTTCCCACACACAGGTCCGTTTTATTGTGTAAAGCTTTAACCATGCCGTTTTTATTCTATTTTTTTTTTTCAATATATTTTTTTTTTCATTTCTCCTTGTTAGCTTTACTTCAGCTTTACAATTATTTATATGTATTCCTTTGCTTTAACCCTTCCTTAGCTCAATGAGGTTATAATCACAGGCAGACTAATGACAAATAGACTGGCCACTATATTTTAAGCTAACGTGTACCGTTTATGGTAGTCAACACATAAACAGTGGCGTAATCTATTGAAGACAATGATCTTAACAAATCTTTCAGATGATCTTAATGGAGCATCAAGGAGAGATAAACAAAAGTAATAAATTCTATGACAGAGTGATTGAATGTAACATTCTTGTTTCAGGGATTACAGATAACATGAAAGAAGAGGATCGTAAGGCAATATTTTTAAACTTGCAATAAAATTATGCGTTGCGGATTATTTCAGAGGAGAGGAAGTTGTAATTTTGCTTTTATTTCGTTTAAAAATGCGGAAATTGTTGAGCAAATTTTGAATACATATAATCATACAGTATTAAGGTTCAAATTGAGAGTGCAAATTGCTAGGCCATACAAGGAGCCAGTAGTGGGATGTAACGCACACTCCTATAAGGTATGCAGCTTTACAAAAAAGGAATACTACACAATACTGACGTTTTTGGCCTACATGTGACTTTCTTAAAAAAATTAGAACAATGACAACATACAGTGAAGAACAGATAACAGAGAGACTGGACTACAAAGGACAAGGGGTAGGGTTCGATCCCAACCAATGGCTTCCGGGTTCACCCAGCCTTAAATGGGCACCAGATTTTTTTCTGGGATAGTAAAGCAGCACAGGCGTAATACCTACCACATTACCCCAAAAATCATGTGCTGAAGGTCTGTGAAATATAGGGTCACTAACACCATATTTCCCTATACGCCACTTGGCGTGACGGGGGTACTTTACTTACAGATAACTGTTTTTATATTTAGGGTGAATGATATATCCCATCCCGTGTGTTACCGGGGCCTCATTATGAGGGAGGTAAAGACTAGTGACACTGTGACCTTCCAGGCATGTCGTAAGATGCGACTAAGCAGGTTGATCGATGACTTGACAAGCTGTCATTGTAAACAGTATTGTTATGGAAACAGCGCCATAGATTTTAGAAGCAGTGATCTCTGCAATATGTGCCATTTTGGCACGGACGGTTTCTGTTTTTGAGATTGTGGTTCTGCCAGATGTGCCGTCTTCAGCTCAAAAAGACAATAGATAGATATATATATCCCCACTACTGGCTCCTTACTACCAGCTTTACCGCAGCACTGCATTTATTTGCCCGTTCACTAGGCCATACAATTATATTAGAAAGGTTACATCCAAGGTAATTACATACACCAACATAAGAGGATTAATTAAAGTTTCACAAGTAATAATAATAATATACTCTAAATTATACAGATGAACAAATGTATACAGAACGTTGAAGCAGTTTGGAAAGAAAGAACTATCCTAACACATTAAGAGTCAGTAAATAAGGGAGATAATGTTCATACGTGTTTTAGGTCAAACAACACATTGTCTATGTTACGTATTAGTGAATGTGTGTGTGTGATAGTGATATGTTACGTATTAGTGAATGTGTGTTTGTGTGTTAGTGATTGGTGCTATAAAGAACCAATTCTGACCTATGGAAGCGAATCATGGACAGTAAACAAACAAAGGAAAAGACGATTAAAGGCCACAGAGATGGGATTTCACAGAAGAATGTTGAAAGTTCCCTGGGCAGCTAAAAAGACCAATGAGGAAATTCTCAAAGAGGCCAGCACAAAAAGGGAGCTGCTAAAAAACATCAGAAAGAAACAGTCACCATTTTTCGGGCACATCATGAGAAGAGGAAAGTTGGTTAACTTGGTTATAACTGGCAAAATACAGGGAGAGAGAGATCGTGGATGACAAATAAGAAAATACTGGATAGCTTTGTGTCATGGCATGGTAAACAGCCAACAACAAAATTGATATGATGCAGTGTGGATGGACATGATCGCCTATGCCAATAGGTATGGCACATCATGATGAATGTGTGTATGTAAAAT
The DNA here is from genome assembly GCA_032433765.1 of Megaustenia siamemsis. Taxonomy (NCBI): domain Eukaryota; kingdom Metazoa; phylum Mollusca; class Gastropoda; order Stylommatophora; family Ariophantidae; genus Megaustenia; species Megaustenia siamemsis. The sequence continues at coordinate 39,198,368 of JAVIAB010000145.1, read as the reverse complement.
ATCTGTTGGATATGAGTGATGCTATTATAGACAATTAAGATTGGATGTGAACACCTATTGCCTGGTTGGTCATTTTGCTCATATATCCTTTTATGTTTTATCTTTCTGGAAATGTTGTCAACGTAGACGTTATGTATTTGTATCAGTTCTTCAGTTGCTTGGGTGTGATTTGAATTTATATTAGTTACTTGAATTAAGTAACATTTTAATATGTTGAAATTGATGCCAACATTTTTATATGTTGAAATTGATGCAGACATTTTATTATATTTATATTAGTTACATCGAATTAAGTAACATTTTAATACGTTGAATTTGATGCAAACATTTTTATATGTTGAAATTGATGCCAACATTTTATTATATTTATATTAGTTACTTGAATTAAGTAACATTTTATACATTGGAATTGATGCGAACATTTTTATATGTTGAAATTGATGCCAACATTTTATTATGTTGAAATTGAAGCCGGCTGTAACATAATAATGTAATTTTGATTTTTCAGGAACCCTTATTAATGTATTATAGGGTATATATATTTAATATTTTGTTAAATGTACTATTATTAAGCAGGAGGACGATGCCTGGGAGTCATGACCCGGGCGGGCTCACCTCCCCTAGAGTGTCAAGAAGCTGAAGGGCTGAAACATTTGCTAGAAGGGATCAGCTTCTGATGATCAGATTGCTATCTGCTGCAAAGCAGACCTTTTGGGCTGAAGGGTACAAATATCACATTTCTGCTGCAGCCCTCAACACAACGCATCTACATCCACTTAATGTACTTTTAAGGGTGGGCAGTGAAGCAGTCAATTAATTCCTTAGCAGTCATTGGCTGAACGACAGAAAGAAAGAATTGCTACATTCAACAGAACATGTTGTCAATGTATTATTACATTATGCACTTGTGTGAGGCTGATAACATATTATGTAAAAATAAAAGTAAAGTACCCACGTCACGCCAAGTGGCGTATAGGGAATATGGTGTTAATGACCATAAATTTTACAGACCTGTGGCACATGATTTTTGGGGTTTTGTCTGTAATACGCCCGTGCCACTTTACTTTCCCAGAAAAAAATCTGGTACCCATTAAAGGCTGGGTGAACCTGGAAGCCATCGATTGGGATTGAACCCTACCTCTTGTCCTTTGTCCAGTTCACTTACCACTGAGCTATCTTGGCTCCAACATATTATGTGTTATATCATTATTTATGACATGTGCGATCTCTGACTAATATTTACTTGATTATATTTAATATATTTCATATGTGTTACTGTGTTATGTGTATTGAATGTTAACACATTTGTTTTTTTCTGTCTAGCAGACTCGAGCGAGAACACAACAGTTGTAATTATAATAGTTGTGGTTTTCGCAACATTGACGCTCATTGTGCTAGGTCTGTTCTATTGGTACAAGAAACGGGGCAGGCCCTATGCCCCACCGCCAGACCAGAACATTGACACCAACCCCCTTATGGGTTCCCAGCCATCGTCCCTGAAAGAGCTCTACGACTGGTCTCAGTCAGGTTCTGGATCAGGTCAGTGAACCCGTCTCTGTGGCTATTTATAGTTCATGTCTCTGTGATGACCTCTAACCATTGTGCAGCTGAGTTATACCACGGACAGTTCACAGAGAGAGTCAAGATGAAGATGGTAGATCATCTCCAGTGTTCTGGAGAAGCAGGAAAAGTTTGATGTAAAATACTATTTTGGGCTCTTTTGAATCTGGACACTATTTACGTTGAACTGTATTGGGGGGGGGGGGAGCTACAAATATAAAAGAATAGGTCCAAAATGGCAGCACCCCTGGTAAAATTGATACAAGAAAAATGTGCAGAAAATATCAAAGCTCTTGATGATAAAAAAAAAATTATAAAGAGTACCTCTAAAGTCAAAAAACATATGCCTGCATGGTGAGGGACACTGGAGCGTACAGCTGCTGGCGTGAAACTGGGGAAAAGTGATATTCATAAAAAATTTAGTCTGTCTGGATTTCATTAGAGATATAAAGCTGACGCTAACAAGTGGCAACAAAAATCTCCTACTTAATAGTGTAGAAAATACTCTTCTTAGTGTTCACCCATTAAATGAGCATAGATACGTTGTGTCACTAGATTATAGCATATTGGTCATATCTACGGATTTCGGCCCGACACATCTGTCTTCGGCATGGATGGGTAGATTTAACAATTTATTCCCTGGACAGTGGCTATTTTTCGCCTGCTCTTTTCAATTTTAATACTGCAAGGATTCTTTAATGTGTGTGAGTGCACACATGACCTCCTGTTTTTTACCGTTTTCCACAAGGGAAGACATCAGACCTCACTACCCAGAGACAAGGGGGGAGGTATAGCCACGAAGTAACCATGGATTACTTTTTTTTGAAAAATTCCCACCACCTGTTGTGGGGATTGAATCCAGGACCTTCCTCTCCAGAGGCTGACATCTTACCTTTAGACCACCCAGTCCCCCCCAAGTGGAAATACTATTGGCAAGGCGTTTGTGTGATTATAATCTATCTATTGACCTTGCGAGCCGTGGCCGGCCCATAGGACATAGACCCAGATAATACTCTTTATCTTTTTCTAAATTTTCTTTCTAGCAGTCTCAATCCTAGCAAAAAAACATTTATCAAATCTCACCATTTGCCTCTGTTCTGTGCAAGTATTTCAATCTCATTGAGGCAGCTGATTCCTGCTGCCTTTGCTTCTCTGATCAATGTTCTTCTCAGGGTCGGCCTCTTTCCTCCTACCTATTGTTTCCCACACGAGGGCTTGCTTTACTATTCGGTTATTATCTATTCTCATTACGTGTCCAACATATTATTTTGATTACTAAAGATATTAGTTTGATTTGGTTATGGGTATTTGGTTATTGGAAGGCACCGGTATCACTGCAAACGAATTAAAATCCATAATTGCTCAACCGCCCGTGCCAGCGTAATTATCTGAATTAATATCTAATCTCCCAAACAAAGAAAGGTAACTGTAGTCCCCATCGTAGCAGTCTCAGCACACGCTAAAAGACATAAGGCAAAACTGCGCAGAAAGTGAACACAGCCAACTGTTCCCTGTCATACGATATCATCATTCATGGTAAACAATTGGAATATCGAAACATGATCAAAACGGATGAGAAACACAGCTCACGGTGTGCACAGAGCACTTAACTCAGTAGCTCCTGCAACGAGCCGGACTTGGAATATGAGGAAACTGCAACAAGGAACATTTTTCATGTTCCCGCCGCCTATCCACCATATACCGGAAGTTCCTAGTGTGATTATAATACTGTAGTCTTATTATGACTAAAATATATACTGTCTTTTGCAGGCCTGCCTTTACTTGTGCAGCGGACAATAGCCAGACAGATAAGGCTGTGTGAGATCATAGGGAAGGGCCGGTATGGAGAGGTCTGGAGGGGGAACTGGAAAGGGGAGAATGTGGCGGTGAAAATATTTCCATCCCGTGAGGAGAGGTCTTGGTTTAGGGAAGCTGAGATCTACCAGACAGTGATGTTGAGACATGAGAACATCTTGGGGTTTATAGCCGCAGACAATAAAGGTGAGTTATGAGAACGTCTTTTGGTTTATAGCTGCAGACAATAAAGGTGAGTTATGAGAACATCTTTTGGTTTATAGCTGTAGACAATAAAGGTGATTTATGAGAATGTCTTAGGGTTCATACTTGCAGACTATAAAGGAGAGTTATGAGAATATCTTGGGGTTTATAGCTGCAGACAATAAAGGTGAGTTATGAGAATGTCTTGGGGTTTATAGCTGCAGACAATAAAGGTAAGTTATCAAAATGTCTTGGGGTTTATAGCTGGAGACAATAAAGGTGAGTTATCAAAATGTCTTGGGGTTTATAGCTGCAAACAATAAAGGTGAGTTGTGAGAATGTCTTGGGGTTTATAGCTGCAGATAATAAAGGGGAGTTATGAAAGTGTCTTGGGGTTTATAGCTGCAGACAATAAAGGGGAGTTATGAAAGTGTCTTGGGGTTTATAGCTGCAGACAATAAAGGGGAGTTATGTGAGTGTCTTGGGGTTTATAGCTGCAGACAATAAAGGGGAGTTATGTGAGTGTCTTGGGGTTTATAGCTGCAGACAATAAAGGGGAGTTATGTGAGTGTCTTGGGGTTTATAGCTGCAGACAATAAAGGGGAGTTATGTGAGTGTCTTGGGGTTTATAGCTGCAGACAATAAAGGGGAGTTATGTGAGTGTCTTGGGGTTTATAGCTGCAGACAATAATGGAGAGATGTATTTTCCTCCTGTGCATATGTTTTTTAAAAAAAATGTTAATGTCCATCTTTCTGTTTTGACTAAGTCCTTCCATTTCTATTCAGAGTTGTGTGTATTTCTCTTATATCTATTTATAATTCTATTTTCCGTGTCTTTCCTTGAGGATCTCACAAGATCTATTTGGTAATGTTTTAATATATCTTTATTTAAGTATGTTTTGAGGACAAAGTTGTGCATCAGAAACTGTTAGTGGCTCATAGCTGGTGGCTTGTGCCATGACAGGTGAACCATATTTATCCAGATCATGCTCCACCTTTTCACAGTCTCTCTAAAAACACAAACTTATCCAGTCTGGCCATGTAAGTTGGAATTGAAAGGGAAGGCAAACCCAGTACTAAAAATTCAGTGCTGAAGTCAGATGTCTTGGGCTGAAAGACACAAACATCACAGTTCTGCTGCAAATCACAACACAATGCATATGAGCCCAATTAATATCCATTTAAGGGTGAATGATGAAAAGGGGTCAGGTTGGGTAATTTTACCTGCTACTGTATGCAATAAACAGTACAACCTGTGGCTGCCTTGCGGGTAAACTCGGGAGAGTAAGAGGCTAAAGGAGGGTACCCCGAAGTAAAACAACCCCACTGCCTTGTGGGTGAGATTTTTAGTCAAAGGCTAGCGGAGCCAACTTTAAACAAACTGACGGAAGGCAACAGAAAACCACCGTCGTAACTTCTTTGTACAATCATGAATCGCCACAACAACTTTGTTAACCTCAGATGGTAGATGTACAAAAGAGGTGAGATGCAAAATGGCTCAGGCAAAAAGCAGCTTTCCAAAAAATAAGGAAGATACTATGCAATCCATTTTTGACAATAGAAACAAGAAAAGGAGCTCTTAAATGTTATGTAGAGCCAGCTTTAACATATAGATGTAAATCATGGATAATAGGACAACAGACAAGAAAATCACTAACTGCAGGAATTATGGGAAAGTAATACCAGTGAACGAATAGATAAACAAAGATGATAGTGCTAGATAGGACACATACTGCAGAAGTCAGCTGAGAGTATTACATGACATGCCCCTTTTTTTTTTTTTTTTTTTTGGAATCTCCCGGGGAGGAGACAAAGGTGAAGGCCAAAATATACTTGGAGAAGACAGGTGGAAGCAGAGATAATGAGGGGAAGACATGGAATGAATTAAGAGATGGCAAGAAACAGGACAGCTTGGAAAGTGTGCTTGAAGACCTGTGCTCCACAGGGAGGAAGAAAAGAAAGAATCAGAAGAAATATTGTTAGGTATTCAGGAAAAATTAGACACTTTAACTCTTTCCGTACGTTTCGCCGCACTGTGCGTCACTCCGAATTATTGTGAACCATCATCAAATCATATTCTTTTAACGTGTCTAGTATCATTTTGGTATTGGTGAAATCTAATACCTAGTTCAATTATCTACAAATTCATATATTATATGTAATGTGTTTGATAAATATAAATGTGTCGATTGATTTTTGAAACCATGAAACACTTTGTCTCTGAAATTTCTTCCGTTGCATTGATAATAAGCTTCCGTATTGAAAAAGTTAACCACAAGTCGAATCTTTTTAACACTTTGTCTCTGAAATCTCTTCCGTTGCATTGATAAAAAGCTTCCGTATTGAAAAAGTTAACCACAAGTTGAATCTTTTTAACACTTCGTCTCCACAGATAATGGAACCTGGACCCAGCTATGGCTGATCACTGACTGTCATGACAACGGGTCCTTGTTTGATTACCTCAATCGGCACACTGTTCTTCCTGCTGGCATGATACGCCTGGCTCATACGTCAGCTTGTGGTATTGCCCATCTACACATGGAGATCTTAGGAGCTCAGGGTACGTATGGGAGTCCCAAATTTTAGGTGTTCGAGATAGATGATCACTGGAAGACTGCATAGTCTAGAGGTTAGACACCAGCCACTGGACAGGAATGTCCTGGCTCAAATCCCGTCCCAGGCAGTGAGAATTTTCTCTTCAAATCTATGGTTTCATTTAGGCTCTAGGCCTGTGGGTAGTGAGACTTCATGTCTAAACTCTCTTGGATTAGCAGTGAAAAAAGGAGTGTTCCATATGCTAGATGTTCATGTTGGCAGGAAATGGGTAAATAAATGCAGTGCTTTGTTAAAGCTGGTAGCAAGGAGTCAGTAGTGGGGTATAACATACACTCCTAAAAGGTATGGTGAGAGCTTTACAAAAAAAAGGAACACAACAGAATACTACTTGCGATCGTCTTCAGAGAACGAGAGACAACGATAACAAACAATGAGGCACAGATAAATGCTGCTACATCTAGGATGATAAGGACTGGTAAGTGAAGAAGTGGACAGAGGGATAAGAGATGAAATGGTTCATGTTGGCAGTTTAAAGTGTTAAAAGAGTAGGCCAAAAATGGCTGCTGTCAAGATAAAAATGGTTATTTTAGAAATCTCCCCTTGTGGCTATCAGGACCCAAACGTAGAGTGGAGAAAAAAATGTAGCCACTGTTACATGCCACCTCAAACCAGGGAGGTTTTTAACCGTTGCCTGTGCTGCTGTGTAGGACCAAGTATGGTAAGGAACCACATGGTATTCTTTCTAGATGGGCAAACCAGTTTATTTGTTGTTTCTATGTGTAGCTTATGATTGGTTCAATGCCTACTCTTTCTCTTAAAATATCATTTATGATTCTGTCTTCTCTGGTCAATGCAAGCACTTTTCTCTAACATCTCATCTCTGTGGTGGGAACAAGCAAACATTTATTGCTGTGATTGAATGGTGCACTTTATTCATTGGCTACTGGGACCTCAGTAGCCTACTTGCGAAAACCACTCCACTAACTACCGACGTTTGGACAACATGTGTTCAACTCGCGCTGGAAGCAGTGTGAATTGTAGTTGGACAAAAATCCCCCCACGGTTGACCCAACCGCTGGAAGAAATGGGTACCAGGGTAGCACTCTGGGTTGGTGAGGAATAGTGCCTTGCTCGTGAGTTACGATGCTTGAGGTGGCACTAGACAGGAGTCTCCGAACACTTCTGGATAGACGGCCGAGCACATATGGGTAAAAACCTGCATACTAAGATGCCAATTCAAGTCTTGTATCTGTACTTTTACCTCTTTCATTGACTACTTGTATTATCAGTTTACGTGTGATGTTGTTTAACAATTTATAAATACATCACCTGCAGACCAAACCGATGACCTAGCTAACTAGTAATGAGGTACAGCTAGCATCATCTTTATGTTGCATGTCCTTTGCAGAACATTGCATCCACGACAGCTTGTCTGAAAAATCTCTCATCTTCCAGATCTCCACTTCTTCTCTTGTCATGTTCAAGTTCTCCTTGATGTCTTGAAACCACCTTCTTCTTGGTCTGCCCCTGATGCATCACCCAGAAATCACTTCATCCATTATTGTTCTTTCCAGCCCGCTGTGTCTTTTGATGTGGCCGGATCATTTTTAATTTCCTCTGTAGAATGGTGTTTATAAAGCAGTTTTTAAAAAATCTTTAAATTATTTAATGTCTTGCTCTTTTCATTATCCGAGGTATCTGAAGGATTTTTCTGCAGCATTTTGTTTCGAATGAATCGATTTTCTTCCTTACTGCTTGCAAGACTATCCATGTTTCACAACCGTATCTTGCTATAGGGAAAATGCATGATATTAGTAATTTTAATTTTACTGGCTTGCTGGTGTAGTGCCACACGTTCTTCATGAATTTTTGTGTTGCTATTGCTAATCTTTTGATCTCGTTCTTGCAGTCTCCATTGTTAGTTACCATGTACCCAAGATATTTATAATTTGTTACAATTTCAAGTTCTTCACTGTTGATGATTTTGGATTGGCTTTTTGTTTTGTCAGTGGACATTATCGTAGTTTTTCTGTATTTTCAACTAGAGGTTTTCCTCATTTTTTCCTCAGTTCCTCATAACATGCTCACTTGTCTCATTGAATCCTTCTCCACTGTTTGAGAGTTGTAATTTGTTACAGATACCACTAAGTAATAATCTATCTTTTGACCTTTTGAGCCATATCCGGCCCTTAGGGCATAGACCCAGATACTCTTTCTCTTATCTAAATTGTTATTCTAGCAGTTTTCAATCCTTGTAAATTTGTTTTATCAAATCTCACCATTTGTCTCTGTTCTGTGCAAGCAACTCTATCCCATTGAGGGAGCCGATTCCTGCTGCTCTTGCCTCTCTGATCAATGTTCTTCTCAGTGTCTCTCTGGGTCGGCCTCTTTTACTCTTACATGTTGTTTCCCACACGAGGGCTTGCTTTGTTATTCAGTAGGTCAACGTTTCATTTACAAAGGCGTTTTTACAATAGTGGCTTGTTAAGCCTCTGATCAACGGTTCTATACCAAGCACGAGAAAAACAAAACCTTCATTTAGTATGCAACCGACAAGTAATAATCACATATTATCAAATGTTACTATTCATACTTCCTTATTTAACAAAGGTATAATATGTTAACATCAACCCACAGGAAAACCTGCAATAGCCCACAGGGATCTCAAGTCTAAAAACATCTTGGTTAAGAGTAATGGCACCTGTTGTATAGCTGATCTTGGTAAGTGCCTTCACCCTTCGCCCCTCTGCTACTTGCTTATGATGTAGATATCTCTTGTTCCAGTGTTAACATTTTAGTTAATATAAGCAAATATTTTTAAAGTTCCTTGCTTTTTGTAAGAGCCATCTATAGATTTCCTTAGGGCTGCGGGGAGAAAATAAAATTGGGATACTCTTCAACTAGCTTGACATTAGCTATAGGAGCTATAGACGGCTGATGTCACTCTTCGCACAACCATCCCTGTTTGCAATATATTATCAGCTATAGGAGCTATAGACGGCTGATGTCACTCTTCGCACAACCATCCCTGTTTGCAATATATTATCAGCTATAGGAGCTATAGACGGCTGATGTCACTCTTCGCACAACCATCCCTGTTTGCAATATATCAGCTATAGGAGCTATAGACGGCTGATGTCACTCTTCGCACAACCATCCCTGTTTGCAATATATTATCAGCTATAGGAGCTATAGACGGCTGATGTCACTCTTCGCACAACCATCCCTGTTTGCAAAGTGAAAAAGTGTCATGCTAGTTAAAGGTTTTCTAAATATTGTTTAGCTGTTATAACTTAACAAAGACATCACCTCAGTGCAAAATAAAGACAAGTGGAACAATATTAAAACAGGTAAATGAATTTAAATATTTGGAAACTTTGTTAACCTCAGATGGAAGATGTACAAATGAGATGAGATGCAGAATGGCTTAGGCAAAAGCAGCTTTCCAAAAAAATGAGGAAGATATTATGCAATCCATTTTTTACAATAGAAACAAGAAAAAGAGTTCTTAAATGTTATGTAGAGCCAGTCTTAACATATGGATGCGAATCATGGACAATAGGACAACAGACAAGAAAATCACTGAGTCTGTAGAAATGTGGTTTTACAGAAGAATGTTGAGAGTACCATGGACAGCTAAGAAGAGTAATGAAGATATTCTGAGAGAGGTCAAAGCAAAAAGAGAGCTAATTTCCAATATTAGGAAGAAACAATCATCATTTTTTGGCCATGTAATGAGAAGAGAACAACTGGAATATATTGTAACAACTGGAAAAATTGAGGGACGAAGAGATAGAGGGAAGCAAAGAGAAAAACTAACTGACAGCTTAAGAGAATGGCTTGGCAGAAGGTCAACAACAGAAATGGTAAATAGCTGCCGAGATCGAAAGTTGTGGAGAGACATGATCACCTACACCAGTAGGTCCGGTACTTGATGATGATGATGATGTTATAACTTATAGTTTTTGTATAGCTGTTGTGGGGGAGCTTAAGCGCCTGCGACCTGCGGTCGCAATAGCAGGGCCGGCGCACCATCAGCTGGCCAAGACCTAGCAGATCTACCTCCTCGTGGTCTCCCCTGGTAACAGTCTGCGTCAAAACAGGCTGGCTAACAGAAGCTAGGATCGACGTGTTCCCTGTAGTGGTGGCTGTTACTGATTGAGGACCCAGTATTGCAATACCTCTGGGCTGGACAAGTAGTTTCCCAGCGTAGCCTGGGACAGACGACCTCCAACCTCCAGTAAGAGCCGGGAATGTCAAGAAAGCCATTACGACCCGCCACATCTTATGAGTCAAAGGGCAAACAAGCCCGTATCAACTCGTGGTAATCCGTCAACAACAACAACATATAGCTGTTGTAACTGCAAGAATTTACTCTATGTATAGCCACACTATCTCCTAGAGTTTAATCCTTATGAGGCAGACTTGTCTACTAGAATTAACTCTTTGTATAGCTGAACTACTTGCTAGAATTAACTCATTGTATAGCTGAACTACTTACTAGAATTTACTCTTGGTATAACATACCTATTACTAGAATCTATTCTTTTTATAACATACATATTACTAGAATGTACTCCTTGTATAGTTTTACTACTTAACTAGAATTTACTCCTTAACTATCCACTGGAATTTACTCCATGTAAATCTAACCATATATGTCTGTCTGGTGGACTTATTGGTCTCGAAGCAAGATGTAGGCCTCAAGACAGAGAGGCTGTGAGTTCAAATACCGGCTGCACCAGTTAGGATTTAAAATTTATGATTTCTCTCTGTGGCAACCACACCTTGTCTCAGCAACGATGCCCGGTTTGAAACGTCAGTTACTCATCAACGTAAAAAAATATGAGTACCTCAGAAGACAAATAAAATATCGTTAGAAGGATTGAAAACTGCTAGAATAAAAATTTAGATAAGAGAAAGAGTATCTGGGTCTATGCCCTATGGGCCGGCTACGGCTTGAAAGGTCGATAGATAGATAGAAGACAGAGCTATCTACCTGTGCGGCGAGGAACCCCTGTGATTAACACGCAAAATTCAGTTCCTAGTCACTAGGGATTTAACCAGCGGTGAAAGCTGGTGAACGCAAAAAAAAATTAAAAATAAATCTGCCTTTCATTTGCTAAACAAATGTAGGTCTTCCAAGTATTAATTGTTTTAATTTTCATATTAATGAATCAACTAATGTTTTAATGTTCATACACAATTTTTTTTTATTATCTTTGATTTTTACCCGAACATTTTTCATTCTCTTTTCCAGGCCTAGCAGTCCGCCATGATCCAAAGAAGGACAGCGTGGACATTGCTCCCAATAACCGAGTGGGTACCAAGAGGTACATGGCCCCTGAGTGTTTGGATGAGACTATTAACATGAACCACTTTGAGTCCTTCAAGAGAGCAGATGTCTACTCCTTCGGACTTGTGCTCTGGGAGCTGGCTCGCCGCTGCTCAGTGGGAGGTAAAGATCGCTTATGTGTAGATAAGCACGTATATAAATGTATATAGAATATAAATTCTGTGCTGCGAGTAGAAATGCAGAAAATAATGTAAAATAAACATAAAACTGTGTAATTAGCTAAACTAATACAGAGACGAGAGAAATTATGACGCTTTGACAAAAACCTTCGTCATGTACAAAATTACAAATTATTCTAAAATAAATTAATAAATCCAAGTGCGAGAGCTAAACACTGAAAATGGTAATAGAGATGACACTTAAACACATGACACTACTCTCAACACATGACACTTTAACATGTGATACTACTCTTGACACATGACACTTTAACATGTGACACTACTCTTGGCACATGACACTCTAGCATGACGCTTAAACATATGGCACTACTCTCAGCACATGACACTTCAACACACGATGCTACACTCATCAACATGACACTTCAACACACGATACTACACTCAGCAACATGACACTTCAACACACGATACTACACTCAGCAACATGACACTTCAACACACGATACTACACTCAGCAACATGACACTTGAACACACAATACTACACTCAGCAACATGACACTTCAACACATGATACTACACTTGAAGAAAACTTCCTTGCATAACTCTCCTCAATTGAAGATGGAGAACTTTGTATTTCTCGCATATATGTGACCTGCCTGCAATATGCCACCGACGACGTGACCTCGCTTGACGGTCACTTCCACATCGTCGATGGTCTCCACGCTGCTGGGCGGCGACACTGCAACCACCCAACTATGTACTGGTTTGCACCAGGTGGGCACTCTGAACCCACCCGGCACTTCTAGAAGATGATGAGGATTACAACAGGTACTGGTGGTCACACTGAAACCTCCAGCACCTTCTTGGTTGGCACCAGATGGTCTTTCTGAAACCACCGGAGCTGCTGCAATATGATGATGATGATCGTCTGCCCAGGACCACTCAGGTTATTCTGAGCTCGCCCTGGTGTTCTCCGGTAGGAGGTAAGCCCCTCCCATGTAGCTCACTGATCGTATGGCTGTACTTCACGTTGTGTTGATTTTTACCTGCAACCCCTTTTGGCCCGTTCTTCGCGAAGACATTATAGTGCCAAGACAAATGATGAAATCAACTCTCTTGAACAGAAACACAATTGAATTTATTTACAACCGGACCACATGCGTGGCCTCAACAAGACATCTAATCATGGCATGATATATAACACTCTGGATCTTATTTAGCTATCAACCCTCTACACACGGTCGACACTATGCTGTCCTTAAGATCTCTTGTACAACTCGTGTACATAAATGGTTCTGATTAATGTCACTAGGCGACTAACAACCGTCTATACATGGTAGGAACTGTTTATTCCCTAATGTCTCTTGCACAAATCTTGCACATAAATGGTTCTCATTATTGTCTCTATGCTGCTACCATCGTCTACACATGGTCGAAGCTATGATATATATATTCTCTACCGTCTCGTGTACATATCTTGTACACAAATGGTTCTGCTTAATGTCTCTATGCGGTTAACTACCGTCTATACATGGTAGGAACTGTCTGTTCCCTAAATCTCTTGCACATCGTGGTACATGATTGATTCACATTATCGTCTATTAATATCATTACCACTTAGTTAAACACAAGTTAAATATTTCCTTGAACTCACTCTACTTAATCTCACAAGCCTTATCACTTACTGTCCTTTTAGAAAACATTTCTACATCTTAACATAAAAGCTAACTTCCCGCTAACGGTACCGTATTGTCAAACATGACAATCCGTCCGCAACTAGCGCCCGCTGCCTGTCGAATGACCGTTCACTCGTACAACCTTTTCTCCTCTAACTTTAGTCAATCTTTTCACAAAAACCTTTGTCTCGGCCTGTTCACCCGCACGGTTTCTATTTCTCGTGGATCATGAATTGTCTCCCGATCTCGTCTCATCTGACCTTCACCTACCACCCCCCCCCCCCCCCCCCCCCGTCTCTTAAACCGTGCCCTACTTCACACTCAGCAACACGACACTTCAACACATGATACTACACTCAGAAACATGACACTTCAACACATGATACTACACTCAGCAACATGACACTTCAACACATGATAATACACTCAGCAACATGACACTTCAACACATGATAATACACTCATCAACTTGACACTTAACATGTAACACTACTCATAGCAACATGACACTTAACATGTAACATCTTTTGTGACACACACTACATCAAACTCCATATTTGACTGTGAGATCAAGCAGTTCTCATCATCATCAAGTACTGGGCCTGCTGGCGTAGGTGATATGTCCCTCCACAACTTTTGATCTCGACAGTTATTTATCATTTCTGTTGTTGACCTTCTGCCAAGCCATTCTCTTAAGCTGTCTGGTATTTTTTCTCTTTGCTTCCCTCTATCTCTTCATCCATCAATTTACTCAGTTGTTACAATATATTCCAGTTGTTCCCTTCTCATTACATGGCCAAAAAATGATGATTATTTCTTCCTAATATTGGAAATTAGCTCCTGGAAGCTAGTGACTGACGGTCACTATAATATTAAACAAATCTGGTGACAGCACACAACCTTGTCTAATACCCTGTTTTATTTGTTGAAACATTCCCAATTGGTTTCCAGTTCTTATGGCCGCTGTTTGTTGCCAGTACATGTTCTTTATTATTCTTAGATCTTTGCAGTCTACGTTTATGCTGTCTAAAATTTTGATTATTTCTTGATGATTTACTTTGTCAAATGCCTTGGTGTAATCTATGAAACATAGGTATAGATCTGTTTTCACCTCTATGGCTCTTTGTACCAAAGATCTTAAGATATATATGGCACTGCTTGTTCCTTTACCTCCAACAAAACCACACTGTTCATCGCTAATTTCTGGACTAATTTTGTTTTGCACTCTTTGCATGATGATTCTTAGTAATATCTTAGTCATGTGACTCATAAGGCTTATTTTGCGATGATTATCGCATTCAATCGCACCAGATTTTTTTGGTAGGGCTATGAATATTGATTTGAGCATGTCGTCTGGTATATATCCGCTGCTGTATATATTATTCAATATTTTATTCAGTATTAACAAGCAGTTAAAACAGTAACACTCTAAAGATGCTTTGAGAAATCCTGTTTCAATCAATCATCACAAAGCCAGGCCTAGTGTAGTCATCATGTGAAGATATAAAAAAGTGGAAGACGTGGAGACAGAAAGTTAGACAGGACTAGGACATGAGTAGAGCAGAAAAATGTTTGTTCAAGACAGGACTAGGACATGAGTAGAGCAGAAAAATGTTTGTTCAAGACAGGACTAGGACATGAGTAGAGCAGAAAAATGTTTGTTCAAGACAGGAACACATGGCAAAGATTTATTGAAGACTTGTGTTGTTGAAGTTGAGAGTTTAATGGTAAAGTATCTTCATTGTGAGAATTATGCTATATTAGGCATGTAGCCTAATGCATCTGGTTTCAACATGTTTGTGTCTCGATTTTCATGGTCCCAGCTTTTTGACCTGTCCAGCTTGAGTGACTAAGGCCCTTGGTAGCACTACCACTAGAACACCTCCTGAGGATAAATGCACATAAGCTCCTATATGACATTGTGGTGGAGATGTAAATAAATCTAAAATGTAGAGATCTTCCACTGTCAAGGAGAGCTCTAAAATGTACAGGGCTTGCTGTGCCCATTCTCTAAACGTTCTTTTGTTTTCAGTGATTTAATCTCACCTTGGCCGCTCGTTCTCTCTTCAATGACAGTGCTCAGTCGTTGGTGTATAGAATGTCAAATTTACGTACTTTGCGCTGTGTCAGATTTGTTCATCATGTTGGAATACAGTACACAGTCTACATGAATAGTTTGTACACGCAAGTCTCTCATATAAAAGAACAGTAAGCCTTTATTGGCATAGTCCAACAAATAGAATGGCATCAATATACAAAGCCCAGTGGCCTGATATCACCATTCGGGTATCAAAGCACAAGCTAAGGAAATATCATTTACCTCTGACTCTGGTAATCACTCTCAAGGCACTCTCCTAATCCACTAAATCACTTTTCACTAAAAGAGTGTTTGCTCAGTCTTACTTACTTAGCTCAACTGTGTCGTCATAGTTACTTAGTTTCCATCTTGTATCTAGTCTGACTGAAACTCCATCCTACCCACTCCTACTAATAAGGAGCTGCTCGGTCCTACTAACTTAGCTCAACTGTGTCGTCATAGTTACTTAGTTTCCATCTTGTATCTAGTCTGACTGAAACTCCATCCTACCCACTCCTACTAATAAGGAGCTGCTCGGTCCTACTAACTTAGCTCCACTGTGTCATCGTAGTTACTTAGTTTCCATCTTGTATCTAGTCTGACTGAAACTCCATCCTACCCACTCCTACTAATAAGGAGCTGCTCGGTCCTACTAACTTAGCTCCACTGTGTCGTCCTAGTTACTTAGTTTCCATCTTGTATCTAGTCTGACTGAAACTCCATCCTACCCACTCCTACTAATAAGGAGCTGCTCGGTCCTACTAACTTAGCTCCACTGTGTCGTCCTAGTTACTTAGTTTCCATCTTGTATCTAGTCTGACTGAAACTCCATCCTACCCACTCCTACTAATAAGGAGCTGCTTGGTCCTACTAACTTAGCTCCACTGTGTCGTCCTAGTTACTTAGTTTCCATCTTGTATCTAGACTGACTGAACTCCATCCTACCCACTCCTACTACCTTAGCTCCACTGTGTCGTCCTAGTTACTTAGTTTCCATCTTGTATCTAGACTGACTGAAACTCCATCCTACCCACTCCTACTACCTTAGCTCCACTGTGTCGTCCTAGTTACTTAGTTTCCATCTTGTATCTAGACTGACTGAAACTCCATCCTACCCACTCCTACTAATAAGGAGCTGCTTGGTCCTACTAACTTAGCTCCACTGTGTCGTCCTAGTTACTTAGTTTCCATCTTGTATCTAGACTGACTGAAACTCCATCCTACCCACTCCTACTACCTTAGCTCCACTGTGTCGTCCTAGTTACTTAGTTTCCATCTTGTATCTAGACTGACTGAAACTCCATCCTACCCACTCCTACTACCTTAGCTCCACTGTGTCGTCCTAGTTACTTAGTTTCCATCTTGTATCTAGACTGACTGAAACTCCATCCTACCCACTCCTACTAATAAGGAGCTGCTCGGTCCTACTAACTTAGCTCCACTGTGTCGTCCTAGTTACTTAGTTTCCATCTTGTATCTAGACTGACTGAAACTCCATCCTACCCACTCCTACTAATAAGGAGCTGCTCGGTCCTACTTACTTAGCTCCACTGTGTCGTCCTAGTTACTTAGTTTCCATCTTGTATCTAGTCTGACTGAAACTCCATCCTACCCACTCCTACTACCTTAGCTCCACTGTGTCATCGTAGTTACTTAGTTTCCATCTTGTGTCTAGTCTGACTGAAACTCCATCCTACCCACTCCTACTAATAAGGAGCTGCTCGGTCCTACTAACTTAGCTCCACTGTGTCGTCCTAGTTACTTAGTTTCCATCTTGTATCTAGACTGACTGAAACTCCATCCTACCCACTCCTACTGATAAAGAGCTTCACCTCAGGTACTGCTACAAGAGCCTAACTTAAATACCACTGTCTTCTCTCTATTTACTTAGTTTCTATCTAAGTTTCTCCTGTTTGGAAACTCCACCCTACCCACTCCTAACTAACAAAGACCGTTTGCTCAGTTACCGCTACAAGGGCCCAACGCCCTAGCAGCATGGCCAGTCTATTTCCCTACCTTACATGTGTCTTCTCTCTGTCTGGGAACCTTCTCCCCAGCCGTAAGTATCTCGTACCTCAGCCAATAAAAAACTACCTAAGTACTTCCCCAGCCATGATTTCTCTTTACGTCATAGCCTCTATCTCAGCTAACGCTTCCCTTTAGTCTATTCACTCCTCCGTGCTTCTCACTAGTCCCCCTAATCATAACTTTCCCATCTCTACTCACCCAAACAGTTCACTACTTTTCCTGTGAATGTCACTTTCCCCACACATACGATGGTTCTCTCAATTCTCCTTACACTGCCCCTAACTTCATTATTTCCCTACATCCTTACATTCCCGGCTACAGAGACAGGTCACAGGAGCATAAAACCTCAGTTTATAGTAGTACATTTATTTTGTTATAATGTTGTATGGTGGCAGATCTTTTTGGTCATAGGTGAGGTCGTCAGAGCTGGCTCATGCCAGGAGATAAAGTATGAAATTCTTGTTTAACACTAGATTACGACCATCTATTTAAAATCATGTTTTGAATATGTTTTAACTACTTCGACAAAATATGCAACTTTATCTCTATCTATTGACCTTTCGAGCCGTTGCCGGCCCCATAGGGCGTAGACCAAGATACACCTTCTCATATCTGAATTTTTGTTCTAGCAGTTTTCTTTTAAAGATATTTTATCAAATCTCGCCATTTGTCTCTGTTCTGTACAAGCAGCTCTATCTCATTGAGGGAGCCGAACCCTTTTGCTCTTGCCTCTCTCACCAATGTTCTTCTCTGTGTTTCCCTGGGTCTTCCTCTTTTTCTCTTACCTGTTGTTTCCCATATGAGGGCCTGCTTTGCTATTCGGTTATTATCTCTTCTCATCACATGTCCAACATATGACCATCGTCTTTTCTTTATTACTGAAGATATTAGTGGTTGATTGGGGATTTCTCTAATTTCCTCGCTTGTTTTGAATTCGTTCCATGCTATACCAAGTATTTTCCTTAGACATTTATTTTCGAATGCGTTCAACTTTGTTTCTATATCTCTTGTTGTTTTCCAGCTTTCACACACATACGTAAGGGTTGATAGTACATTTGATTTGAATAGCCTAAGTTTTGTGTTTGTGCTGATTAGTTTTGATTTCCACAACTTTTCAAGGCTTCTGAAAGACATTGCTGCTTTAGCTATTCTGATTCTAATTTCTTTACTTGTATCCCCTTCTCGATCAATGTGACTTCCAAGATAGATAAAGTGATCGATCTCTTCTACTGGCTTGTTTTCCATGTATATTTTGTCATCTGTTGGAATTAAACTTTTCATGACTTTAGTCTTTTCATGATTGATCTCAAGCCCAATTTTTCTGGCTATTGCTGATAGTTCATTTGTGTTTCCCTGCATCATTTTTATCTGACTGCTGATGAGGACTATGTCAACTTTACACCTTAAAAAAACCTTGTAATTTGGTAACATGAATTTGATTGTTTGCAAGCGCTAGAGCCTCTATCCTGATCTGCTTTTGCATAGTGATGTTTTTTATTCCATGCGAAACATGATTGGACGGGCACTTTTATTTTTCTAATCTTCGTTGCCTATTCTGTGGCTTCAAAAGTTAGATTGATATCTTGTCTACAGCCAACAAGAGTTTCACAGTCCCGAATGAAAAAGAAAATAAAAACTTTTCCCCCATCCTCCCTCTGCGTCAGTTTTTTACTAAGGATAATGAGTTTTTTACCACAACATTGTGTATTTGAACAAATAAAAAAAAAAGATCTGGAAATAATGGCTAGTCAGGGATCACCAATGGGACAAATGATTTGCACTCGGAAGCAGCCAAATTCTTTAAAGATGTGTTTTCATGCCGTCTTTTTTATGAAGTAATCAAGGGTTAATTAAAGTTACAACACATTCTCTTTTCAAAATCGAGGAAAACTTTTACAATTTTGACTTATGTGGAAAGAGGAACAACACTGGTAAAAGAGGAACAAAAAGTTGAGTTGGTATGTTTCTATAGACTTTACATTCAACATTTACTCCGGAGACAAATAATAATAAATGAATATTATTATAGAGGGAAAATTCAGAGGCGATAATTCAGTGAATCATAGGAGGAAGAGGTATATTTTACAGCACTTAGAAAAAATGACAAATATCAACAACAGAAAAAAACAAAGACCAATATATGGTCTGAAACAGGATAGAACCCGTACTCCTTGGCACTGCAACTTGCCACGAGAAGCTGAATGCTAGTGGCAGTGTTCCCTAATGTTCAGCTTCTCATGGCAAGGCGCAGTGCCAAGTGGTACGGGTTCGATCCTGCATCGGACCATATATTGTTCTTTGTTTTTTTCTGTTGTTTATTTGTCATTTTTTTCTGAGTACTGTAAAACATACCTCTTCCAACTATGATTCGCAACATTTACTCCACCTGGCTGTGGTTCCACAGTCATGCTGCATCTGTCATAAATTAGTCTCAGGATGCTGAACTCACTCTCATCTGCTTGTTTCTGTTGCAGGAATATTTGAAGAGTACCAGCTACCCTACTATGACCTGGTGCCCTCTGACCCCTCCTTGGAGGATATGAGAAGGGTTGTTTGTGGTGATAGGCAGCGGCCAGCCATCCCTAACAGGTGGCAGAACATTGAGGTAAAGGCTGCTCCATATCGTTGTTGTTGTTGATATTAACTGATGAATTGGGAAAACAAGTCCTCATATATATATATATGTAAAAAGTAAAGTACCCCCCATAACACCAAGTGGCGTATAGGTAATATGGTGTTAGTGATCATAAATTTTACAGACCTTCGACACATGATTTTTGGGTAATGTCGGTATTACGCCCGTGCCGCTTTACTTTCCCAGAAAAAAATCCGGTACCCATTGAAGGCTGGGTGAACCGGAAGCCGTCGGTTGGGATCGAACCCTACCTCCTGTGTATATATATATATACACACACACACACATACACACACTCACTCACTCACTCACAATTACTAGACACATTGGGGGACGGGATGGGGATGCTGGGTAGTCAGAGGTACGACGTCAGCATAACAACATTAGGGATCAGGGTTCAAAGGTCACCAACAATGGTGGTAATTTGTCCAAAATGGGATAAATTAATCAGTGGTTTCTTTATGACGTCCTCCCTTGATTTCTTGGGTAGTGAGACCTAATGTCTAGCCTTCTCAGATAACGACAATAAACAGATAAGTCCCTTGTGCACTCCAACACATTAAAGAACCTTTGGCAGTGAAAATTGAAAAGAGTAGGCCATAAATATGGCCGCTGCCTAGGCTAAATTGTCAGCAGAAATATAACTCACACTGTGGATCCCAGGCTATGCTACGGAGTTTGTGCATACGGGCTGGGATTCTCCTAGGATTTTCTTGAAGGGGATACTGGAGCACCCATGTTTTTGCCTGGTGTGCAGTGATGATGATTCTAACAACAAACTATAAAAAAAAAAATTAAATGCTTCCCCATCACGCCAAGTGGCATATAGGGAATATGGTATTAGTGACCATAAATTTTACAGACCTTCAGCACATAATTTTTGGGGTAATGTGGTCGGTATTACACCCGTGCTGCTTTACATTCCAAGAAACAAATCTGGTGCCCATTTAAGGCTGGGTGAACTTGGAAGCCGTCAATTGGGATTGAACCCTACCTCTTGTCCTTTGTAGTCGAGTTCACTAACCACTGAGCTATCACGGCTCCCAACAACAAACTATACACACATATAAATATTTTGTGGAGAATATTGTTCAATCTATACACTGAGCAAATCTTTAAAAAAATCACAAAGATGCCAGGCCTAAACATTAATGGAAAGATAATCAATAACCTAAGATATGCTGATGATACTGTACTACTAGCAGGCAATCCTAAAGATTTACAATTACTTAAGGAAATAAACATGGCAAGCAAAAAATATGGATTAGATGTGAATAGCAAAAAGACTAAAACTATGATCATAAATAGAGATAATACTCAAAACCTACAAGTGGGTATCACTGTTGAAGGAATACATCTGGAGACAGTTCAGAACTACAACTACCTTGGACATAGTATAACCAGTGATGGAAAATGTACAACTGAAATAAACAAAAGAATATGAAGGGCAAAAAGTAATTTTAATGCCATGAAAAATATATTAACATTAAAACATAACATCAAGGCTAAAACTAAGAATAGCAAAATGTTATATCTTCTCAACATTCCTTTATGGTACAGAAATGCCAACATTAGACAAGAAAACAGAACAGAAAAATTAAGTCTTTGAAATGTGGAAATAACAATTAGATGGAAAGAAAAGAAAACAAATGATGAAGTCTTAAAACAACTAAAAATGAAAAGCGAACTACTAAACAATCTCATATATCTGCCTTTGGCATGGGTAGAATTTCTGAACAATTTTTGCCTGAGCAAGCTGCCATTATGGCTTACTCTTTTACGTTTTTAACTGCCAAAGGTTTTTTAACGTGCATTAATGCACATGAAAACCTCCTGTTTTTCCACTGTTTTCCAAGAGGACTAGCCATGATATAACATTGTCCAGAGATCTGGGAAGGGTAAAGCCACAAAGAAATGACAAATTCCAAGTGAAAAATTTCTGCAGCCTGTGATAGGATTAAAACCCAAAACTTTCCTTTCCAGAGGCTTACCTTTTACCGCTAGACCACTCAGTACTGTTATAGAGAATATGTCAGACCAGGAAGTAAAAGTATTTTATGCGCATTGAGTCAGACCAGAATAATAAATATTTTATGCACATTGAGTCAGACCAGAATAATAAATATTTTATGCACATTGAGTCAGACCAGAATAATAAATATTTTATGCACATTGAGTCAGACCAGAATAATAAATATTTTATGCACATTGAGTCAGACCTGAATAATAAATATTTTATGCACATTGAGTCAGACCAGAATAATAAATATTTTATGCACATTGAGTCAGACCTGAAGTAAGAATAAATTTTTTGTGGATAATATACCAGGTTTGAAATAGTTATATTTTATGGTGAACGTATCAATTAGGGCAAAAGTAAGAATAAATATTTTATGGAAAATATGTTAGGTCAAAAGTAATTTTATCTTTTGGAAGGTTTGTTAGATCTGAAGTAATTTTGACTTGTGAATGTTATGTTAGACCAAAAATAATTTTATCCTATGTATGTCAGGTCCAAAGTAATTTTATCTTATTTAATGCATGTCAGACAAAAAGTACTTTTATTTTGTAGAAGGTATGTTAGACCAAACGTAATTTAACCTTGTGAGTGGTATGTCAGATCTAAGGTAGTTTTATCTTATGGAAGGTATGTCAGACCAATAGTAATTTTATCCTGTGTAAGGGCATGTCATACAAAAAGTAATTTTATCTTATGGAAGGTATGTCAGACCAATAGTAATTTTATCTTATGGAAGGTATGACAGACCAGAAGTAATTTTATCTTATGGAAGGTATATCAGACCAAAAGTAAATTTATCTTATGGAAGGTATGTCAAACGATGCAGGAAAACACAAATGAACTATCATCAATAGCCAGCAAAATTGGGCTTGAGGTCAATCATGAAAAGACTAAAGTCATGAAAAGTTTAATTCCAACAAGTGACAAAATATACATGGAAAACAAACCAGTAGAAGAGATCGATCACTTTATCTATCTTGGAAGTCACATTGATCGAGAAGGGGATACGAGCAAAGAAATTAGAATCAGACTGGCTAAAGCAGCAATGTCTTTCAGAAGCCTTGAAAGTTGTGGAAATCAAAACTCATTAGCACAAACACAAAACTTAGGCTATTCAAATCAAATGTACTATCAACCCTTACGTATGCGTGTGAAAGCTGGAAAACAACAAGAGATATAGAAACAAAGTTGAACGCATTCGAAAATAAATGTCTAAGGAAAATACTTGGTATAGAATGGAACGAATTCAAAACAAACGAGGAAATTAGAGAAATCGCCAATCAACCACTAATATTTTCAGTAATAAAGAAAAGACGATGGTCATACGTTGGACATGTGATGAGAAGAGATAATAATCGAATAGCAAAGCAAGCCCTCATATGGGAAACAACAGGTAAAGAAAAAGAGGAAGACCCAGGGAGACACTGAGAAGAACATTGATGAGAGAGGCAAGAGCAGCAGGAATCGGCTCCCTCAATGAGATAGAACTGCTTGCACAGAACAGAGACAGATGGCGAGATTTAATAAAATATCTTTAAAAGAAAACTGCTAGAACAAAAATTCATATAGGAGAAGGTGTATCTTGGTCTACGCCCTATGGGCCGGTTACGGCTCGAAAGGTCAATAGATAGATAGATAGAAGGTATGTCATACAAAAAAGTAATTTTATCTTATGGAAGGTATGTCATACAAAAAGTAATTTTATCTTATGGAAGGTATGTCATACAAAAAGTAATTTTATCTTATGGAAGGTATATCAGACCAAAATTAATTTTATCTTGTGGAGATGTCAGGTCAGACGTAATGACATGTTATGAAAAATGTGTCATTTAAACCAGATGTCATACTAAATGTTGAAAAATTAATGAAAAAAAAACAACTTGTTGCATTTCAGTCTCTTCGAGTGATGGCACGCCTGATGAGGGAATGCTGGTCTTCCAATGCTGCAGCTCGACTGACGGCCTTGAGGATACGCAAGACCTTGGCTAGCCTGGCTGATCAAGAGGAAGTCAATGTGTAGGAGTTTTCTGAGATTGGTCGAACGTGGCTGCAGGCATCACACTAGTGACCTGGATATACATACTGCTCAATGCTGGCTGCTTGTGTAGCAAACATCAAATCTCATCTTGGTTAACACAACCTGGGCTCAGTGGCCATTCTCTATGAGGCTCACCAAAACAAAATTCTTCAAAAATGCTGTCTGTTTATTTTTCATGATGTGAGAATTAGTTTTGTTAAAGTGCTCTAGATGAGTTAACAATAGCAAGACATAGTTAAAGCTTTGAGTCAACCACTCTATTTAATGTTATTTTTCGCTTATTTTTCTTGTATGTTCTCTTAAATGCCTGTTTTTTTTTTAAAAGGGCAGTTATAATGATACAGATGTGTTTGGGTACAGCAAGCCGTGATTTCTACTCTTTTCGGCCCAGCACATCTGAGTTTTAGCTTAGCACATTTGGTTACTGGATTCAGTTCTTTGTCGATCTCCATTCACCAGGCTAGATTGGTTAGTCTCTATACTGGAGCGTCACAAAGAGGTGAAGTCAGATCTCCATTCACCAAGCTAGATTGGTTAGTCTCTATCAGGAGCGTCACAAAGAGGTGAAGTCAGATCTCCATTCACCAAGCTAGATTGGTTAGTCTCTATCTGGAGCATCACAAAGAGGTGAAGTCAGATCTCCATTCACCAAGCTAGATTGGTTAGTCTCTATCTGGAGCATCACAAAGAGGTGAAGTCAGATCTCCATTCACCAGGCTAGATTGGTTAATCTCTATACTGGAGCATCACAAAGAGGTGAAGTCAGATCTCCATTCACCAAGCTAGATTGGTTAGTCTCTATCTGGAGCATCTCAAAGAGGTGAAGTCAGATCTCCATTCACCAGGCTAGATTGGTTAATCTCTATCTGGAGCATCTCAAAGAGGTGAAGTCAGATATCAATCAGTTTTTATTTGCTGATCCTGATGCAAAAAGTCAGCTATGAGCCACTGACAACTTTCAGCCCAGGTACTTTTTTTTTACGTTTTGGCCCTTTTGTTACTTAATGGGCCTTTTTTCAAAGCTTAACAAAACAGTTAAAAGAAACATACTAATACTAACCTTATGGTATAGTCTTTCATACATTCACTTTGTGTGACTATGGTAAGGTAGGTAGTTCAGTGACTTGCTTTCGTTCTTCGGGTTCCACTTAGCCTGGCATAGTTCATCCTATATAGCCATTCTTAACCTGTCCAGCGCTTTTAATCTTGATTATAACCTGTAGAAGAATAGTGGGAACAGTGCCCTAGTTTTATAATACAGAGATTGAGAGTTTGTTTTTGAAATGAACTCTCTCTCTTCTTTGTAAGTAAAGTGCCTTGTCACGCCAAATGGTATATACGGAATATGGTGTTAGTGACCATAATTTTTATAGACCTTCAACTCATGATTTTTTGGGTAATGTGGTCAGTATTACGCCCGTACTGCTTTACTTTCCCAGAAAAAAAATCTGGTATCCATTTAAGGCTGGGTGAACTCAGAAGCCGTCAGTGAGGATCAAACCCGACCTCTTGTCCTTTGTAGTCTGGTTCACTAACCACTGAGCTATCACAGCTCCCTCTCTTTTTAGGGTTCACCTGTTAAGTTGGTGGGGAACACATTGTGTTGCTAATTTATGGCAAAGCTGCGATATCTGCAACTTTATGCCCAACACACCCATCAGTGGCATGGGTATGTTTGCTTAACAATTTATGCCCCAACTATGGCCAGTTTTTAGCCTTTTCTTTTTAAATTTGCTCTGCTAAAGGTTCTTTAACGTGCATGCCATTGTCCAAGAGCGCTTGCCTAGAGACCAGCCAGGGGAGGGTAAAGACATAATGAAACCACAGATTAGATTAAAAAAAAAAATTGCCACCACCCTGAGTGAGACTTTACATCTAGAGGCTGACATTTTACCTCTAGACGACCCAGACAGGTGCTGCCGACAAACCCCCCCCCCCCCCCCCCCCCCCCCCCCCCCCCCCCCCCCAATATGAAAATTTTCTAGTTGGACTGACTATTTCAATAAATACTTTACCCACAGAGTTAACCACAAAGTGAGAATAAATCACTTTACAACTACCGCATGCATCCTTTTTTTTTTCCTCAGCAGTCATTAATATTTCATATTTTTTCTGCCACCCTTGTTTCTTTTGCCCTCAATCTCCCATGTTGTCACTATGATTTCCAGAATTACTCTCATGTGCCATACCGGTTGGTGTAGGGGATCATGTCCTTCCACAACTTCTGTCCACAGTAAAAAGTAGAGCGCCCCCGTCATGCCAAGTGGCGCATAGGGAATATGGTGTTAGTATGGTGGTTTTACAGACCTTCAGTACATGATTTTTGGGATAATGTGGTCGGTATTACGTCCATGCCACTTTACTTTCCCAGAAAAAATCCGGTACCAATTTAAGGCTGGGTGAACCTGGAAGCCGTCAGTTGAAATCGAACCCTACCTCTTGTCCTTTGTAGTCCAGTTCACTAACCACTGAGCTATCGCGGCTCCCTTCTGTCTACAGTGCATTGTGTCAATTCTGTTGTTGATTGTTTTCCATACCATGACACCTAGCTATCTAGTATCTTCTCTTTTGTTGTCTGGGATCTCACTTTCCCTGTATTTTGCCAGTTGTGTTATAGTGTCACCACACATCAAGAGCTTTCTCTGGTACATAAAGCTGAGTGAAAACAACATAAGCCTTGATAGAAACCAATGAGTTGATTCACCATCAAACCTAGCGCTGAACAATATCAATATATCTTCACTACCTCTGAGTGACTGAGCTAGGCTGAGCTTGATTAACTGCTCTGAGTGAACTGACTTGACTTCCGAGAGAAAGAACAAGATTTGTCTGTCTTAGCTTTTTATATTTCTCCCTAATTGCAATCTCAAGTTCCTTCGCATATCCAATCAAATTTCGCCCCTTTAAACTCCTTTGTCTCCTATTTGCCAAAACAATACGTCACTGCCTCTTTCCCACCTGAGAACCTTCCAGATCTCTCTACCTTGAACTTTTGACCTTAGACACATTCATGGACCTATTTTCTACCAACCTAATTCTCTCCTCATACACAAATTAATACTATTACAGTTGTAACCAAGTATTCTAACTTTTCTCTTCTCATAATGTGCCTGGAAAATGTTGATTGTTTCTTTCTGATGTTTTTTAGGAGCTCCATTTTTGTGATGGCCTCTTTGAGAATGATGGTAATGATCTTTGAGAATGTCCTCATTGGTCTTTTTACTCTTACTATAATAAGTGAATGATAAATAAATAATAGCCTTTGTCTAGTTTTGTGGTTAACATGCTTATTCATTTAAGTTCCAGATTTCTTGTGTGTAGACCTTTAGATACCAGTATTAAGTTCGAAGAAAGTGTTCATTAGCTCAAGACTGGTGACATTGTCATACAGCTAGTTCTTTTATGGTATTGGTGATGGCCACAAGAGCCTTATCTGTTCATTTTTGTGTGTGTGTGTGTTCACCAGCTTTCACCTCTGACTCATCATCATCATCAAGTACCGGGCCTGCTGGCGTAGGTGATCATCATGTCTCTCCACAAGTTTCGATCTCGACAGTTAATTATCATTTCTGTTGTTGACCTTCTGTCAAGCCATTCTCTTAAGCTGTCTGGTATTTCTTCTCTTTGCTTCCCTCTATCTCTTCGTCCCTCAATTTTTCCAGTTGTTACAATATATTCCAGTTGTTCTCTTCTCATTACATGGCCAAAAAATGATGATTGTTTCTTCCTAATATTGGAAATTAGCTCTCTGAAACTAGCGATATGATGGTCCAACATATGACCATCATCTTTTCTTGATTACTGAAGATATTAGTGGTTGATTGGTGATTTCTCTAATTTCCTTGTTTGTTTTGAATTTGTTCCACGCTATCCCAAGTATTTTCCTTAGACATTTATATTCGAATTCACTCTACTTTGTTTCTATGTCTCTTGTAGTTTTCCAGCTGTCACACGCATACGTAAGGGTTGATAGTACATTTGATTTGAATAGTCTAAGTTTTGTGTTTGTGCCGATGAGTTTTGATTTTGGTTTGTTAACTGTGGCATAAAAAATGTAAATTGCCCCGTCACGCTAGGTGGCGTATAGGGAATATGGTGCTAGTCACCATCATTTTTTATAGACCTTCTGCGCATAATTTTTGGGGTAATGTGGTCGGTATTATGTCCGTGCCGCTTTACTTTCCAAGAAAAAAATCAGATACCCATTTAAGGCTGGGTGAACCTGAAAGCCGTCGAACAGGATCGAACTCGACCTCTTGTTCTTTGTAGTCCAGTTCACTAACCACTGAGCTATGGCGGCTCCCTATCTGTGGTATGCAAAATGTTTTTCTCATAAACCACGTTTGTTTCTTCTTCATTTGCTCAAAGATATCTTCTCTTGTTTATCCGACAATAAAAATGGCATTAACTCTTTCAGTACGGAAGGTTTCTATCAGTTAGTGGTAGAGATTTCAGAGACAAAATTTTGTATGGTTTTAAATATCAATCTACATGTTTACATTTATCTAATAGTTAACAAATTAGATATGAATTTGTGGATAATTAAACAAGGAACTAGATTTCATCAATACCAAGATGATACACGATATGTAAAAAGAATATGGTTTAATGGCGGTTTACACTAATCAAATTGAGAGTGACGCACTGTGTGGCTAAACGTACATGACCAAAATCAGCATGGTGTGTTGAAACGTATGGAAAGAGTTAAGTGTTTGTAATTTATATTGTAATTTACATCATTCAGCCTTGCACATCTGACTTCATTTGTTGCTTTTTTGGGTACTGGATTGCTTTCCCTTTTCAGTCTCTCCTTGTTTGGCCAGTCTAGTTATTCTGTGTCCAGGCCCAATATATGATAAGGTAAAAAAACATCTCTAGAGTACAAGCTACTGTTAGAGTAAGGTTTGTATGAGAAGTTGATAAACATAAATAATGACACAACACACGCAGGAGATAAGAAAACACCTCTAGAGTACAAGCTACTGTTAGTGTAAGGTTTGTATGAAAAGTTGATAAACATAAATAATGACACACAACACACAGGAGATAACGAAAACACCTCTAGAGTACAAGCTACTGTTAGAGTAAGGTTTGTATGAAAAGTTGATAAACATAAATAATGACACACAACACACAGGAGATAACGAAAACACCTCTAGAGTACAAGCTACTGTTAGAGTAAGGTTTGTTTGAGAAGTTGATAAACATATATAATGCCACACAATGCAGGAGATAAGAAAACACATCTAGAGTACAGGCTCCTGTTAGAGTAGGATTTGTAATGATAAAAGAATTGACAAACTTACTAAAGGTGACACACAAATTAACACTTGTTTGGTATTTCTGAGTTTTGTTTGCTCTTTGAGCAGACTCTGTTCTTGCTGTATCTGGTCAGCTTGCAGCTGATACTTCCAGTATTATTAAATGTTGTGTCTTTATCTCCTGATTGTTTCTCATCCTCTCCACTCATTAAAGGCTCTTAGGTGGCTCTAGATGCTTTGTGGTTTGCAACAAGAGGCGATACTTGCGTATTAACGAACAGATTATCCAACTTCAGCGCAACGTTTTTTGGGTACTAGATTGTCATCCTATTTTGGTCCTTACATGCTTGACTAGAATCACCATCATCAAGTACCACCATGCCTGCTGGTGTAGGTGATCATGTCTCTCCACAACTCTCAATCTTGATAGTTATTTGTCATTTCTTTTGTTGACTTTCTGCCAAGCATTCTCTTAAGCTGTCTGGTATCTTTTCTCCTTACTTCCCTCGATCTCTTAGTCCATAAATTTTCCCAGCTGTTACAATATATTCCAGCTGTTCCCTTCTCATTGCATGGTCAAAAAATGATGATTGTTTCTTCCTAATATTGGAAATTAGCTCTCTTTTTGCTTTGGCCTCTTTCAGAGCATTTTCATTACTCCTCTTAGCTGTCCGTGGTATTCTGAACATTCTTCTGTAAAACCACATTTATACAGCAACCAGGTATTTTCTTGTCTGTTGTCCTAATGTCCATGATTCACATCCATATGTTAAGACTGGGTCTACATAACATTTAAGAACTCTTTCTTGTTTCCATTGTCAAAAATGGATTGCACAATATCTCATCTTGTACAAGGCTGCTTTTGCCTGAGCCATACTGCATCTCACCTCTTTTGTACCTCTACCATCTCACCTCTTTTGTACATCTACCATCTCACCTCTTTTGTACATCTACCATCTCACCTCTTTTGTACCTCTACCATCTCACCTCTTTTGTACCTCTACCATCTCACCTCTTTTGTACATCTACCATCTCACCTCTTTTGTACCTCTACCATCTCACCTCTTTTGTACCTCTACCATCTCACCTCTTTTGTACATCTACCATCTCACCTCTTTTGTACATCTACCATCTCACCTCTTTTGTACCTCTACCATCTCACCTCTTTTGTACATCTACCATCTCACCTCTTTTGTACATCTACCATCTCACCTCTGTACACCCACTATCTGAGGTTAATGTTGTTCCATGTATTTAAATTCATCATTCTTGACCTGACTGGCTAAGTCTATTCCCAAATACATCATGACAAAGTGGAGTGGGATGTTGATTAGCTGTAACTCACTGATCCCAATGTCAACTCTCAGCTATGGATCGCAGATTCTCAAATACATCATGACAAAGTGGAGTGGGATGTTGATTAGTTGTAACTCACTGATCCCAATGTCAACTCTCAGCTATGGATCGCAGATTCTCAAATACATCATGACAAAGTGGAGTGGGATGTTGATTAGTTGTAACTCACTGATCCCAATGTCAACTCTCAGCTATGGATCGCAGATTGCATTCAGCCCAGCAGCTGTCTTTTTCGATGAAATGTGTTGAATATTTATTATTTTTTATTTTACTCAAATGAGTTGTTGTTTTTTGTGTGCAGTTATATGTGTAATGAGATGGCTAGGAATGTCGTAGACAGGTGAGCAAGTTTGGAAACTTGTAGCCCGGGCTCACATGAAATGTGTTGAATATTTATTATTTTTTATTTTACTCAAATGAGTTGTTGTTTTTTGTGTGCAGTTATATGTGTAATGAGATGGCTAGGAATGTCGTAGACAGGTGAGCAAGTTTGGAAACTTGTAGCCCGGGCTCACATGAAATGTGTTGAATATTTATTATTTTTTATTTTACTCAAATGAGTTGTTGTTTTTTGTGTGCAGTTATATGTGTAATGAGATGGCTAGGAATGTCGTAGACAGGTGAGCAAGTTTGGAAACTTGTAGCCCGGGCTCACATGAAATGTGTTGAATATTTATTATTTTTTATTTTACTCAAATGAGTTGTTGTTTTTTGTGTGCAGTTATATGTGTAATGAGATGGCTAGGAATGTCGTAGACAGGTGAGCAAGTTTGGAAACTTGTAGCCCGGCTCACATGAAATGTGTTGAATATTTATTATTTTTTATTTTACTCAAATGAGTTGTTGTTTTTTGTGTGCAGTTATATGTGTAATGAGATGGCTAGGAATGTCGTAGACAGGTGAGCAAGTTTGGAAACTTGTAGCCCGGGCTCACATGAAATGTGTTGAATATTTATTATTTTTTATTTTACTCAAATGAGTTGTTGTTTTTTGTGTGCAGTTATATGTGTAATGAGATGGCTAGGAATGTCGTAGACAGGTGAGCAAGTTTGGAAACTTGTAGCCCGGGCTCACATGAAATGTTTCTAACATCATTATTAATAAGTCATGTTCTGGGAGTGTGAGTTCTTCTTGTTCTTCTGCGATCCTGGCTCATTCAGACTAGGACTCCGGACTCTCTTATGAAGGCAGCTATTTGTTTCAGTGATTCGGTTGCTCCGTAGAGTTTCTCTTCCAGGGAGGTGGTGTGGGCAACATTGTCCTCTAGGCTGTGTACTGGGGGCAATCCTGTAGAACATGTTTTGTTGTCATGTTATCCAGGGTACAGTGGTATTGGCTGGTAGTTCTTATTTTGAGTTTGGTAAACATGTGGTTTCTCATTCTTTTGTGGCCAGTGCATAAGCGAAGTATAATGACTTGATGCCTCCTTGATATTTAGAGGTATCCATCCCTCTCGTTATACTTTGAGTGTTCTTATTTCCATTTTTCATGATACTGGCCTTTGATGATGGATTTGGCTTCATCGTAGCTGACCAGATGGTTCTCTTGTGGTAATCTCCCTCCCTCCTTAGCTAGTTTGTCTACGTATTCGTTTCCGTGTATATTACAGTGTGATGGTACCCACTGGATGATCACTCTCTGGAAGTTGTTGCACAGCTGGTCTAGGGTTGTTTTAATGTCATCTATCTTACTGTTCCTGGGGGTTTTAGAGCTGTTAGGACTGAGAGTGCATCAGTCAGTATAGAGCTGTTAGGACTGACAGTGCATCAGTCAGTATAGAGCTGTTAGGACTGACAGTGCATCAGTCAGTATAGAGCTGTTAGGACTGACAGTGCATCAGTCAGTATAGAGCTGTTAGGACTGACAGTGCATCAGTCAGTATAGAGCTGTTAGGACTGACAGTGCATCAGTCAGTATAGAGCTGTTAGGACTGACAGTGCATCAGTCAGTATAGAGCTGTTAGGACTGACAGTGCATCAGTCAGTATTACCAATTTTTGTGCACGCTATGGAAGGGCAAGTCCATGTATGTCTCCAAAAGTAAAATTTACCACTTTTGGGAATTGAATCTGAAACTTTCTGGTCAGCAGCGAGTGCACTGAACCACAAATCTCATGTGTAGATAACTTAGGTCCTAACTGGAACCTACCTTCAGTAGCCCAAGTTGTACATTTTAAAGCCTTTTATTGACCAATGGAAACCATTCACCCCTACAACCTTTCACAATGCTTGGTGACTATTTTCTTAAGAAACTTCATCTTCTTGTCCTAAAGCCTGTGTTATAAGCTACATAAAAGTGTAGCTTCCTGGATGATGCTAATTGTGTAGTGTACTGAATTTATGTAGTGAGATTGATTTCCCATCTTTTCTGGGTTTCCTTTTTCCTGATATTTTCGCATTGTTTCCTTATGTTGCTGATTGCTTATTTTCATTTGATAAGATTTTCATGAAAATTCAATTCTTTGATGTTTGATAAAATATTTACTGTAACCATTGCTACTCTTTTCCTCAGTTTTATTTGTAACTATCCTTCGTTGTTTAGTTTGTAGCATTTCTTATGTATTTAATTTATGTGATGTGATTTTATGTTTGTTATTCAAGGACTGCTCATAACTTGAGAGAATACTAATCTAAACACATTTTCAAGTCCAAAGTTAATTCTGGACTTCCCCCCTCTTTTAGGGCATTCCCTGTTAGCTTACCCCTATATATCAGCAGGCAACAAAGATCTTTATTGTCATTAGTTTACCATGAAATACTACCTGACCTGATCACAATCTCTTGACTAATAGTCAGTTAGTACCTAGGGTTTGTGCCACTGGATGTGACTGAGGTTATGTCATCTATGTTAACCATTCCTCAGCACGCTCTATATTCTAACCACTTTTATATGAAGTCAGTCTTTGATATCAGTCTTTGCTGTTTAGTAGTTGCGCTGATATTTGTTAGACATTCGTATACTATAACACTGGTGCTGTGAGCTTTGTTAAACATTATGTGGTGGTGACTGCTCTAGTTTGTACTGCCATACAAATAATGTATGCCACCATATTGTGAAATATGTGGCATGGCTGTAGCTAGCTTACAATGTATGTCAATTGTACATATACTATGTTAATATGTCTTGCTACTGTATTATGTTGCTGTTGGCCTATATGTAGTGATTTGTACATACGTACGCATTCTGACAGGCTTAAACTGCCAAGCATGTACATACATATATAAGTTTAATGGCAGATATTAATTGCCAAGTTTGTAAATATGATGAAATAATATACAGTAATGAATTAGATGAAGTTTGATGTGTGAGAAGTGTTGAGAAAATGTTGATGCTGAGTGGGATTCATGTGGAAAAAAAAAAATAACTGAAAAGTTGATTGGGTTGCAGCCTGTGGGCCACTGACCTTTGGTCCAGTTGTAAGTAGACATTTAATATGAATTTTCTCTGCACTAAGGTCTGGAACTAGAGATGATGATGATGGAATGCCGTGATGTTGATAGGATCTTAAACTCTGAAAGTTGATGTGATGGCTATAATAGTTTTCTTGATTTCTTGTGTTCTTCTGGGGATGTTGGAGCTTGTCTATCATAGAGATACTATAGTACTAGGTCTGATATGGAGCTTGTCTATCATAGAGATACTATAGTACTAGGTCTGATATGGAGCTTGTCTATCATAGAGATACTATAGTACTAGGTCTGATATGGAGCTTGTCTATCATAGAGATACTATAGTACTAGGTCTGATATGGAGCTTGTCTATCATAGAAATACTATAGTACTAGGTCTAATATGGAGCTTGTCCATCATAGAGATACTATAGTACTAGGTCTGATATGGAGCTTGTCCATTATAGAGATACTATAGTACTAGGTCTGATATGGAGCTTGTCCATTATAGAGATACTATAGTACTAGGTCTGATATGGAACTTGTCCATCATAGAGATACTATAGTACTAGGACTGATATGGAGGTTGTCCATTATAGAGACACTATAGTACTAGGACTGATATGGAGCTTGTCCATTATAGAGACACTATAGTACTAGGTCTGATATGGAGCTTGTCCATTATAGAGATACTATAGTACTAGGTCTGATATGGAGCTTGTCCATTATAGAGATACTATAGTACTAGGTCTGACATGGAGCTTGTCCATTATAGAGACACTATAGTACTAGGTCTGACATGGAGCTTGTCCATCATAGAGATACTATAGTACTAGGACTGACATGGAGCTTGTCCATCATAGAGACACTATAGTACTAGGACTGACATGGAGCTTGTCCATCATAGAGATACTATAGTACTAGGTCTGATATGGAGCTTGTCCATTATAGAGGCACTATAGTACTAGGTCTGATATGGAACTTGTCCATTATAGAGATACTATAGTACTAGGTCTGATATGGAGCTTGTCCATTATAGAGATACTATAGTACTAGGTCTGATATGGAGCTTGTCCATTATAGAGATACTATAGTACTAGGTCTGATATGGAGCTTGTCCATTATAGAGACACTATAGTACTAGGTCTGATATGGAGCTTGTCCATTATAGAAATACTATAGTACTAGGTCTGACATGGAGCTTGTCCATCATAGAGACACTATAGTACTAGGTCTGATATGGAGCTTCTCCATCATAGAGACACTATAGTACTAGGTCTGACATGGAACTTGTCCATCATAGAGATACTATAGTACTAGGTCTGATATGGAGCTTGTCCATTATAGAGATACTATAGTACTAGGTCTGATATGGAGCTTGTCCATTATAGAGCTACTATAGTACAAGGTCTGACATGGAGCTTGTCCATTATAGAGACACTATAGTACTAGGTCTGACATGGAGCTTGTCCATCATAGAGATACTATAGTACTAGGACTGACATGGAGCTTGTCCATCATAGAGACACTATAGTACTAAGACTGACATGGAGCTTGTCCATCATAGAGACACTATAGTACTAGGACTGACATGCAGCTTGTCCATCATAGGGATACTATAGTACTCGATCTGATATGGAGCTTGTCCATCATAGAGATACTATAGTACTAGGTCTGATATGGAGCTTGTCCATCATAGAGACACTATAGTACTAGGTCTGATATGGAGCTTGTCCATCATAGAGATACTATAGTACTAGGTCTGATATGGAGCTTGTCCATCATAGGGATACTATAGTACTCGATCTGATATGGAGCTTGTCCATCATAGAGACACTATAGTACTTGTCATCTTTATGAACAGGCTCCCTCTACTGTTGATACTGTGTTGATGTAGTAAAGTGAGGTCTTGATCAGCTATAAGCTGCTAACCTTGCAGCTCACACTCCCCTGGAACCAGAAATAGAACTATCATATATGTTGAGGATGGTTAGCGACTGTGCTCTGCTTTAGAGAATAGATCGGCTATGGCTCATTTACCACCACCAATGTGACTGCTCGTGCAGAACTTCTCCAAGCCTCCAGGCATATAAGTTTATGGTATAATTATCATCTCTCAGTGATGAGTTTCACCCACTAGAAAACACTATAGTTTGCTTCTGTTCCCACAGTTGTGGTTTTATCTTATGGTCTGAGCACTGCTATATTTATAAGGTTTATCCTTGTGT
Organism: Megaustenia siamemsis; assembly: GCA_032433765.1. Classification (NCBI taxonomy): domain Eukaryota; kingdom Metazoa; phylum Mollusca; class Gastropoda; order Stylommatophora; family Ariophantidae; genus Megaustenia; species Megaustenia siamemsis. The sequence continues at coordinate 39,162,067 of JAVIAB010000145.1, read as the reverse complement.
CTTGGAGTTGCTTTCTTGGTAAGAAGGTCTATCCTTGTGTCTTGGAGTTGCTTTCTTGGTAAGAAGGTCTATCCTTGTGTCTTGGAGTTGCTTTCTTGGTAAGAAGGTTTATCCTTGTGTCTTGGAGTTGCTTTCTTGGTAAGAAGGTCTATCCTTGTGTCTTGGAGTTGCTTTCTTGGTAAGAAGGTCTATCCTTGTGTCTCTTAGTTGCTTTCTTGGTAAGAAGGTTTATCCTTGTGTCTTGGAGTTGCTTTCTTGGTGAGAAGGTCTATCCTTGTGTCTTGGAGTTGCTTTCTTGGTAAGAAGGTTTATCCTTGTGTCTCGGAGTTGCTTTCTTGGTAAGAAGGTCTATCCTTGTGTCTTGGAGTTACTTTCTTGGTAAGAAGGTCTATCCTTGTGTCTCTTAGTAGCTTTCTTGGTAAGAAGGTTTATCCTTGTGTCTTGGAGTTGCCTTCTTGGAAAGAAGGTTTATCCCTGTGTCTTGGAGTTTCTTTCTTGGTAAGAAGGTGTGTTCTAGTGTCTTGGCACTACTGTCTTGGTATGATGCTTTCTTGGTAAGAAGGTCTATCCTTGTGTCTTGGAGTTGCTTTCTTGGTAAGAAGGTTTATCCTTGTGTCTTGGAGTTGCTTTCTTGGTAAGAAGGTCTATTCTTGTGTCTTGGAGTTGCTTTCTTGGTAAGAAGGTCTATCCTTGTGTCTCGGAGTTGCTTTCTTGGTAAGAAGGTTTATCCTTGGTGTCTTGGAGTTGCTTTCTTGGTAAGAAGGTTTATCCTTGTGTCTTGGAGTTGCTTTCTTGGAAAGAAGGTTTATCCTTGTGTCTTGGAGTTTCTCTCTTGGTAAGAAGGTTTATCCTTGTGTCTTGGAGTTGCTTTCTTGGAAAGAAGGTTTATCCTTGTGTCTTGGAGTTTCTTTCTTGGTAAGAAGGTTTATCCTTGTGTCTTGGAGTTGCTTTCTTGGTAAGAAGGTGTGTTCTAGTGTCTTGGCACTACTGTCTTGGTATAATTCTTTCTTGGTAAGAAGGTCTATCCTTGTGTCTTGGAGTTGCTTTCTTGGTAAGAAGGTCTATCCTTGTGTGTTGGAGTTGCTTTCTTGGTAAGAAGGTTTATCCTTGTGTCTTGGAGTTGCTTTCTTGGCAGGAAGGTTTATCCTTGTGTCTTGGAATTGCTTTCTTGGTAAGAAGGTTTATCCTTGTGTGTTGGAGTTGCTTTCTTGGTTAGAAGGTCTATCCTTGTGTCTTGGAGTTGCTTTCTTGGTAAGAAGGTTTATCCTTGTATCCTGGAACTGGTTTCTTGGTGAGGTTTATCCTTGTATCTTGGTAAGAAGTTTTATCCTTGTATCTTGGTAAGAAGGTTTATCCTTGTATCTTGGTAAGAAGGTTTATCCTTGTATCTTGGTAAGAAGGTTTATCCTTGTATCTTGTTAAGAAGGTGTATAATTTTTCCTTGGTATGTTGTTGACGCTGCTTTCTTGCTGTGTTCAGTAGTCTTGAGTTTTTCCACTCGGACACAAATTTATCACCACAGATCTAGAAATGGGTGCCTTTCGTCACAGAGCTAAAAGAGGGGAGAGTACTAGTCATCACACCTGAAATGTTGCTGGAGACTGTCATAAAATGGTACCATTATGACTTTATTTTGTATGAAATTTTGTATATATGTGTACGCTGTGTGTGTGGTTTTTTTTCTCTGCTGAGCAACTGTCACTAAAAGGGTGTAACATTTTTTGTGTCTGGAGAAAGATCTGCTGTTTGTAGGTAAAGATCTATTGTGTGTAGTGATATTACTTGTGTCAGAGCTCTGAGCTGGTTGTCATGAAAGTTGATTCATCTCGGGATATTCATATAGAATGAAGTATGAATGCTTATTGATACTTTTATCTTACCACTTAACTGTTACTTTATCTAATGTTATCACTTATCTATTATCATCATCTAATGTTATCAGTTACGTCTGATATATTTATGTTGTCTGATGTTTTCATGTGTTAGTGTGTGCCGTATCAAATATGATCCTTTTAACAATAGCACATATGTAGTGTTTAATTTTCCACACTCTGTGTGTGCATGTGGGAGAAGGAAAAGAGGCTCATCAACATTTATTGGAGTTACAATGTTGTGGAAGCTGTGATTAAGTTATCAAGTTGGTATGTTGTGAGCTTGGCTGTGTATTCTTCGTACTCAGCTTAGTTCCTGACAGACTGACGTATGGAATGCGTGCAAGTCAAGAACTTTGTGACAAGCTTGATTGTGACACGGCTTAAATGGTTACTGAACATCTGTGACAGAAGTGTCCATATTTTGAGGGAGAAATAAAAAATAGAAGAAACGGTAGGGTTAAAACTTTATGTAATTTATAGACGACACGGATTTTAATGACATTTCGGCTCAATAGGTCTTATTTTGAGGTTTGTAGAGATCCTTTATGGCAGTCACCAGTACTATTCCTTGGCAAACACATTCAGTTACTATCCACTACTTTCATGAAGCTTACACAAGATGATGTTTCTTAATTCTTCTGTGATCACCTGACAGCTACTCCTCGCCATCAACTCTCCTTAGAGAGAGATGTTAAATGGCCGTAGACGCATTGTTTTGCAGTTTGCAGCAAAGATGTGGCGTTTGTGCATTTTGACTCTGAACATCCAACATTAGCAGAACAATTGTGAGTACTGGATTGCCTTCCCTCATTGATCCCTATTTGCCTGGTCTGTTTCTAGAAGCACCACTGGAAGGTGTTTCCTGATTCTTATTCACACACTCAGCTATGAGTTGCTGATTGCTCTCAGCTCAGTTGCTCTGAAAGACATTCTAGCCCCCATGTTGATGTTTGAAAGTGACCACAAATCAAGACAAAAAGCCATTAGCACCATCCAGTGACACAGTTGAAGCCAAGAACAACAGTGTATTACTGACCAATGCTTCCTTTCAACTTAATCTTCATCATGCTGACAATTAGCTGCACTATTATGTTAGGCATGTAGCCCAGTGCATCCAGTTTCAAGATTTGTGTGTCTTGCTTTTCCTGGTTCCAGCCCTTTGACCTGTCCAGCTTGAGTGATCCCTTAGTAGCATTGCTACCACTAGAACAGTACTTGGAGATATGGGCAAACAGGCTCCTCTACCACTAGAACAGTACTTGGGGATACAGGTACACAGTCTCCTCTACCACTTTAACAGTACTTGGGGATATGGGCACACAGGCTCCTCTATCACTAGATCAGTATTTGGGGATATGGGCACACAGGCTCCTCTATCACTAGATCAGTATTTGGGGATATGGGCACACAGGCTCCTCTATCACTAGATCAGTATTTGGGGATATGGACACACAGGCTCCTCTATCACTATATCAGTATTTGGGGATATGGGCACACAGGCTCCTCTATCACTAGATCAGTACTTGGGGATATGGGCACACAGGCTCCTCTATCACTAGATCAGTACTTGGGGATATGGGCACACAGGCTCCTCTATCACTAGATCAGTACTTGGGGATATGGGCACACAGGCTCCTCTATCACTTTGTGGTGGAGACACATTAGAGGAGCAAATTTGTGCAGATACTCTACTGGTAAAGTTTTCATGCATAAAACCTCATTTGATAGAACATCGTTTGAGCTGTAATGTTGCATGGTGTCATGGTTGAGGCTTTCAGAGCTAGCTCATGCTAAAACTTGTTGAAATTAATGTCTGAATATTGACATGGAGAAACAAGAATGTTTTTATAATAGCAGCACTGTTCGAAGACACAAGATACCAATAGACTCTCATATAGTCTCTTTAAAGGTTAAAGTGACATCTGAAAAAGGATACAAAATCAAATATGGGCTGTTGTCAGTGCCATTCCTGATAACTATTTTGTTTATCTCACTGTGCCTAGAGATAGTATATAGAGAGAGATGGTGTAAAAAAATTGTCTTGTCAGTTTCTTCTTTGAGGCTTACTTCATATCCAATTCTTGATTTTGGCACGGGAACACCACATCACATAGCTGCCCATTTGAAAATAGGAAAAAGTTATATTCATGTAAAATTCAGTCTCTGGACTTTGCTACAGTAGCGCTGGTGAATGCAAACAAACTCTTCTATTGTACCGTAAACAAGAGTCGAGTCAGATTCAATTTTTCCTGCATTATTATTATTATTATTTTAAAATTTAGAATATTCTGCTCCACCTTTGGTGTGTGGTCTCATAAACACACAAAGACACAGACTTAATACGAACACAGATTTGGTGTACATCTTGAGGGGCTTGCTCTGTGTTGTCCTACAGGACAGTGACGATGTCTTATAGGCTTTAATGTAGACTACCAATATACATTATGATGGGTGTGTTGTCTTACAGGACAGTGATGATGTCTTATTGCCTTTAGTGTAGACACTACCAGTGAACATCATGATGGGTGTGTTGTCCTACAGGACAGTGATGATGTCTTATATACTTTAGTGTAGATACTACCAGTGTACATCATGATGGGTGTGTTGTCCTACAGGACAGCGATGATGTCTTATATACTTTAGTGTGGACACCACCTGTGTACATCATGATGGGTGTGTTGTCCTACAGGACAGTGATGATGTCTTATTGCCTTTAGTGTGGACACTACCTGTGTACATCATGATGGGTGTGTTATCCTGCAGGACGGTGATGATGTCTTATATAATTTAGTGTGGACACTACCAGTGTACATCATGATGGGTGTGTTGTCCTACAGGACAGCGATGATGTCTTATATAATTTAGTGTGGACACTACCAGTGTACATCATGATGGGTGTGTTGTCCTACAGGACAGCGATGATGTCTTATATAATTTAGTGTGGACACTACCTGTGTACATCATGATGGGTCTATTGCTTCTTGTTCTGTAGGAGATTACTGATATTTATATAGGGTTTGGTACAAACTCTGCCTTGTCGTATGGGACATCGCCACTGTTATGTAATGCTTGATACAAACTTCTGTGTACAACTTGGCAAGTGCATTGTGCCTTGTCCAAAAGAACATTCTTATTGTTCTATTGGCTTTGGTACAAACACTGTGTATGAATAGACAAGCCTGTAATCAGGAATCTATGGGCGCAGCCATTGTTGTGTGTGCTACGTCATCATAATGGCTCATCGTATATCCCTAGACCAGCCATACGCTAATCTTATGGTCTATTGTTTGATGTGCGATGGGGATAATCTGATGACTGTGTTTTATACGTTCGGAATTGGAGTCAAAAACGATGTCCTAACATCATCAAGAGCTATACATTTTAAAAATATGATGATCATCATTTTCAGGAGGACGTGAACTTCTTGCCAATATGGTGGATAGGCGGCAGGAACCATTGAAGGCTATGTATGAAAGTGTTCCTTGTTGCAGTTTCCTCATATTCCAAGTCCGGCTTGCTGCAGGAGCTACTGAGTTAGGTGCTCTGTGCACACCATGAGCTGGTGTTTCATCCGTTTTGATCATGTTTCGATATTCCAAGTGTTTTGAATGATGATATTGTATGACGGGGAATAGTTTGCTATGTCCACTTTCTGTGCGGTTTCGCATTATGTCTTTTGGCATATACTGAAACTGCTATGATGGGGACCACAGCTACCTTCTTTGTTTGGGAGAAGAGTTAGTAATTCGGATAATTCCACTGGCACGGGCGGTTGAGCAATTATGGATTTTAATTTGTGTGCAGTGATACCGGGGCCTTCCATAACCAAAGAACTAAAGACAAGCCCATATGTGCTTCGTCCCACAGAACAATGCTACGGTTATGTAAACACTGTCTGTGTAAGACTTGAACAGTCTGTACCTTGTCCTACAGGACATTCATTTTTTTTTCCTGAAGTGTTTATGGGATGCTATGTTTTCACGTTTTTCTAATCTAAGATACGTGCTATTTCTGTGTGAGGTCAGCGATTGGTGTGCTGTGGGTATGCTGTCAATAAGTATCTGCTGTATAGTGTCGAGTTGTGTATATAGTCCCTCATTTGTTGTGAATCTTCGAGGTGTATTTGAATAAACAACTTGTATATTATCATCTCATGTCAGGTTTTATTTCTGTCACTGTTGTTTCTTATGTAACTGTGTGTTACCCATTATGTAACTGTGTGTTACCCATTATGTAACTGTGTGTTACCCATTATGTATCTGTGTGTTACCCATTATGTATCTGTGTGTTACCCATTATGTAACTGTGTGTTACCCATTATGTAACTGTGTGTTACCCATTATGTAACTGTGTGTTACCCATTATGTATCTGTGTGTTACCCATTATGTAACTGTGTGTTACCCATTATGTAACTGTGTGTTACCCATTATGTAACTGTGTTACCCATTATGTAACTGTGTTACCCATTATGTAACTGTGTGTTACCCATTATGTAACTGTGTGTTACCCATTATATATCTGTGTGTTACCCATTATGTATCTGTGTGTTACCCATTATGTATCTGTGTGTTACGCATTATGTAACTGTGTGTTACCCATTATCTAACTGTGTGCTACCCATTATGTAACAGTGTGCTACCCATTATGTAACAGTGTGTTACCCATTATGTAACTGTGTGTTAACCATTATGTAACTGTGTGTTAACCATTATGTAACTGTGTGTTACCCATTATGTATCTGTGTGTTACCCATTATGTAACTGTGTGTTACCCATTATGTAACTGTGTGTTACCCATTATGTAACTGTGCATTACCCATTATGTAACTATGTTACCCATTAAAAGTAACTGTTCTTCGGTATGTAATTCTATATTACTATTTACACAAACCAAATAATTATTCATTTGTTCATCTGTTGTTGCCTTAAAGCTTTGTTAAAAAAGAGGAATGTGTCATATCTGTAGAAGCCTTTGGAATCTATCTATCTATCTTTCATTCGCCCGAAGTATTGTCTATATCTGCAATGTCGTTTCCTGTATACATTTTACTGTCTTTTGTAATTCTTGCAGTGTCCCATATAGTTTTGTATGTAGTGTTGTGTCTGTGAGCCAATGGATTTTCCTCAGTCTACTATATTCAGTGAAGTCTTGAAGTATGTGTTCAGCAGTCTAGGGCACCTATCCACATGTACAAGTAGTTGAGGTGCCGATCTTGAATTTTGTATACATGTGACTATGGAGTCGATTGTGTCCTGTTGTGAGGCGTATAATGATAACTTGTTCATATCTATTCATATTATGAAAGGCATCCTGATTTGGGACTTGTGGTCCTCTGATTGATTTGATTATCTGTTTCTTACGATGGTATGTAACCGGTGTATCTAGTTGTGTGCCTGTTGAACCTTCCTTTGTCAACTGATCTGCTTTCTCATTTCCTGGTATTCCACAGTGCTTGCAGAGTTCAGTCAATAAGGTCTGCAGATGTGGTAAATTTTTTGGATTGTAGTGCCTGGAGTACTGATCTTGCATCTGTCAAAAACACTACAGGTTGTGGGCTAAGATTACTGTTCAGCAGTTTTTCTTTTGCCAACTTTATTGCTTGTATTTCTGCATCATAATTGTGACAATATTTCCCTGTTGCTATTTTATTCATATCCCTAGTGTTATTTGGGTACTCTATATATGCACCTGCTCCCCCATTCTTTACTGCATTCTGTGCTGATCCATTTGTGTACACACGAATCCATAGGTCCTGTGGGTATTCTTCATCCAGGAAACTGAGAGTTATTGTTTTTTGCTCTAGACTATACTGTTCTTCTTTGTCAACTATTCCTTTCACTTCTGTCTGTATTTGTATTGATAATCCAGATTCCTCTGTCCAGGGAGTCTGTTCTGGCATGGACAGTAGGGGGTTAACAACTCTTGGCATGTCTGGTGTTTGTCTACTAATACGCTTGGCTTGGTAGATAAAACTGCTTCTCTTAAGTCGTCCCAATGCAAGATTGTGGAATTGGTCCTTCATTGGATGTCTCGGCATGCATGCAAATTTTTCTGCCTGTATCAGCACCTTTGTGTCCCTCCGTTCTCTCAGTGCTAGTATCCTCCACAATTTCTCTATCTCCAATATTGGTGTTGATTTCATTGCTCCTGTGATGACCCTAAGTGCCTGGTTTTGTACTTTATCCAGTTCTTGCAATGTGGTGTTTGATGCTGAGCACCATGCGGATGATCCATATTCTAAATGTGGGCGTATACTCTGTTGGTAAACTTTACTGAGTATTTTCCCACTCGCACCCCATGTGGTTCCACACAACTTTCTTAGAATAGCCAATTTCCTCCTTGCTTTTTGAGTTGCCTTATTTATCTGCAGTTTCAAGATAGTTTGTTATCAAATGTAACTCTGAGATATGTAGCTTGTATGTCTTCTTTCACAGGCTCATTGTTTATGTAGATGGCTCCTGCTTTTTGTTTTGGGGAGAGAGTGAAAAGTGTAGTACTGCATTTGTCTGTATTGATGCTGATACACCATCTATTTGTCCATAAATTCAGTGCATCCATAGCTCTTTGTAGCAATTTGGAGGCCACAGTTGCATACTCCTCTGTGCACCGCATTACCAAGTCATCTGCATAAATTGCCACTTTGATGCCATGTGGTAGTTCAGTAACTAGGTCATTGATGTAGATCAGAAAAAGTGTTGGAGATAGTATCCCTCCCTGGGGAACATCCTGGTGCAGTAAGACCTTCTTACTCTTAAGACCATCCAGTTGCACTCTGGCTCTCCTGTTATGCAGGTATGCTTTGACCCATTTGTAGTTCCTGCCATTTATTCCATAATTTCTCAGTTTCTTCAAAAGCCCTTCCTTCCATACCTTACCAAATGCTTTCTTTAGGTCTATCCGTGCTGCTAGTACCAGTTTCTTTTCTTGAAATGCATCCTCAATTTCCTGGGAAAGATAGGTTGCCTGATCTTCGGCAGAGTAACACTATCTAAAGCCTGCTTGTTGTGGGACAAGGAGATTTTCACTTTCCAGGTACCACTGCAGTCTGAGATTGATTATACATTCCATTGTTTTACACAAACAGCTTGTAAGGCTGATTGGTCTATAGCTGGATGTCATTGAACCATCTTTTCCTGGCTTTAGTAATGGTATCATAATTGCTTCTCTCCATGCCTGTGGCACTCTACCTGTGATCTAGCAAATGTTGTAGATCTGCAGTAGTTTTGCTTTAGCTGCAGTTCCCAAGTTCTTAATCATTTCATTGGACACTCCATCACTGCCTGGTGACTTTTTCACTTTTAATTTGGATATTGCCAGCTCTAGCTCTCTTTGTGTAATGGGTATTTCCATGACTTCATGTGCGATCTCTTCTTGTCTTGCATTTTGTTGTTTTAAACGGGTCTCTTGTCGTTTCTCAAGGCTAATTTCAATATTGTTGTCATTTGCAAAGGAGTCTGCAAAGTGATTTGCTGCATGCTTACCTGTTAGGATGTTTCCATCCTTCGTCAGTGTAATTTTGGTGTTCCTTTCTGTACCCTCATCATTCAGCTGTTTTACGAGCTAGCCTTTGGAATGTGGATTTATAGAAAAATGGAAAGAATTGGATGGAAAGAAAAGAAAACAAATGATAACGTTTTAAAACAACTGAAAATGAAAAGAGAACTACTACACACAATTCAAACAAGAAAAATTAGATTTTTGGGGCATGTGGCAGACACAGCAGGCTATGAAAAGTAATCTTTGGAAGGGAAAATACAAAGAAACAGAGACAGACCATGACTAGCATGGACGAGTAATATCAAGAGATGGACAAGTCAGCCTATGACAATCTGCACCATCAAAGCAAGAGACAGAACGGAATCGCGCTTAATGGTAGCCAATCTTTGATGCAGGGACGGCACTCAATGATGAATGTCTATAAATGCTGTATTGCTTGTTATTTTTGTTACCTCCCTTTTTTTGCTGTACTGTAGTTTTTGGTCCTACATGGACTCTGTTGGAACAAGAGTATTTTGATTCTTGTATATGTCTTTTACTCCATCTATACATCTCTTGATAGAGCTGCTTGCACAGAACAGAGATAAATGGCGAGATTTGATAAAATATCTTTAAAAGAATTGAAAACTGCTAGAACAAAAATTCAGATAAGAGAAGGAGTATCTTGGTCTACGCCCTATTGGCCAGCTACGGCTTGAAAGGTTAATAGTTAGATAGATACATCTCTTCCTTGGTTTCCCCTGTGCTCTCTAACCTTATGGTCTGGTTTCATTCTTATCAAATGTCTGAACCATTTCATTAGTTTAGTCTGGTTTCATTCTTATCAAATGTCTGAACCATTTCATTAGTTGTTTAGTCTGGTTTTATTCTTACCTAATGTCTGAATAGTAGCCTCCGTCAGTCATAGTTGACTATAGTAGCCTCCGTCAGTCATAGTTGACTATAGTAGCCTCCGTCAGTCATAGTTGACTATGGATTTTTCAGCGCCCCTAGAAATGTTATTTATTCCTTTCTTTTCTTTCGTCGTGTATTCTCTTTCTCTATGAATCTGTCTGCTTCTTCTTTGAGGTGAACCTTTAGAGTGTGTTTCCAGAGATTGCGGTCTGCAGCTATGTCTTCCCATGCTGCAGGGTTTATGTTCAAAGTCTTCATGTCGCGTTTACACACATATACAAATCAAAGTTTTATTTAATTATGCGACTAATAAGTGTGACACAGTTGTTAGCAGTAAGAAATTTTATTTAAGGATTTCTTTATAATTGGCAGGAGCGAGACCATACATATAATATAGGTTTAATATAAATATGAAGATTCATACAAACACATAGAGAAATATTGATGGGGGCGTGGCGTAGGGGGGCGTGGCATCTGAGTGTTTATAAAGTGTCGACAGATGATGTATGATCAACTGAATGCTCACCATCAAAGAGAGAGATCAATCTCCGAGTGATTGAGAAATAGAGTCATTGATCATAGACATCACTCTCCAAGTGAATGAGGAATAGAGTCATTGATTATAGACACCACTCTCCAAGTGAATGAGGAATAGAGTAATTGATCATAGACATCACTCTCCAAGTGAATGAGGAATAGAGTCATTGATCATAGACATCACTCTCCAAGTGAATGAGGAATAGAGTAATTGATCATAGACACCACTCTCCAAGTGAATGAGGAATAGAGTCATTGATCATAGACATCACTCTCCAAGTGAATGAGGAATGGAGTTATTGATCATAGACATCACTCTCCAAGTGAATGAGGAATGGAGTTATTGATCATAGACATCACTCTCCAAGTGAATGAGGAATGGAGTTATTGATCATAGACATCACTCTCCAAGTGAATGAGGAATGGAGTTATTGATCATAGACATCACTCTCCAAGTGAATGAGGAATGGAGTTATTGATCATAGACATCACTCTCCAAGTGAATGAGGAATGGAGTTATTGATCATAGACATCACTCTCCAAGCGAATGAGGAATAGAGTAATTGATCATAGACATCACTCTCCAAGTGAATGAGGAATAGAGTCATTGATCATAGACATCACTCTCCAAGTGAATGAGGAATAGAGTCATTGATCATAGACATCACTCTCCAAGTGAATGAGGAATAGAGTCATTGATTATAGACATCACTCTCCAAGTTAATGAGGAATAGAGTCATTGATCATAGACATCACTCTCCAAGTGAATGAAGAATAGAGTCATTGATTATAGACATCACTCTCCAAGCGATTGAGGAATAGAGTCATTGATCATAGACATCACTCTCCAAGTTAATGAGGAATAGAGTCATTGATTATAGACATCACTCTCCAAGCGATTGAGGAATAGAGTCATTGATCATAGACATCACTCTCCAAGTGAATGAGGAATAGAGTAATTGATCATAGACATCACTCTCCAAGTGAATGAGGAATAGAGTCATTGATCATAGAGATCACTCTCCAAGTGACGCAAGAAAAGGGTGTCATTGATCAGAGACGCCAGCGCTAAGTGACCTGTGAGTAGATGGTAGTTATCCCATTATGGCAGAGGTCACTCTCCAACTGACATGTGAGTCATCAAGAACGAGAGAGACCACTCTCCAACTGACTCAAGATGATCAAAAATAAGAGGGACCACTCTCAAACTGACATTAGAATCATCAAGAATAAAAGAGATCACTTTCAAACTGACATTTGAATCATCAAGAATAAAAGAGATCACTTTCAAACTGACATTTGAATCATCAAGAATAAAAGAGATCACTTTCAAACTGACATTTGAATCATCAAGAATAAAAGAGATCACTTTCAAACTGATATTTGAATCATCAAGAATGTAATAGATCACTCACCACCTGACATTAGCATCATTAAGAATAAGATAGATCATTTTCCAATTAACTGGAATCTTCAAGAATAAGAAAGATCACTTTCGAACTGACATTAGAAACATAAAGAATAAAACAGACCACCCTCCAAGTGACATTAGAACTCTCAAGAATAAAAGAGATCACTCTTCAACTGACATTAGAATCATCAAGAATAAAAGCGATCACTCTCCAGCTGACATTAGAACTCTCAAGAATAAAAGAGATCACTCTTCAACTGACATTAGAATCATCAAGAATAAAAGAGATCACTCTCCAGCTGACATTAGAATCATCAAGAATAAAAGAGATCACTCTCCAACTGACATTAGAATCATCAAGAATAAAAGAGATCACTCTTCAACTGACATTAGAACTCTCAAGAATAAAAGAGATCACTCTTCAACTGACGTTAGAATCATCAAGAATAAAAGAGATCACTCTCCAGCTGATATCAGAATCATCAAGAATAAAAGAGATCACTCTCCAGCTGACATTAGAATCGTCAAGGATAAAAGAGATCACTCTTCAACAGACATTAGAATCGTCAAGGATAAAAGAGATCACTCTCCAGCTGACATTAGAATCGTCAAGGATAAAAGAGATCACTCTTCAACTGACATTAGAATCGTCAAGGATAAAAGAGATCACTCTTCAACTGACATTAGAACTCTCAAGAATAAAAGAGATCACTCTCCAACTGACATTAGGATCATCAAGAATAAAAGAGATCACTTTCAAACTGACATTTGAATCATCAAGAATAAAAGAGATCACTCTCCAGCTGACATTAGAATCATCAAGAATAAAAGAGATCACTCTCCAACTGACATTAGAATCATCAAGAATAAAAGAGATCACTCTTCAACTGACATTAGAACTCTCAAGAATAAAAGAGATCACTCTTCAACTGACGTTAGAATCATCAAGAATAAAAGAGATCACTCTCCAGCTGACATTAGAATCATCAAGAATAAAAGAGATCACTCCTCAACTGACATTAGAATCGTCAAGTATAAAAGAGATCACTCTTCAACTGACATTAGAATCGTCAAGGATAAAAGAGATCACTCTTCAACTGACATTAGAATCATCAAGAATAAAAGAAATCACTCTCCAGCTGACATTAGAATCATCAAGAATAAAAGAGATCACTCTCCAGCTGACATTAGAATCGTCAAGGATAAAAGAGATCACTCTTCAACTGACATTAGAATCGTCAAGAATAAAAGAGATCACTCTTCAACTGACATCAGAATCATCAAGAATAAAAGAGATCACTCTTCAACTGACATTAGAATCATCAAGGATAAAAGAGATCACTCTCCAGCTGACATTAGAATCGTCAAGGATAAAAGAGATCACTCTTCAACTGATATCAGAATCATCAAGAATAAAAGAGATCACTCTCCAGCTGACATTAGAATCATCAAGAATAAAAGAGATCACTCTTCAACAGACATTAGAATCGTCAAGGATAAAAGAGATCACTCTCCAGCTGACATTAGAATCGTCAAGGATAAAAGAGATCACTCTTCAACTGACATTAGAATCGTCAAGGATAAAAGAGATCACTCTTCAACTGACATTAGAACTCTCAAGAATAAAAGAGATCACTCTCCAACTGACATTAGGATCATCAAGAATAAAAGAGATCACTTTCAAACTGACATTTGAATCATCAAGAATAAAAGAGATCACTTTCAAACTGACATTTGAATCATCAAGAATAAAAGAGATCACTTTCAAACTGACATTTGAATCATCAAGAATAAAAGAGATCACTTTCAAACTGATATTTGAATCATCAAGAATGTAATAGATCACTCACCACCTGACATTAGCATCATTAAGAATAAGATATATCATTTTCCAATTAACTGGAATCTTCAAGAATAAGAAAGATCACTTTCGAACTGACATTAGAAACATAAAGAATAAAACAGACCACCCTCCAAGTGACATTAGAACTCTCAAGAATAAAAGAGATCACTCTTCAACTGACATTAGAATCATCAAGAATAAAAGAGATCACTCTCCAGCTGACATTAGAACTCTCAAGAATAAAAGAGATCACTCTTCAACTGACATTAGAATCATCAAGAATAAAAGAGATCACTCTCCAGCTGACATTAGAATCATCAAGAATAAAAGAGATCACTCTCCAACTGACATTAGAATCATCAAGAATAAAAGAGATCACTCTTCAACTGACATTAGAACTCTCAAGAATAAAAGAGATCACTCTCCAACTGACATTAGAATCATCAAGAATAAAAGAGATCACTCTTCAACTGACATTAGAATCGTCAAGGATAAAAGAGATCACTCTTCAACTGACATTAGAATCATCAAGAATAAAAGAGATCACTCTTCAACTGACATTAGAATCGTCAAGGATAAAAGAGATCACTCTTCAACTGACATTAGAATCGTCAAGGATAAAAGAGATCACTCTCCAGCTGACATTAGAATGGTCAAGGATAAAAGAGATCACTCTTCAACTGATATCAGAATCATCAACAATAAAAGAGATCACTCTTCAACTGACATTAGAATCATCAATAATAAAAGAGATCACTCTTCAACTGCATCAGAATCATCAAGAATAAAATAGATCACTCTTCAACTGACATTAGAATCATCAAGAATAAAAGAGATCACTCTCCAACTGACATTAGAATCATGAAGAATAAAAGAGATCACTCTCCAACTGACATTAGAATCATCAAGAATAAAAGAGATCACTCTCCAACTGACATTAGAATCATGAAGAATAAAAGAGATCACTTTCAAACTGACATTTGAATCATCAAGAATAAAAGAGATCACTTTCAAACTGATATTTGAATCATCAAGAATGTAATAGATCACTCACCACCTGACATTAGCATCATTAAGAATAAGATAGATCATTTTCCAATTAACTGGAATCTTCAAGAATAAGAAAGATCACTTTCGAACTGACATTAGAAACATAAAGAATAAAACAGACCACCCTCCAAGTGACATTAGAACTCTCAAGAATAAAAGAGATCACTCTTCAACTGACATTAGAATCATCAAGAATAAAAGCGATCACTCTCCAGCTGACATTAGAACTCTCAAGAATAAAAGAGATCACTCTTCAACTGACATTAGAATCATCAAGAATAAAAGAGATCACTCTCCAGCTGACATTAGAATCATCAAGAATAAAAGAGATCACTCTTCAACTGACATTAGAATCATCAAGGATAAAAGAGATCACTCTCCAGCTGACATTAGAATCGTCAAGGATAAAAGAGATCACTCTTCAACTGATATCAGAATCATCAAGAATAAAAGAGATCACTCTCCAGCTGACATTAGAATCATCAAGGATAAAAGAGATCACTCTTCAACAGACATTAGAATCGTCAAGGATAAAAGAGATCACTCTCCAGCTGACATTAGAATCGTCAAGGATAAAAGAGATCACTCTTCAACTGACATTAGAATCGTCAAGGATAAAAGAGATCACTCTTCAACTGACATTAGAACTCTCAAGAATAAAAGAGATCACTCTCCAACTGACATTAGGATCATCAAGAATAAAAGAGATCACTTTCAAACTGACATTTGAATCATCAAGAATAAAAGAGATCACTTTCAAACTGACATTTGAATCATCAAGAATAAAAGAGATCACTTTCAAACTGACATTTGAATCATCAAGAATAAAAGAGATCACTTTCAAACTGATATTTGAATCATCAAGAATGTAATAGATCACTCACCACCTGACATTAGCATCATTAAGAATAAGATAGATCATTTTCCAATTAACTGGAATCTTCAAGAATAAGAAAGATCACTTTCAAACTGACATTAGAAACATAAAGAATAAAACAGACCACCCTCCAAGTGACATTAGAACTCTCAAGAATAAAAGAGATCACTCTTCAACTGACATTAGAATCATCAAGAATAAAAGAGATCACTCTCCAGCTGACATTAGAACTCTCAAGAATAAAAGAGATCACTCTTCAACTGACATTAGAATCATCAAGAATAAAAGAGATCACTCTCCAGCTGACATTAGAATCATCAAGAATAAAAGAGATCACTCTCCAACTGACATTAGAATCATCAAGAATAAAAGAGATCACTCTTCAACTGACATTAGAACTCTCAAGAATAAAAGAGATCACTCTCCAACTGACATTAGAATCATCAAGAATAAAAGAGATCACTCTTCAACTGACATTAGAATCGTCAAGGATAAAAGAGATCACTCTTCAACTGACATTAGAATCATCAAGAATAAAAGAGATCACTCTTCAACTGACATTAGAATCGTCAAGGATAAAAGAGATCACTCTTCAACTGACATTAGAATCGTCAAGGATAAAAGAGATCACTCTCCAGCTGACATTAGAATGGTCAAGGATAAAAGAGATCACTCTTCAACTGATATCAGAATCATCAACAATAAAAGAGATCACTCTTCAACTGACATTAGAATCATCAATAATAAAAGAGATCACTCTTCAACTGCATCAGAATCATCAAGAATAAAAGAGATCACTCTTCAACTGACATTAGAATCATCAAGAATAAAAGAGATCACTCTTCAACTGACATTAGAATCATCAAGAATAAAAGAGATCACTCTCCAACTGACATTAGAATCATGAAGAATAAAAGAGATCACTCTCCAACTGACGTTAGAATCATCAAGAATAAAAGAGATCACTCTCCAACTGACATTAGAATCATCAAGAATAAAAGAAACCACTCTCTAACAGACATTAGTATAATGTGTCAGCGATGAGGAAACATTTATCAAATGATAGGAAAGAGTCTGGAGAGCTTGAGGCGAGATAAAAGCTGAGAGTTTTCGGGGAAGCCTATAGGGAATGACTGAATACAGAACCGATCGACTGCCATTAGTCAATGATAAAGCTCTATCTACTATCTAAAGGTGCTGATAATTTTTCTTATCAATAACAGCACTCAAAAAATGAACTATTGAAATACCAATCACTAGAATGAAACATGCTTGTATTTACTAAAGGGGAAAACTATATGTATATTCGTTTGTAAGTTTTACTTGTATCTGCTCGTAAAAACTCACGTAATCTCTTCATAAGTTATACTTATATCTGGTCGTGACAACACACTTGATTTCTACATAAGTTATGCTTGTATCTGCTCGTGACAACACACTTGATTTCTACATAAGTTATACTTGTATCTGCTCGTGACAACACACTTGATTTCTTCATAAGTTATACTTGTATCTGCTCGTGACAACTCACTTGATTTCTTCATAAGTTATACTTGTATCTGCTCGCGACAACTCACTTGATTTCTTCATAAGTTATACTTGTATCTGCTCGCGACAACTCACTTGATTTCTTCAAAAGTTATACTTCTATCTGCTCGTGACAACTCACTTGATTTCTTCATAAGTTATACTTCTATCTGCTCGTGACAACTCACTTGATTTCTTCATAAGTTATACTTGTATCTGCTTGCGACAACTCACTTAATATTTTCAAAAGTTATACTTGTATCTGCTGGTGACATCTCACATAATATTTTCAAAAGTTATACTTGTATCTGCTCACGACAAATCTCTTTATATTTTTATTCACCAGTTATTCTTGTATCATCCAGTATCACATATTTTGACAATTTGACAAGCTGTTCATTTAATGTAATTAATAAATCATCTTACAATCAGGTTAGTCCACTTATTTCTTATTATAACTCAACAACAGATAATTAAAAACATCATCAGACAGTCAAACGTGTTTTTGCTCAAGCCAAACCTGACGTTAAATTTATAAGTGATACGGATCAGTTTGAAGTACGGAATTTGAGTGTGAAATTACGCAATACGTTCAATCAACACAAGACAAGAACAATCAGAAGACGAACACTTGGCTGCTGTAACGGGCGGTGGAGCGGATATGGGAATGCCCCGACTGCAATGGCGCCAGTAGAAACTAAACACTAAGGACAGAAATTAATATCAAAACTATTTTGTGAATGTTTACAGCATGACTGAACAATCAACAAGAACATATTAATCACCACCCTTCCCTACTCCACCTTGTTTGATTATACTGTAAAATATTTTTAAAAAAGTTTAGAACAATAAAAGATTACTAGATTGGAAAAATATAGAAAACATCAAAATGGTCAGGTATTCCATGCAGCTCGACTTCGATGGAGTTTATTTGGCGGGTTTTTCTCCCTTCTGCTTAAGCCAGACGTCAACGAACTCCTTGTAGCTGATCTTCTTATCCTCGTCACGGCACCAGTAGATCAACAAGTCAGCGATTTTATCTGCCTTCAACTTTAGCTCGTTTTCTTTATTGACCGCTTCCAGGATCTCTTCTTTTGAAAGGAAGCCACTTCCGTCAGTGTCTAGCTTGGCAAATACTTGGTGCATGACTGTGGCGGTGGACTCCACACCAAAGTGGTGGAGGAACTCTTCATAGCTCACCTGTACGGGAAAATGTAATTTTTGTTTTAGTGCGTACAGAAGATGGGTGACAAGTAATAGCTTATGTGCTGTTGTGATGACAGAGTTGGAGATGCCAGCTATCATTGTCATGGGAGCATAGAAAATAATCGATATAGTGTTGTTATGAGAGAATAAATATTTGCTATATTTGTCTTGAGGAATAGAATATAATCGCTCTAGTATTGCTTTAGAAGAATATACGATAATTGCTATAGAAGAATATACGATAATTGCAATAGTTTTGCTGTGAAAGAATATACGATAATTACTTTAAATTTGCTGTGAAAGAATATATGATAATTACTATAGATTTGCTGTGAAAGAATATACGATAATTACTATAGATTTGCTGTGAAAGAATATACGATAATTACTATATATTTTCTGTGAAAGAATATAAGATAATTACTATAGATTTGCTGCGAAAGAATTTACAATAATTACTACAGATTTGCTGTGAAAGAATATACGATAACTACTACAGTGTTGCTATTGAAGAATAAATAATAATAGCTGTCTTTGTCTTCATATAATAAAATATGATTGCTATAGTCCCAATACACAGACCTGAGGAGGTCAATGTGGCTCACATCCACATCCCTAGAAGAGAAACTCTACAGGTTAACCGAATCACTGAGACAGACATCAGACTTCATAAGAGTGTTATAGTTAAGATTATTCGAAGTTCCCGGTATCACTGCAAACGAATGGAAATTCACAATTGCTCAACCGCCCGTGCTAAAGGAGTCATCTGAATTAATATATCATTGAATATCTTATTTTGTAGTCCACACATCCCACCTTGTAGTCCCCACATCCCACCTTGTAGTCCCGACATCACACCTGTAGTCCCCACATCCTACCTTGTAGTCCTCATGTCCCACCTTATAGTCCCCACAATCCACCTTGTAGTTCCCACATCCCACATTGTTGTCCCCACATCCAACCTTGTAGTTCGCACATCCCACCTTGCAGTCCTCACATCCCACCTTGTAGTCCTCACAATTCACCTTGTAGTCCCCACATCCCACCTTATAGTCCCCACATCCCACCTTGTAGTACCCACATCCCATCTTGTAGTCCTCACATCCAACCTTATAGTCCTCACAATCCACCTTGTAGTTCCCACATCCCACCTTGTAGTTCCCACAATTCACCTTGTAGTTCCCACATCCAACCTTGTTGTTCCCACATCCCACCGTGTAGTTCTCACAATCCACCTTGTATTTCTCACATCCCACCTTATAATCCCCACAATCCACCTTGTAGTTCCCACATCCCACCTTGTAGTTCCCACAATCTCACATCCCACCTAGTAGTTCCCACATCCCACCTTGTAGTTCCCACATCCCACCTTGTAGTTTTTACATCCTACCTTGTAGTTCCCACATCCCACCTTGTAGTTCTTACATCCCACCTTGTAATTCCCACATACCACCTTGTAGTTCCCACATCCCACCTTGTAGTTCCCACATCCCACCTTGTAATTCCCACATCCCACCTTGTAGTTCCCACATCCCACCTTGTAGTTCCCACATGCCACCTTGTAATTCCCACAGCCAACCTTGTAGTCCCCACATCCCTCCTTGTAGTCCCAACATCCCACCTTGTAGTCCCCACATCCACCTGTAGTCCCCACATCCCACCTTGTAGTTCCCACATCCCACCTTGTAATTCCCACATCCCACCTTGTAGTCCCATATCCCACCTTGTAGTTCCCACAATCCAGCTTGTAATTCCTACATCCCACCTTGTAGTTCCCACATTCCACCTTGTAGTTCCCACAATCCACCTTGTAATTCCCACATTCCACCTTGTAGTTCCCACAATCCACCTTGTAATTCTCACATCCCACCTAGTAGTTTCCACATTCCACCTTGTAGTCCCCACATCCCACCTTGTACCCCCATATCCCACCTTGTAGTACCCACATCCCATCTTGTAGTCCTCACATCCCACCTTGTAGTCCTCACATCCAACCTTATAGTCCCCACAATCCACCTTGTAGTTCCCACATCCCACCTTGTAGTTCCCACATCCAACCTTGTAGTCCCCACATCCCACCTTGTATCCCCACATCCCACCTTATAGTTCCCACAATCCACCTTGTAATTCCCACATCCCACCTTGTAGTCCCCACATCCCACCTTGTAGTTCCCACAATCCACCTTGTAATTCCCACATCCCACCTTATAGTCCACACAATCCACCTTGTAGTCCCCACATCCCACCTTGTAGTTCCCACATCCCACCTTGTAGTCCCCATATCCCACCTTGTAGTCCCCACATCTTAATTTGCAGTCCACACATGAGTACCTCCGAAGATGGCGAGTTATCCACCTGTGCGGCGAGGGACCCTTGTGAACACGGCTGCCAGTGAAATATGGATTCATCATCATCATCATCATCATCATCGAGTGCCGTCTCCGCAACGAAGGTTGGCTACCATGGAGCGCCATTATGCTCTGTCTCTTGCTTTGATGGTGCAGGTTGTCATCGGCTGATTTGTCCATCTTTTGATGTTACTCGTCCATGTTAGTCTTGGTCTGCCTCTGCCTCTTTTACCGTGTATTTTCCCCCTCCAGGAATACTTTTAGTAGGCTGTTGTGTCTTTTAACATGGCCCAAAAATAGCATTTGTCTTGTTTGAATTGTGTTTAGTAGTTCTCTTTTCATTTTTAGTTGTTTTAGGACTTCGTCGATTGTTTTCTTTTTCTTCCATCTAATTCTACCTATTCTTCTATATATCCACATTTCAACGGCTTCAATGAAAGATGGATTAACACGCAATCACGCAGAATTCAGTTCCTTTGTCTGTAGGAATGTCGCCAAAGGTGAAAGCTGACAAACGCAAAAAAAAAAAAATTCCTTATCCTCTCCCACACTCTCTCCCACACTCCCTCCCACATTCTCTTCCACTCGCTCTCTCCCACACTCTCTCCCACTCTCTCTCTCCCACTCGCTCTCTCCCACACTCTCTCCTAATCTCACCCTCACTCTCTCTCACTCTCCCTCCCACATTCTCTCCCACTCGCTCTCTCCCACAATCTCTCCCACTCTCTCTCTCCCACTCCCTCCCACCTTTCCATCATCGTCTTCCTTAGTGATATAAATCAGCAGAGCAGCAATCTTGTCAGCAGCAATGTCCAGCCCTTGCTTTGACTTTGTAGCGTCAATAATCTCTAACTTGCTGAGGTAGCCACTACAATCCTTGTCGAGATCCAAGAAAGCTTTCCGTAACACAAATTCCCTGAAGAGAGAGAAAAGCAAGAATTCTAAGTACAAATATTTACTTTATGTTTTAAAAGTGACATTTAATATTTTTCTTCTTATTCTCTGAACTCATATTTTATGTATTCAAATGATATTTTAAGTTTTTCATCAACTTCTTCTTTTTATTATTAATCATATGAACTCCTATTTTGTATATTCAATGGTAAATAGAGGCGAAAGCGTGCCTCCCAGCACCAGAGCTGGAAGTTGTCAGCGATCCACAGCTGATGGCTTGCGCCAGGATCGGTGAACCAAAACCATCCAGACCCTGCCCCACCTCTCCGTGGTGCCTCCAGTAACAGACTAACCTGTCTAGTCTGGCCAAGCGTGCAGGGATCGAAGAGGGAAGACAACCCGGTACTCAAAAATGTCGTGCTGAATTCGGATGTGTTAGGCCGAAAGGCGCAAATATAACAGTTGTACTGCAAACCACAACACAACGCAGAAACATCCACTTAACGTCCTTTTAAGGGCGGATGACGAAGAGGAGTTCTACAGTCTACGAATACTCTAGAATACTTTAGTCATCGGGCGAACGTAAGCAAGCAAGCAAATGACATTTTAAGTTCTTCTTCTTTCTTTTTATTTGTATTATTATTATTATTATTATTATTATTATTATTATTATTATTATTATTATTCCATAAAACATCATTAAAACATCAGAAAGAAACAATCAACATTATCGGGCTACATCATGAGAAGAGGAAAGTTGGAATACTTGGTTACAACTGGCAAAATAAAAGGAAAGAGAGATCGAAGACGACAAAGAGAGAAATGACTGGATAGCTTGATGTAATGGCATGGAAAACAGTCAACAGAACTGATACGATGCACTGTAGATAGAAGATTGTGGAGGGACATGATCACCTACGCCAACCGGCATGGTACATGATGATGATGATGATTATTATTATTAATCCTCTGAACTTCTATTTTGTATATTCAAATTACATTTTAAGTTCTTTTTAATCCTCTGAAAAAAGATCACTGATTAAAATTATGACATGAATGAAGGACCGAGTGATGTGGAGAGAGATGATCGCCTACGCCGGCCGGAATGGCATTTGATGACGATGAATCCATTGAGAAGAGAAGCGAAAAACATAGTCCAGTACATTTGTTTAGGCAGGAAAGGAATCGAAAAAAAATGTCAACCAATAGGAATAAATAAATTCGAAAATAAATGTCTAAGGAAAATACTTGGTATAGCATGGAACGAATTCAAAACAAATGAGGAAATTAGAGAAATCGCCAATCAACCACTAATATCTTCAGTAATAAAGAAAAGACGATGGTCATACGTTGGACATGTGATGAGAAGAGATAATAACCGAATAGCAAAGCAAGCCCTCATATGGGAAACAACAGGTAAAAGAAAAAGAGGAAGACCCAGGGAGACACTGAGAAGAACATTGATGAGAGAGGCAAGAGCAGCAGGAGTCGGCTCCCTCAATGAGATAGAACTGCTTGCACAGAACAGAGACAGATGGCGAGATTTGATAAAATATCTTTAAAAGAAAACTGCTAGAACAAAAAAATCCATATAGGAGAAGGTGTATCTTGGTCTACACCCTATGGGCCGGTTACGGCTCGAAAGGTCAATAGATAGATAGAATAGGAATAAATGGTAAGAGCTTGCGTGTAGTGTGCTACAAAAGGAGGCGGAGTTGAAGGTGTGGTAATCCATCGTCATCATCATCAAGCACAATGCCTGCTGGCGTAGGTGATCATGTCTCTCCACAACTTTCGATCTCGGCAGCTATTTATCATTTCCGTTGTTGACCTTCTGCCAAGCCATTCTCTTAAGCTGTCTGGTATTTTTCTCTTTGCTTCCCTCTATCTCTTCGTCCCTCTATCTCTTCGTCCCTCAATTTTTCCAGTTGTTACAATATATTCCAGGTGTTCTCTTCTCATTACATGGCCAAAAAATGATGATTGTTTCTTCCTAATATTGGATATTGGGAACCGCGATAGCTCAGTGGTTAGTGAACTGGACTACAAAGGACAAGAGGTAGGGTTCGATCCCAACCGACGGCTTTCCCGGTTCACCCAGCCTTTAATAGGAACCGGATTTTGTTCTGGGAAAGTAAAGCGGCACGGGCGCAATACTGACCACATTACTCCAAAAATCATGTGCCGAAGGTCTGTAAAATTTATGGTAACTAACACCATATTCCCTATACGCCACTTGGTGTGACGGGAGCACTTTACTTTACTAATATTGGATATTAGCTCTCTTTTTGTTTTGGCCGCTCCCAGACGTTTTCATTACTCTTCTTAGCTGTCCATGGTACTCTCAATATTCTTCTGTAAAACCACATTTCTACAGACTCCAGTGATTTTCTTGTCTGTGGTTAATTATTTCTGACATTTTACAGCTGTTTATCATTGATGACTTCATTATTTTACGGTGTTTGCTCTTAATAAAACATAAACAGCTTCTGTTTTCATAGTGAGACCTTCATTATCGTCCAGGCAGTTGTCTGCAGATTAGAGCAAGCAAACACCATCACTCTTCACAATCACCCAAGCAAACACCATCACTCATCACAATCGCCCAAGCAAACACCATCACTCATCACAATCACCCAAGCAAACACCATCACTCATCACAATCACCCAAGCAAACACCATCACTCATCACAATCACCCAAGCAAACACCATCACTCATCACAATCGCCCAAGCAAACACCATCACTCTTCACAATCACCCAAGCAAACACCATCACTCATCACAATCGCCCAAGCAAACACCATCACTCATCACAATCACCCAAGCAAACACCATCACTCATCACAATCGCCCAAGCAAACACCATCACTCATCACAATCGCCCAAGCAAACACCATCACTCATCACAATCGCCCAAGCAAACACCATCACTCATCACAATCACCCAAGCAAACACCATCACTAATCACAATCACCCAAGCAAACACCATCACTCATCACAATCGCCCAAGCAAACACCATCACTCATCACAATCACCCAAGCAAACACCATCACTCATCACAATCACCCAAGCAAACACCATCACTCATCACAATCGCCCAAGCAAACACCATCACTCAACACAATCACCATCATTATTATCATGACAGTACCATTATCATAATATTTATCACCATCTTAATCAACAATATAATGACTACTACCACAGCCATCACAACCAAGTTCATAATCACCACCACCATCATCATCATCATCATCACCATCATCAGCATCACCATCATCATCATCACCAACATCATCATCATCATCACCATTAACATCATCATTATCATCATTGTCGTCGTCATCGTTATCACCACCACTATCATCATCATAATCATCATCATCACCACCATGACAATTATCACCACTAGCACCATTACCACCACCACCAACATCATCATCATCACTAACATCATCATCACCATCATCATCATCACCATCATCATCACTAACATCATCATCATCATCATCACCATCATCATCATCATCACCATCATCATCATCACCAACATCATCATCACTAACATCATCATCATCATCACCATCATCATCATCATCATCATCATCATCACCAACATCATCATCACTAACATCATCATCACCATCACCATCACCAACATCATCATCACTAACATCATCATCACCATCATCATCATCATCATCACCATCATCATCATCACTAACATCATCACCATCATCATCATCATCATCATCACCACCATCATCATCATCACCATCATTATCATCATCATCACTAACATCATCACCATCATCATCACCACCATGAAAAATATCACCACTAGCATCATTACCACCACCACCAACATCATCATCATCACTAACATCATCATCACCATCATCATCATCTTCATCATCATCACCATCATCATCATCATCACCATCATCATCATCACCAACATCATCATCACTAACATCATCATCACCATCATCATCATCATCATCATCACCAACATCATCATCACTAACATCATCATCACCATCACCATCACCAACATCATCATCACTAACATCATCATCACCATCATCATCATCATCACCATCATCATCATCACTAACATCATCACCATCATCATCATCATCATCACCACCATCATCATCATCACCATCATTATCATCATCATCACTAACATCATCACCATCATCATCACCACCATGAAAAATATCACCACTAGCATCATTACCACCACCACCAACATCATCATCATCACTAACATCATCATCACCATCATCATCATCTTCATCATCATCACCATCATCATCATCATCACCATCATCATCATCACCAACATCATCATCACTAACATCATCATCACCATCATCATCATCATCACCAACATCATCATCACTAACATCATCATCACCATCATCATCACCAACATCATCATCACTAACATCATCATCACCATCATCATCACCATCATCATCATCACTAACATCATCACCATCATCATCATCATCATCACCATCATCATCATCATCACCAACATCATCATCATCACCATCATCATCACCATCATCACTAACATCATCACCATCATCATCATCATCACTAACATCATCACCATCATCATCATCATCACCATCATCATCATCATCATCATCATCATCATCACCACCATCATCATCAACATCATCACCATCATCATCATCATCATTAACATCATCACCATCATCATCATCATCACCAACATCATCATCATCAACATCATCAACATCATCACCATCCCGACCACCACAATCATCATCATCATGATCCATATTTATTGATGAGACCTGAAGAAAGAACATATATTTGCAGCCCGTCCACTCTACATCACTAGTTATAACAGAACAACCAGGATGTCGACCAAAACAACAACAAAAGTAGCGACAACAACGATAACGACCTAACTCACTTAATGCTGAGGTGTGGTAGGTTCTTTATAGCGGCAGAAAACTCGTCCCTGGTCACCTTTTGATCGTGATCTCTGTCCAGATGGCCAAATATTGACTGTGGGATAGATCAAGAAAGCGTCAAGCCAACATGGCATATAAAATATTGCTATAAACTAAATAGATGAAGAAAACGTTATGGCAACACGTGATATAGGCTATTACGATAACTTGACAAAGCACACTGTAAGTCATCATCATCATCATTGAGTGCCTTCTCCGCAACGAAGGTTGGCTACCATGGATCGCCATTCTACTCTGTTTCTCTCCATGGCTTTCTTTAGAGTGTTACGTGATGAGGCTCCAATCTCTTTCACGGTGGTCTGCCATATTCGTCTTTCGTGTTCTGAATATGCCTCATGTGTACCACACACTTTGCTGTTTTCGCCTTCTGGGACGTTGATCATTTTCGATTCATCCGCCCCATCCACCGGCACAGACTTTTTACATTCGGGTAACACTGTAAGTAAGTAAAGTAAAGTGCCCCCGACACGCCAAGTGACGTATAGGGAATATGGTGTTAGTGACCATATATTTTACAGACCTTCGGCACATGATTTTTGGGTAATGTGGTCGGTATTTTACGCTCGTGCCGCTTTACTTTCCCAGAAAAAAATCCGGTACCCATTAAAGACTGGGTGAATCGGGAGCCGTCGGTTGGGTTCGAACCCTACCTCTTGTCCTTTGTAGTCCAGTTCACTAACCACCGAGCGATCGCGGCTCCAGATTTTTGGAATTACGTTGCCATTTATTGTGAAGGGGTCGAACTTGAAAAAATCTATCATCGCTTCTGACATTTCTCATGATCTTCTCAGCATAGAGCCGCGATAGCTCAGTGGTTAGTGAACTGGGCTACAAAGGAAAAGGGGTAGGGTTCGATCCCAACCGACGGCTTCCGGGTTCACCCAGCCTTAAATGGGTACCGGATTTTTTTCAGGGAAAGTAAAGCAGCACGGGCGTAATACCGACCACATTACCCCAAAAATCATGTGCTGAAGGTCTGTAAAATATAGGGTCACTAACACCATATTTCCCTATACGCCACTTGGCGTGACGGGGGTACTTACTTTATTTACTTACTTCTCAGCATAGATGTCGAAGGGGTCAAGGCGAAGAAATGCAAATAAATATGAAGCTGCGGTAAAGCTGATTGTGAAGAAGAAATTAAAAAAGAAATAGTAGTTTATTTACCATACCATTTTTTCTATTTGTTTGTTTATTAATTTCTCTTTAGATATTGAACAGGTATTGAGAGAGGATGCATCCCTGGCTCACCTCTTTTTGTATTTCAAAAGCATAGATGTTGAAGGGGTCAAGGTGAAGAAATACAAATAAATGCATTAGGATGTGAAGATGCGGTAAAGCTGAATGTGAAGAAGAAATTAAAAAAAAAATAGTAGTTTATTTATAGAAGGTTGTGATTTGTCATGATTATTCTTATAATTTGCGATATGCGGATGACACGGTCTTAATAGCAGAGACAGAGAATGAACTACAAGAAATAATAGACATAATAGTAAAAGAAAGCAACAAGAAAGGTCTCAGTCTGAATAGTAAGAAAACAGAAGTAATGGTTATATCGAAGAAACAATCATCACCATCATGCAGCATAAAAATAAACGAGACAAATCTGAAACAAGTGCAACGTTTCAAATACTTGGGCACAGTAATTACATCAGATGGGAGATGCACCACAGAAATAAAAAGCAGAATAGCTCAGGCCAAAATAGCATTTCAGAAGGTTAAAAATATCTTATGCAACAAACCTATGTCAATAAAAATGAGAAAGAGAGTTCATCGGTGCTATATAGAACCAATTCTGACCTATGGAAGCGAATCATGGACAGTGGACAAACAAATGAAAAGACGATTGGAGGCCACAGAGATGGGATTTCTCAGAAGAATGTTGAAAGTTCCCTGGACAGCTAAAAAGACCAATGAGGAAGTTCTCAAAGAGGCCAACACAAAAGGGAGCTCTTAAAAAACATCAGAAAGAAGCAATCAACATTTTTCGGGCACATCATGAGAAGATGAAAGTTGGAATACTTGGTTACAACTGGCAAAATCGAAGGAAAGAGAGATCGCGGGCGACAAAGGGAGAAAATACTGGATAGCTTGGTGTCATAGCATGGAAAACAGTCAACAACAGAAGTGATACGATACACTGTAGATAGAAGATTGTGGAGGGACATGATCACCTACGCCAACCGGTATGGCACATGATGATGATGAGTTTATTTACCATACCATTTTTTTTCTTTTTTGTGTGTGTGTTAATTTCTTCATAAATGTTGAACAGGTATTGTGAGATAATGCATCTCTGACTCACCTCTTTTTTGTAATTCAAACCAATTTGGTAATTCATCACCTGTCCTGATAGCTGCTTGCTGTTCGTGATATAGGAATTCAATAATGTGTATCAGATGTGTTGGGAAGCCCACATCTTTAATAATGCCTAATAATTGTTTATGTTGCACGCACTGAAAAGCCTTGCTGTAATCTATTGAGCATGCGAGAGAGAAAGAACCTAATGAAAGCGGACGGTCGTTCCGCTCTGCTTATGTTTTGAGTTAACCCCTTCAATAAGCCAAAGTGGCAACCGACTTCAGCGCGTGTTCTTGATCTTCGTTCAGGTGACCTGGCAAAGAAGTTCTGTTCTATAAATATAACTTACTTTGGAGGGAGGGGGGAGGCGACAACGAGAAGTGGATAAGCACGGGTCTTGACTCACACAAGCTCACGAGGGTGCATCGAGGGTTTATTCGAGTGTGCGGCCAGCTCAAACATGGAGAAATGTGCGAGGGAGTGCTGGGACGATGTATGCCAGGTGTCAGCTGAAAAGGTAAGCATTACTGGCTGGGGCGGACTTTCTTGGGGGGGGGGGGGGGGGGGGGATTCAGAATAGTCTGTCTCGTAGAACAAACTGTAGGAAAACACTTAAAAAACAAACTGTAGGAAAACACTTAAAAAACAAACTGGGGTAGAGCTGGATAAGACGTAAAAACAACAACAATTAGGACGTTCCAGCTTTATTAACAAGACAAAAGTAAACAAACAAACATTTCGACCAAAAGGTCTTCATCTTGGACGAAAATAATGAAAACGAATTTTCGTCTCCAATTAAAGACGTCAAAAACGTTAGTTCGTTGTTTAGTTTTGTCCTGTTCCTGAAGCAGGAAATTCTGAGTTGTTGAATTTTAACAGCAAAATTTTAATACCAGCAATAAAGGTGGGCGTTATGTAGACTAGAGGTGAGTAAAACATTGAAAAAAGGTGGGCGTTATGTAGACTAGAGGTGAGTAAAACATTGAATAAAGGTGGGTGTCATGTAGACTAGAGGTGAGTAAAACATTGAATAAAGGTGGGTGTCATGTAGACTAGAGGTGAGTAAAACATTGAATAAAGGTGGGTGTCATGTAGACTAGAGGTGAGTAAAACATTGAATAAAGGTGGGTGTTATGTAGACTAAAGGTGAGAAAAAACATTGAATAAAGGTAGGTGTCATGTAGACTAGAGGTGAGCAAAACATTGAATAAAGGTGGGCGTTATGTAGACTAGAGGTGAGAAAAACATTGAATAAAGTTGGCTGTCATGTAGACTAGAGATGAGTAAAACATTGAATAAAGGTGGGCGTTATGTAGACCAAAGGTGAGTAAAACATTGAATAAAGGTGGGCGTTATGTAGACTAAAGGTGAGTAAAACATTGAATAAAAGTGGGCGTTATGTAGACTAAAGGTGAATAAAACATTGAATAAAGGTGGGCGTTATGTAGACTAGAGGTGAGTAAAACATTGAAAAAAGGTGGGCGTTATGTAGACTAGAGGTGAATAAAACATTGAATAAAGGTGGGCGTTATGTAGACTAGAAGTGAGTAAAACATTGAATAAAGGTGGGTGTTATGTAGACTAGAGGTGAGTAAAACATTGAATAAAGGTGGGCGTTATGTAGACTAAAGGTGAGTAAAACATTGAATAAAGGTAGGCGTTATGTAGACTCAATGTTTTACTCACCTATCGTCTACATGACATCCACCTTTATTCAATGTTTTACTCATCTATCGTCTACATGACATCCACCTTTATTCAATGTTTTACTCATCTATCGTCTATTTGACATCCACCTTTATTCAATGTTTTTCTCACCTCTACCCACTTTATTCAATGTTTTACTCATCAATTGTCTACATTGAATAAAGGTGGATGTCATTTAGACTAGAGGTGAGTGAAACATTAATAAAGATGGGTGTCATGTAGACTAGAGGTGAGAAAACATTGAATAAAGGTGGGTGTCATGTAGACTAGATGTAAGAAAAACATTGAATAAAGGTGGGTGTCATGTAGACTAGAGGTGAGTGAAACATTGAATAAAGGTGGTGTCATGTAACGAGTGGTGAGTAAAACATTGAATAAAGGTGGTGTCCTGTAACGAGTGGTGAGTAAAACATTGAATAAAGGTGGTGTCATGTAACGAGTGGTTGACTTCCGGTCAACATGACGGATATGCGGCAGGAACGTTTGAGGCTCTGTCTGAAAAGTGTTCCTTGTTCCAGTTTTCTCATATTCCAAGTCCTATTTGCTGCAAGAGCTACCGAGTTTAGTGCTCTGGACCAACCGTAAGCTGTGTTTTTCATCCGGATCGTGTTTCGATATTCCGATTGCTTACGATCAATGTTGATATCGTTTAAAAAAGAACAATTCAGCTGCGTTCACCTTCGGTGCCGCTTGGCATTATGTCTTTTGGCGTGTGCTGTAGCTGCTATGATGTGGACTGCAGCTGCCTTTCTTTGTTTGGATCCTTCAATGAGATGAATTTTATTTCTGATGATTCCACTGCCACGAGCAATTATATATCGTAATAACTCTGGTCTAACATCTCCCATCCTGACAGGATATTCCTTAAGTCTGTTTTTGGCTGCGAATTCAAGGTAATTTTTTACTCGTTTTGTTTTTCATCCGGCGCTCTGGGAGTATTCAGAATATCAAAACAGTCCAAAACCGTCCCGCACTCGGCATCAGCCAAACTGGCAATTTCCGCCAGCAAGTTCTTTTCCTCTTACACCAGTGTGCCCTGGCACAAGAATTAAGCAGACACTGTTTATAATAGACCTCCCCAGATACCTAACAATTGCCGTTGAAAACTCCTGCGTTCCACCCAATCACTAGGAAAAAGGGCAAGGGCAAGAAGAAAACTTGTTTACTCATGTCTTGACTACATGACATCCACCTTTATTCAATGTTTTACTCATCTATCGTCTACATGACATCCACCTTTATTCAATGTTTTACTCATCTATCGTCTACATGACATCCACCTTTATTCAATGTTTTACTCATCTATCGTCTACATGACATCCACCTTTATTCAATGTTTTACTCATCTATCGTCTACATGACATCCACCTTTATTCAATGTTTTACTCACCTATCGTCTACATGGCATCCACCTTTATTCAATGTTTTACTTATCTATCGTCTACATGACACCCACCTTTATTCAATGTTTTACTCATCTATCGTCTACATGACACCCACCTTTATTCAATGTTTTACTCATCTATCGTCTACATGACACCCACCATTATTCAATGTTTTACTCATCTATCGTCTACATAACACCCACCTTTATTCAATGTTTTACTCACCTATCTTCTACATGACACCCACCTTTATTCAATGTTTTACTCATCTATCGTCTACATGACATCCACCTTTATTCAATGTTTTACACACCTATC
This sequence comes from Megaustenia siamemsis, assembly GCA_032433765.1. Taxonomy (NCBI): domain Eukaryota; kingdom Metazoa; phylum Mollusca; class Gastropoda; order Stylommatophora; family Ariophantidae; genus Megaustenia; species Megaustenia siamemsis. The sequence goes on along the minus strand of JAVIAB010000145.1, from coordinate 39,129,375 downwards.
GTCTACATGACATCCACCTTTATGCAATGTTTTACTCACCTATCGACTACATGACACCCACCTTTATTCAATGTTTCACTCATCTATCATCTACATGACATCCACCTTTATTCAATGTTTTACTCACCTATCGTCTACATGACATCCGCCTTTATTCAATTTTTTACTCATCTATCATCTACATGACATCCACCTTTATTCAATTTTTTACTCACCTATCGTCTACATGACATCCGCCTTTATTCAATTTTTTACTCATCTATCATCTACATGACATCCACCTTTATTCAATTTTTTACTCATCTATCGTCTACATGACATCCGCCTTTATTCAATTTTTTTACTCATCTATCGTCTACATGACATCCACCTTTATTCAATTTTTTTACTCATCTATCGTCTACATAACATCCACCTTTATTCAACGTTTCACTCATCTATCGTCTACATGACATCCACCTTTATTCAATGTTTCACTCATCTATCGTCTACATGACATCCGCCTTTATTCAATGTTTTACTCACCTATCGTCTACATGACACCCACCTTTATTCAAATATTTACTCATCTATCGTCTACATGACATCCACCTTTATTCAATGTTCTACTCACCTCTTGTCTACATGACACCCACCTTTAGTCAATGTTCTACTCACCTCTTGTCTACATGACACCCACCTTTATTAAATGTTCTACTCACCTCTTGTCTACATGACACCCACATTTAGTCAATGTTCTACTCACCTCTTGTCTACATGACACCCACCTTTAGTCAATATTCTACTCACCTCTTGTCAACATGACACCAACCTCTATTCATGTCATGAGAAGGGAACAACAGAAGTATATTGTGACAACAGAAAAAATTGAGGGAATAAGAGAAATAGGAAAACAAGGAGAATAAAACGCTATACATTTGATGAGAATGATTTGAACGGAAGTTGGACAGCAACGATAAGCTTCTGGAAAGATAGAAAGTTGTGGGGCGACATGATCGCCTAGAACAGTAGCTACTGTAGTGGGCGCTGCCAACAATGGGCTTACATAAACTTGTAGCGTGGACGTTAAGTTAACATTTAAAGTTCTTAGGTAGGTGATCATGTCTCCCTCAACTTTCGATCTCGACAGTTATTTATCATTTCTGTTGTTGACCTTCTGCTAAACCATTCTCCTAAGCTGTCTAGTATTTTTTCTCTTTGCTTCCCTCTGTCTCTTCGTCCCTCAATTTTTCCAGTTGTTACAATATATTCCAGCTTTCCTCTTCTCATTACATGGCCAAAAAATGATGAATGTTTCTTCCTAATATTGGAAATTAGCTCTCTTTTTGCTTTGGCCTCTTTCAGAACGTTTTCATTACTCTTCTTAGCTGTCCATGGTATTCTCAACATTCTTGTGTAAAACCACATTTCTACAGACTCCAGTGATTCACATCCTCCTGGGAGTACTTAAATACCCATATATGATCGCCTCATTCCAGGAGGATTCAATACAATCTTGAGCAAGACTACATGAGCTTGTAGCGTGGAAGTTAAGTTAACATTTAAAGATCTCACCTTGGCTTCCTCGTGGGTGCCCTTAAATCCGACCTTGTGCAGAACATCGTAGACTTCCTGGAATGAGAGTGTCCCGCTTTTATCTTTGTCTGCCTCGTCGAAGCTAAAATGGAACTTTTCAATCTGTTTCTTGACCCACTCCAAACTCATTTTGTCGGCTGTAGGAGGAAAAGTTAGCAGTCAGATTGATGGAGTGTCTGTTGAGACTAATGGAAAGTTAGCAGTCAGATTGATGGAGTGTCTGTTGAGACTAATGGAAAGTTAGCAGTCAGATTGATGGAGTGTCTGTTGAGACTAATGGAAAGTTAGCAGTAGATTGATGGAGTGTCTGTTGAGACTAATGGAAAGTTAGCAGTCAGATTGATGGAGTGTCTGTTGAGACTAATGGAAAGTTAGCAGTAGATTGATGGAGTGTCTGTTGAGACTAATGGAAAGTTAGCAGTCAGATTGATGGAGTGTCTGTTGAGACTAATGGAAAGTTAGCAGTCAGATTGATGGAGTGTCTGTTGAGACTAATGGAAAGTTAGCAGTAGATTGATGGAGTGTCTGTTGAGACTAATGGAAAGTTAGCAGTCAGATTAATGGAGTGTCTGTTGAGACAATGGAAAGTTAGCAGTCAGATTGATGGAATGTCTGTATTGTTGAGACTGAAGAAAATTTAGCAGTCAGGTTGAATGCGTCTCTGTATTGTTGAGACTGAGTGAAATTTAGCAGTCAGGTTGAATGCGTCTCTGTATTGTTGAGACTGAGTGAAATTTAGCAGTCAGGTTGATTGCGTCTCTGTATTGTTGAGACTGAGTGAAATTTAGCAGTCAGGTTGATGGAGTGTCTGCAGTGTTGAGGCTGAAGAAAAGTTAGCAATCAGATTGATGGAATGTCTGTAGTGTTGAGGCTGAAGAAAAGTTAGCAGTCAGATTGATGGAATGTCTGTAGTGTTGAGGCTGAAGAAAAGTTAGCAGTCAGATTGATGGAATGTCTGTAGTGTTGAGGCTGAAGAAAAGTTAGCAGTCAGATTGATGGAGTGTCTGCAGTGTTGAGGCTGAAGAAAAGTTAGCAGTCAGATTGATGGAATGTCTGTAGTGTTGAGGCTGAAGAAAAGTTAGCAGTCAGATTGATGGAGTGTCTGTAGTGTTGAGGCTGAAGAAAAGTTAGCAGTCAGATTGATGGAATGTCTGTAGTGTTGAGGCTGAAGAAAAGTTAGCAGTCAGATTGATGGAATGTCTGTAGTGTTGAGGCTGAAGAAAAGTTAGCAGTCAGATTGATGGAATGTCTGTAGTGTTGAGGCTGAAGAAAAGTTAGCAGTCAGATTGATGGAATGTCTGTAGTGTTGAGGCTGAAGAAAAGTTAGCAGTCAGATTGATGAAATGTCTGTAGTGTTGAGGCTGAAGAAAAGTTAGCAGTCAGATTTATGGAGTGTCTGTAGTGTTGAGGCTGAAGAAAAGTTAGCAGTCAGATTGATGGAGTGTCTGCAGTGTTGAGGCTGAAGAAAAGTTAGCAGTCAGATTGATGGAATGTCTGTAGTGTTGAGGCTGAAGAAAAGTTAGCAGTCAGATTGATGGAATGTCTGTAGTGTTGAGGCTGAAGAAAAGTTAGCAGTCAGATTGATGGAATGTCTGTAGTGTTGAGGCTGAAGAAAAGTTAGCAGTCAGATTGATGGAATGTCTGTAGTGTTGAGGCTGAAGAAAAGTTAGCAGTCAGATTGATGGAATGTCTGTAGTGTTGAGGCTGAAGAAAAGTTAGCAGTCAGATTGATGGAGTGTCTGCAGTGTTGAGGCTGAAGAAAAGTTAGCAGTCAGATTGATGGAATGTCTGTAGTGTTGAGGCTGAAGAAAAGTTAGCAGTCAGATTGATGGAATGTCTGTAGTGTTGAGGCTGAAGAAAAGTTAGCAGTCAGATTGATGGAATGTCTGTAGTGTTGAGGCTGAAGAAAAGTTAGCAGTCAGATTGATGGAGGTTAGGACATCGTTTTTTACCCCAATTCCGAACATATAATACACAGTTAGTCGTCGGATTATTCCCGTCGCACATCAAACAACAGACCGTAAGATTAGCGTCTGACCAGTCTAGGGATATACAATGAGCAATAATGATGAAGTAGCACACACAACAATGGCTGCGCCAATAGATTCGCGATTACTCTAGTGAATGCAGCGTACAATGAACGAAGCACGGTGCAAATTCCTTAAAGAGAAAAAAACGTCGGTTGACTTGACGGAGAAGTCCACATTAATATGTTGTAACATGTAAATAACTTGCGACAAACAATTCCAACGACGGCCATTGAACAGCACTCAATGTGTTGACGTGAACCGCAGATCAACTCTAGACTGCGGAAGGCGGCATTCACAAAACTTGACTTGTCAAAAAGGAATATTGCCGTGTGTACGACTCCGCTTCATCAGCGCAGATTTGTTAAGTAGAACATCATTTTGACTTTAACCCAGAAAATTGCATTGGAGAGCCGAAATTTATCAGTCCCAAAATGCATTTTCTGCAGCGATCGAGAGAACATGAACTTCGTTCCCCATCTTGGAAACGGAAGTCGTATAAATCGTTGGGTGTTCTAGGCATTTATTAAGATGAGTGTTATTATTAACATTCCAATTATGCTACGCCTTTGCCGGAACAGGTCAATTGCTTTAATTACGGTAAACTATTTTCTTCAACCACAAAATAACTGCATCTGTCGAAAAGATCAAAGGAATTAGCCATTGCAGGTGAAAGACACTATCTGCAATATTGCATCTTAGAAAAAGTTTGGGACATTAAAAAAATAAGACCGAATGCAAAAAAAATCATGTTTGTATGTGTAAAGGTTATGGGGATATTTGAAGTTAAGTGTGGACAAACCATTTTGAAACGGACTATCTTCTCTCTCTCTTCAACCTTTCAGCTCCCTGTGGAGCATAGGTCTTCAACAAACACTTTCCAAGTCGTTCTGTTTCTTGCCATTCTTTTAAGATCCTTCCATGTCTTCCGCATCATCTTCATCTCTGCTTCTGTCTGTCTTCTTCAAGAATTTCTTGGTCTTACTCTTTGTCTTTTTCCCTGGAGATTCCAAAAAAGGCCCGGTTGTGTAATACTCTCAGTTGGCTTCTGTAGTGTGTGTACTATCCAGCGCCATCGTCTTCGCTGTATCTCTTTATCCACTGGTATTTGACTGGTACATTTCCATAATTCTATGTTAGTGATTTTGTCCTGCCATTTCCTTCCTTTTATTCTGCGTCAGCATCCATTAATGAAACTATGTATCTTCATGATTGTCAATTTTGTTGTTCTCCATGTTTCACAGCCATATAATAGGACTGACTTAACATTGAAGTTGAAAATTTTTATTTTTGCATTTAACCTAATTTCTTTGGACTTCCATATGTTTCCCAGTGCAACAAAAGCTCCTCTTGATTTTGATATCCTTATTTTGATATCCTTATTTTGATATCCTTATTTTGATATCCTTATTTTGGTATCCGTTTTGAAACGGACTATAGTGCTCATATTTTATAAACACCATCGGCACACGATATTTGGGGAAATGTGGTCAGTGCCAGTACCGCTTTCATCATCATCATCATCATGTACCCTGCCGGTTGGCGTAGGCGATCATGTCCCTCCACAATCTTCTATCTACAGTGTCTCGTATCAGTTCTGTTGTTGACTGTTTTCCATGCCATGACACCAAGCTATCCAGTATTTTCTCTCTTTGTCGTCCGCGATCTCTCTTTCCTTTTATTTTGCCAGTTGTAACCAAGTATTCCAACTTTCCTCTTCTCGTGATGTGCCCATTATATGTTGCTTCTTAGTACCGCTTTACTTTCCCAGAACAAAAAAATTAAGGTACCCATTTAAGACTGGGTGAACTTGGAAGCCGTCGATCAGGATCGAACCCAACCTCTTGTCATTAGTAGTCCAGTTCATTAATCACTGAGCTACTGCTATTCCCTTTAAATATACTTATAGTACTCCAATAATGAGTGTACCAACACTGCCCTAAATGTCATAAGGCAAAACGGGTGCTATGATTACTCTACAAACAACACGTGCCCATTATAAACTATCTTTAAAACTATCTTTAAAACTATCTTTAAAACTATCTTTAAAACTATCTTTAAAACTATCTTTAAAACTGTCTTTAAAACTGTCTTTAAAACTATCTTTACGACCCATAGTACCATTGCTGGTGTATGTCGGGGGGCAACGATAGAACCCGATGGATAAAGGCCGCTTGGTCAAGCAGTCGCCACGACGTGTGAGACTCAGGATTTTTATCCCCCCCCCCCCCCCGATAGAAAGCATCCTTTCTGTCTACCGCGCGCTTCGAACACCGTGCGCTGGCTTTTCAGCGGAGCAATGGTTTTAGCCGCACGGCCACGCGCACCTCTTTAAGGCGCCATTATAAACAGATAAACAAATATCGGGTGACATGTCTCATATACTTCAACACAAAGAAATACCTATTACCACGAAACATCTTACACAGAATATATTCATTCCAGCATTGCTAAACATGGCCACTTACAACTAAGCAGAAAAGAAAGCTTGTTACCATAGAGATGAGATAGAGATAAACGCTTGGAGTGACCAGAAACGACAGAAACAGAAATGATATAAGAGAAAAAGTAGGCATTGAGGCAATCTTAAGCTACATACAGAAACAAACAAATAAACTGGTTTATCCAGCTAGAAAGAATATGTGATACCTTACCATATACGGCATATAATAAAAAAACAAGTGAGAAGATCAAGAGGCAGACCCAGAGTAAGATGAACAGACAACACCAAAGAAATGTAACAACAACAATAATTGACAACGAGTGAAGGCGCCACAAGGGCGAGAATCAGAACTTTCCTTCCCCCCCTCGACACCCGAACGGGTACAAGAGGAAGTGAAAAAAGAAGTAAAAAATGAGTGGAGATTGAAAGAATGAAAGAACGAAAAAAGAAGTAAAAAATGAGTGGAGATTGAAAGAATGAAAGAACGAAAAAAGAAGTAAAAAATGAGTGGAGATTGAAAGAATGAAAGAACGAAAAAAGAAGTAAAAAATGAGTGGAGATTGAAAGAATGAAAGAACGAAAAAAGAAGTAAAAAATGAGTGGAGATTGAAAGAATGAAAGAACGAAAAAAGAAGTAAAAAATGAGTGGAGATTGAAAGAATGAAAGAACGAAAAAAGAAGTAAAAAATGAGTGGAGATTGAAAGAATGAAAGAACGAAAAAAGAAGTAAAAAATGAGTGGAGATTGAAAGAATGAAAGAACGAAAAAAGAAGTAAAAAATGAGTGGAGATTGAAAGAATGAAAGAACGAAAAAAGAAGTAAAAAATGAGTGGAGATTGAAAGAATGAAAGAACGAAAAAAGAAGTAAAAAATGAGTGGAGATTGAAAGAATGAAAGAACGAAAAAAGAAGTAAAAAATGAGTGGAGATTGAAAGAATGAAAGAACGAAAAAAGAAGTAAAAAATGAGTGGAGATTGAAAGAATGAAAGAACGAAAAAAGAAGTAAAAAATGAGTGGAGATTGAAAGAATGAAAGAACGAAAAAAGAAGTAAAAAATGAGTGGAGATTGAAAGAATGAAAGAACGAAAAAAGAAGTAAAAAATGAGTGGAGATTGAAAGAATGAAAGAACGAAAAAGAAGTAAAAAATGAGTGGAGATTGAAAGAATGAAAGAACGAAAAAAGAAGTAAAAAATGAGTGGAGATTGAAAGAATGAAAGAACGAAAAAAGAAGTAAAAAATGAGTGGAGATTGAAAGAATGAAAGAACGAAAAAAGAAGTAAAAAATGAGTGGAGATTGAAAGAATGAAAGAACGAAAAAAGAAGTAAAAAATGAGTGGAGATTGAAAGAATGAAAGAACGAAAAAAGAAGTAAAAAATGAGTGGAGATTGAAAGAATGAAAGAACGAAAAAAGAAGTAAAAAATGAGTGGAGATTGAAAGAATGAAAGAACGAAAAAAGAAGTAAAAAATGAGTGGAGATTGAAAGAATGAAAGAACGAAAAAAGAAGTAAAAAATGAGTGGAGATTGAAAGAATGAAAGAACGAAAAAAGAAGTTAAAAATGAGTGGAGATTGAAAGAATGAAAGAACGAAAAAAGAAGTAAAAAATGAGTGGAGATTGAAAGAATGAAAGAACGAAAAAAGAAGTAAAAAATGAGTGGAGATTGAAAGAATGAAAGAACGAAAAAAGAAGTAAAAAATGAGTGGAGATTGAAAGAATGAAAGAACGAAAAAAGAAGTAAAAAATGAGTGGAGATTGAAAGAATGAAAGAACGAAAAAAGAAGTAAAAAATGAGTGGAGATTGAAAGAATGAAAGAACGAAAAAAGAAGTAAAAAATGAGTGGAGATTGAAAGAATGAAAGAACGAAAAAAGAAGTAAAAATGAGTGGAGATTGAAAGAATGAAAGAACGAAAAAAGAAGTAAAAAATGAGTGGAGATTGAAAGAATGAAAGAACGAAAAAAGAAGTAAAAAATGAGTGGAGATTGAAAGAATGAAAGAACGAAAAAAGAAGTAAAAAATGAGTGGAGATTGAAAGAATGAAAGAACGAAAAAAGAAGTAAAAAATGAGTGGAGATTGAAAGAATGAAAGAACGAAAAAAGAAGTAAAAAATGAGTGGAGATTGAAAGAATGAAAGAACGAAAAAAGAAGTAAAAAATGAGTGGAGATTGAAAGAATGAAAGAACGAAAAAAGAAGTAAAAAATGAGTGGAGATTGAAAGAATGAAAGAACGAAAAAAGAAGTAAAAAATGAGTGGAGATTGAAAGAATGAAAGAACGAAAAAAGAAGTAAAAAATGAGTGGAGATTGAAAGAATGAAAGAACGAAAAAAGAAGTAAAAAATGAGTGGAGATTGAAAGAATGAAAGAACGAAAAAAGAAGTAAAAAATGAGTGGAGATTGAAAGAATGAAAGAACGAAAAAAGAAGTAAAAAATGAGTGGAGATTGAAAGAATGAAAGAACGAAAAAAGAAGTAAAAAAATGAGTGGAGATTGAAAGAATGAAAGAACGAAAAAAGAAGTAAAAAATGAGTGGAGATTGAAAGAATGAAAGAACGAAAAAAGGAGAAAGAAGAAAGAAAGAAAAAATTGTGATTAAAAGTAGCCAGAGGTTACCGCAAGCAACAGTTCTCAACAAACATTATTTTTACAAACAAACATCGTTTGTAAGGAAACAAACACTTCACAATTATTTGTTTGTCCAAATAAAGAAACAATGAACAATAAATGTCACACACAAGACGTTGAACTAATCTACACTGCACACAAAATGTCTCTGCTGTCACTGCTACTATGATGACAAAAGCAGCTTTCCAAAAAATGAGGAAGATACTATGCAATCCATTTTTGACAATAGAAACAAGAAAAAGAGTTCTTAAATGTTATGTAGAGCCAGTCTTAACATATGGAAGTGAATCATGGACAATAGGACAACAGACAAGAAAATTACTGGAATCTGTAGAAATGTGGTTTTACAGAAGAATGATAAGAATACCATGGACAGCTAAGAAGAGTAATGAAAACGTTATGAAAGAGGCCAAAGCAAAAAGAGAGCTAATTTCCAATATTAGGAAGAAACAATCATCATTTTTTGGCCATGTAATGAGAAGAGAACACCTGGAATATATTGTAATGACTGGGAAAATTGAGGGACGAAGAGATAGCGGGAAGCAAAGAGAAAAAGATACCAGACAGCTTAAGAAAATGGCTTGGCAGAAGGTCAACAACAGAAATGATAAACGATTTTCGAGATCAAAAGTAGTGGAGAGACATGATCACCTACGCCAGCAGGCATGGTACTTGATGTTTTTGATGATGATAATGATGATGATAATGATGATGATAATGATGATGATAATGATGGTGATAGAACGAGAGTCAATATAAATAATAAATGTCCTCAAACATACAAATATACTCCATTAATGAAAAGCAATACGTCACAAATAAGCAAACTCACAAATTAAGGTCCACACAACAAGAACAACTCCGTGACAAAGATGGAAAGAGAGACTAGATACACTGACATTAATATAAAAGTACATCACAGATATCTTTAAAAAAAAACTTGTCACAAAATAATCTTCAGAAGCAACTCACCGGAAGCACTGGGAGTCAACACAAGTGTCTTTGAACTTGTTTTAAGAGAAGTCTCAACAACTGGCGTAGATTGTTCAGCGCTGGGCGCTAAAATAGGGGAAAATAATTGACCAATTATGATACAGTTGACAGTGAGGAGAAGGGAGGGTTAATGCATGCGATCGTGATGAGCAAGCGTGACCATGTACAGATGTGTAATCGGATTCTACAATCTGGCCCAGGTGTGTTATGAAAAATAAGTGCAATGATTTCCTGGCGGTTTGAGTTTAGCAGTTTGGGGGGGGCACTGTTGATGTAGCTTGGGGGCATTGTATAGGGTCCCGACGAGGCAGCATTGTGGCATTAAGTGTGGGGGCACTGTATGGGGCTCCGACGAGGCAGCATTGTGGCATTAAGTGTGGGGGCACTGTATGGGGCTCCGACGAGGCAGCATTGTGGCATTAAGTGTGGGGGCACTGTATGGGGCTCCGACGAGGCAGCATTGTGGCATTAAGTGTGGGGGCACTGTATGGGGCTCCGACGAGGTCGCATTGTGGCAATAAACGTTGAGGTACTGTATAGAGCCCCGACAAGGCAATATCAAGACAATAAACGTGGCTGAACTGTATAGGGCTCCGACGGGGCAGTATCGAGGCAATAAGCATGGGTGCACTGTATGGGGCTCCGACGAGGTCGCATTGTGGCAATAAACGTTGAGGTACTGTATAGAGCCCCGACGAGGCAATATCAAGACAATAAATGTGGCTGCACTGTATAGGCCTCCGACGGGGCAGTATCGAGACAATAAGCATGGGTGCACTGTAAGGGGCTCCGACGTGGCAATACCGAGGCATTAAGGGTGGGTGGGAGGCACTGTATGGGGCTCCAACGGGTCAGCGTCGAGGCAGTAAGCGTGGTGGGCACCGTCGGGCTAGTAGTGGCGGCGCAAACGAGCATGAGGTCAGTAGCGTTGGGGCAAACGAGCATGGGGCACTAGCGTCGGGGCAAACGAGCATGCGGGCAGTAGCGTTGGGGCTAACGAGCATGGGGCACTAGCGTCGGGGCAAACGAGCATGAGGTCAGTAGCGTTGGGGCAAACGAGCATGGGGCACTAGCGTCGGGGCAAACGAGCATGAGGTCAGTAGCGTTGGGGCAAACGAGCATGGGGCACTAGCGTCGGGGCAAACGAGCATGGGGGCAGTAGCGTTGGGGCTAACGAGCATGGGGCACCCAGCGCCGGGGCAAATGCGCATGGGGGCAGTAGCGTTGGGGCAAACGAGCATGGGGCCAGTAGCGTTGGGGCAACGTAGCGAAATAAGGGCCCGAAGCCGAGCCAGACGCATCACCAATTAACTTCAGTGGCCCCGCGTAGCTGTACACCTATTAGACCAAAATTTATCATATATTTAGACATGAGAACTTGTCTGATAGATATACACGCACGTTCTGATGATGTAGGATGACATCACTGTTATTCATCCCATAAGAGTTAGATAAACAAAAAGCAGAATAGCTCAGGTCAAAATAGCATTCGGAAATTGAAAAAAAATATCGTATGCAACAAATCTATCTATATATCACTGACCCGAGGAAGAAACTCAAAATTGAACCAGCCATCCAATACATAAAGAAGCAAGAGATAAATTGGTTCGGCCACATAACAAGACATAAAGAACTAACAATGACTCAAAGAGCCATAAACAAACGCTACGAAAACGCCAGATTAAGAGGAAGACCGAGAAAGAGATGGATAAAAGTAATAATAGTCACTAGGAGGGATAACACCAGAAGAGGCCAACAGAAGAGCAAAGAATCGCAGATTGTTTCTCCCTCGACGACAACGGCAATAGAGGAAGGATAGAAGAAGAAGAGGAAGAACAAATCTATGTCAATAGAAGTGAGAAAAAGAGTTCATCGGTGCTATATAGAACCAATTCTGACCTATGGAAGCGAATCATGGACAGTAGACAAACAAATGAAAAGACGATTAGAGGCCACATAGATGAGATTTCTCAGAAGAATGTTGAAAGTTCCCTGGACAGCTAAAAAGACCAATGAAGAAATTCTCAAAGAGGCCAACACAAAAAGGGAACTCCTAAAAAACATCAGAAAGAAACAATCAACATTTTTCGGGCACATCATGAGAAGAGGAAAGTTAGAATACTTGGTCACAACTGGCAAAATAAAAGGAAAGAGATCACGGATGACAAAGAGAGGACATACTGGATAGCTTGGTGTCATGGAAAACAGCCAACAACAGAATTGATACGATGCACTGTGGATAGAAGATTGTGGAAGGACATGATCGCCTACGCCAACAGATATGGCACATGATGATGATGATTAAGAGTTTGATCAATGCAATAACTTTAGTAAACTCTGAAAACGAAACCGGTCACTTTCTTTCCCCAAAATCCGCCCCTGAATTTATTAAAAAAAAAAAAAAAAACCGCTAAAATATCAATTTATGAATCGCATGCAGCCGCTAAATTTGTGCTACATGTTAATGTAGCCCTTGACAACACTTAATGATGTAAACTACATCAAAGCCTGCCACTTGCGATGTCTGAAGAAAACCACATGAAGTTTACTTCCGCAGATGACATCCGCCATGCAAAGTTAAGCTTTCAAATGTACATTCCTGTATCTCTTATGTTTCTTTTATACTAGAGCCTAGTATATTATCGATATGTAGTTACATTTCCAATTCTGACCTATGGAAGCGGAGCATGGACAGTAGACAAATAAATGAAAATACGGTTAAAGGCCACAGAGATGGGATTTCTCAGAAGAATGTTGAAAGTTCCCTGGACAGATAAAAAGACCAATGAGGAAGTTCTCAAAGAGGCCAACACAAAAAGGGAGCTCTTAAAAAACATCAGAAAGAAACAATCAACATTTTTTGGGCACATCATGAGAAGAGGAAAGTTGGAATACTTGGTTACAACTGGCAAAATAAAAGGAAAGAGAGATCGCGGACGACAAAGAGAGAAAATACTGGATAGCTTGGTGTCATGGCATGGAAAACAGTCAACAACAGAAGTGATACGATGTACTGCAGATAGAAGATTGCGGAGGGACATGATCGCCTACGGCAACCGGCAGGGTACATGATGATGAGTTACATTTCGATTCATGATTCGAAATTGAGGGACGAAGAGATAGAGGGAAACTATGAGAAAAGATACCAGACAGCTTAAGAGAATGGCTTGGCAGAAGGTCAACAACAGAAATGATAAATAACCGTCGGGATCGAAAGTTTTGGAGAGACATGATCACCTACGCCAGTAGGCCCGGTACTTGATGATGATGATGATGAGTTACATTTCTGTGTATATCTTTATAAACATGTTTGTGTTCTTTGCTGTTCCAGCTGAAGGCATGTTTGGTCGAAACGTCATTCCACTTTTGTCTTGTTTCTCACTTACGTGAAGCTTTTACTTATCAAAAAAGGTTAAGTACCCCCGTCACACCAAGTTGTCGTATGGGAATATGGTGTTAGTGACTATAAATTTTACAGACCTTCGGCACATGATTTTTGGGGTAATGTGGTCGGTATTACGCCCGTGCCGCTTTACTTTCCCATAAAAAAATCCGGTACTCATTAAAGGCTGGGTGAACCCGGAAGCCGTCGGTTGGAATCGAACCCACTCGATATTTCTTCATTGGTCTATACCATACCACTTTTTCCTTTTTTTTTTAAATTTTTCATTATTACAATAAGCCGCGATAGCTCAGTGGTTAGTGAACTGGACTACAAAGGACAAGGGGTAGGGTTTGATCCCAACCGACGGCTTTCGGATTCATCCAGCCTTAAATGGGTACCGGATTTTTTTCTGGCAAAGTAAAGCAGCACTGGCGTAATACCGACCACATTACCCCAAAAATCATTTGCTGAAGGTCTGTAAAATATAGGGTCACTAACACCATATTTCCCTATATGCCACTTGGTGTGACGGGGGTACTTTACTTTTTTTTTTACCATCAGCTTTACAGCAGTGTAACAGTTCTATGCATATTGATGCTTCATTACGACTTTATCTCCTATTTTAAGTCCACGAAGGTTAACTAACTGCTTGACCTTAAGAAGTGAAGGCGCGTGACAGCAAAAGATTTGCCAGCTCAATCATGGCTGATGGTTTGGCTAGGATCAGGGTTCCAGAATTATCCAGACCCTGCTCCACCTCTTAGTGGTGCCTCTAGTAACAGCGTAACCAATCTATTCGGTCCAAGTGAGTAGGGATTGAGAGAGTAGGTAACCCGGTAGTCAATAACGTTATACCAAAATCGGATGCGTTGGGCCGAAAGGTGTGAATATCACGGTTTTACTACAAACACAATGTAATGGTGCAGTGGAAAGCAAAGATTTTAGAACAATAAACCTAATGAGACATGGAACAAAAATCTTGCTAAAAGTTCTACAAAGAAAGATTACGACTAAAATCAATATGGAATCAGAACAACCATTTCAATTTAAGAAAAACAGTGCAACAAAAGAAGCCATATTCTGCACGAGGATATTAATCGAAAAGTACACAGAAGTAAACAAACCAATATATGCCTGCTTCATAGACTACACCAAAGCTTTTGATAGAATACACCACAAACAACTTATAGAATGCCTAAAAGAGATACATCTAGTTGACACAGACACACGACTAATATGTCATTTATACTGGGAGCAAACAGCAATAATATAATATAGCAAAGATATATCAATACCGATTGATAGAAAAAGAGGAGTAAGACAGGGATGCATCCTATCACCAAGCTTGTTCAATCTATACACTGAGCAAATCTTTAAAAACATCACAGAGATACCAGGCCTACAAATTAATGGAAAGATAATCAATAACCTAAGATATGCTGATGATACTGTACTACTAGCAGGAAATCCTAAAGATCTACAACAATTATTTAATGAAATAAACATGACAAGCAAAAAATATGGACTAGATATGAATATCAAAAAGACTAAAACTATGATCATAAACAAAGAGAATACTCAAAACCCACAAGTGGATATCAAAGTTGATGGAATACATCTGGAGACAGTTCAGAGCTACAACTACCTTGGACATACTATAACCAATGATGGAAAATGTAAAACTGAAATAAACAAACGAATAGGAATGGCAAAAAGTAATTTTAATAAAAAAATATACTAACATCAAAACAAATAACACGAGGGCTAAAATTAACTATAGCAAAATATAACATTTTCTCAACCTTCCTATATGGTGCAGAAACTTGGACATTAGACAAGCAAACAGAACAGAAAATTGAAACATTTGAAATGTGGATATATAGAAGAATAGGTAGAATTTGATGCAAAGAAAAGAAAACGAACGATGAAGTCTTAAAGAACTAAAAATGAAAAGAGAACTACAAACATCTTTTGATGTTACTCGTCCATGTTAGTCTTGGTCTGCCTCTTCTACCTTGTATTATTTGGATTCTCCAACTTTCCTTTATAGTAAAGAGTCCTAACAGTCCATGTATAACATATCCGTAGATCTTTCTTCTGACATCAGTTAGAATTCCCCTCCATGGCTTTCTTTGGAATCGTACGTGACGAGGCTCCAATCTATTTCACGGTGGTCTGCCATATTCGTCTTTCGTTCCCTGAATATGTGTCTTGTGTACCACACACTTAAAGAAATAATCATCATCATCATCAAGTACAGGGCCTGCTGGCTTAGGTGATCATGTCTCTTCACAACTTTCGATCTCGACAGTTATTTATAATTTCTGTTGTTGACCTTCTGCCAAGCCATTCTCTTAAGCTGTATGTCTGGTGTACTTTTATCTTTGCTTCCCTCTGTCTCTTCGTCCCTCAATTTTCCCAGTTGTTATAATATATTCCAGTTGTTTTCTTCTCATTACATGGCCAAAAAATGATGATTGTTTCTTCCTAATATTGGAAATAAGTTCCGTTTTTGCTTTGGCATCTTTTAGAACGTTTTCATTACTCTTAGTAGCTGTCCATGGTATTCTCAACATTCTTCTGTAAAACATTTCTACAGACTCCAGTGATTTTTTTGTCTGTTGTCCTATTGTCCATGATTCACATCCATATGTTAAGACTGGCTCTACATAACATTTAAGAACTCTTTTTCTTGTTACTATTGTCAAAAATGGATTGATAGAAATAATAACAAAGCTATTTAATGAACGAGTCGATTTGTGCATCTGATGGTCTACTATTATCTACATTCACAGCTCTAGCAATGACACCTGGTGCCCACGAATGTGAGGACCAACTTAACCGTATGATCCAAGTTATCAAAATATTACCAAGAATCCTCATTCGAAGAGGGGGGAAACAAAATTAAACAATAAAACGCTGATATATAGGAACATCATTATCAAGTACCAAGCCTGCTGGCGTAGATGATCATGTCTCTCCACAACTTGCGATTTTGACAGTTATTTCTTGACAATAGAAATAAGAGTATGGCAGACCACCGTGAAAGAGATTGGAGCCTCAGCACATACGATACCAAAGAAAGCCATGGAGAGAAATTCTAACAGCAAGAGACAGAGTAGAATGGCGCTCCACGGTAGCCAAACTTCGATGCGGAGACGGCACTCAAGGATGATGGTGATGAGAAACAAGAAAAAGAGTTCTTAAATGTTATGTAGAGCCAGTCTTAACTTATGGGTGTGAATCGTGGACAATAGGACAATAAACTAGAAAATCACTGAAGTCTGTAGAAATGTAGTTTCACAGAAGAATGTTTAAAATACCATGGACAGCTAAGAAGAGTAATGAAAGCGCTCAGAAAGAGGTCAAAGCAAAAAGAGAACTAATTTCCAATATTAGGAGGAAACAATCATCATTTTTGGATATGTAATGAGAAGGTAACAGCTGGAATATATTGTGACAACTGGAAAAATATGAGGGACGAAGAGATAGAGGGAAGCGAAGAGAAAAGATACCAGACAGCTTAAGAGAATGGCTCGGCAGAAGATTAACAACGGAAACGATAAATAACTATCGAGATCGAGAGCTGTGGAGAGACATGATCACCTACGCCAGCAGGCATTGCACTTGATGATGATGATGATGTCCACTTTAGCCTTGGTCTACCCCTTCCTCGTCTACCTTGCATATTCCCCTCATACTGTCTCCTTGACACGTCTCAAACATTTTAATTGTCTTTTCGCAACTGCGTTGAGGAAATTAGAGAAATCGCCAATCAACCACTAATATCTTCAGTAATCAAGAAAAGACGATGGTCATATGTTGGACATGTGATGAGAAGAGATAATAACCGAATAGCAAAGCAAGCCCTTATATGGGAAACAACAGGTAAGAGAAAAAGAGGAAGACCCAGAAGGACACTGAGAAGAACATTTATGAGAGAGGCAAGAGCAGCAGGAATCGGCTCCCTCAATGAGATAGAGCTGCTTGCACAGAACAGAGACAAATGGCGAGATTTGATAAAATATCTTTAAAAGAAAACTGCTAGAACAAAAATTTAGATAGGAGAAGGTGTATCTTGGTCTACGCCCTATGGGCCGGCAACGGCTCGAAAGGTCAATAGATAGATAGATAGAATTGCGTTAAGTTGTTCTTTTTGTTAATTCAATTAATTCAAAACTTCACCGTTTTTCTTCATTTTCATCTACCCAAATCACATTTTTTTTTTCTCTATAAATTCACATTTCAAAGGGTTCGATTTGTCGTGAACAGTAGGTATGGTATTGTATAATAATAGTATGTGAAGGAAGCATGACGCGTGTATAAGTGTGTAATCGACACTCCCAATCTTTGCCAGATGTGTTGCGTACAATAATTAGGTACTCATATACAATTTAATAAAGCTATGTTTTCATATGAGCTTTTCTTTCTTTTTTCTTTTTCTTTCTTTCTTTCTTTCTTCTTTCTTTCTTTCTTTCTTTCTTTCTTTCTTTCTTTTTAGTTCTTTCTTTCTTTTCTTTTCTTTTCTTTTCTTTCTTTCTTCCTTTTTTTTTATTAAAGCGTCCGATTTACTCTTTCTTAGCTGTGGGTGGTGTTTACTTTTTCTTAACTGTGGATGGTATTTACTCTTTCTTAGCTGTGGATGGTATTTGTTCTTTCTTAATTGAGGATGGTATTTACTCTTTCTTAGCTGTGAATGATATTTGCTCTTTCTTAGCTGTGGATGATATTTACTCTTTCTTAGCTGTGAATGATATTTACACTTTCTTAGCTGTGGATGATATTTGCTCTTTCTTAACTGTCTCTCTCTGCGATCAGGACCCAATCAGAGTAGAATTCCAGCTCCTCACATGAACTCAGCTGTCAGGTTAGGTGTGTTACAAACAGAACATCACAATTAGAGTCTGCCAGATCCACTCTGATTGAACACCTGTTAAAAACGTTGCACTGTGTTCTGCGCCAGTGGCCCAGTGCATTCAGCCAGCATTTTTTTTCAGGTTTGCTTTCCCTAGCCTTTGATTGTCCCCAATCTTCCTGCAAGGCAGCAGGTGATCTTTTCTGTAGGGGGATTCTGCCCTTAGATGGTCGGCCCTCCCAGGTTTACGAGCACCATCTGCCCGAGTCACTAGAGGTGACTAACACAGACATGCACACACAAAGATATGAGATGTGACAAACACATACATGCACATAGCGATACGAGGCATGACTAACACTGATATGCATCAAGATATATGACACATGACTAACATAAACATACACATAAAGATATGAGATATGACTGACATAGACATGCACCCACAAAGAAATTACACATGTCTAACATGGACATGCACACAAAGATATGAGATATGACCAACATAGATAGGCACACACAATGATATGAGATGTGACTAGCATAGCCGTGCAAACACAAGGATATGAGATGTGACATACACAGACATGCACACACAAAGATATGAGATATGACTAACATAAACATACACACAGAGATATGAGATATCACTAGCCCAAACACAAAGATATGACATATGACTAACACAGATACACACTAAGATATGAGATATGACTAAACACATACACACTTAAAGATATGAGACATGATTAACACGGACACTCCAAGATATGAGATATGACTAACATGACACACACCAAGATATGAGCCATGGCCAGCACACACACACACACACACAAGCCAAGATATGAGCCTTGGCTAGCAATGAAACACACCAAGAAATGAACCATGTCCAGCACAGAAAGAAAATATCCAGTACACATTAAGGTATCCATATGCTTGGGTTTGTTGTAGTCGGCAGACTCTTCTTAACGTGGGAATCATCGACATACGAGACGCCGGCCCCCACGAACTGTTAACAGATATCGTCCAAACAGTTGTACGGAGATTTGAGAGTGCAGTCTGACCCGTAGAACGTTCCCTTGCATGAACAGATCCCGGTTGACTGTCCACAGGTGTCGTTGAAACAGGGGTCAGGACATTTGAGAGTGCAGTCTGGCCCGTAGTACGCTTCCTTGCGCGTACAGTCTGCTCTTTCTGTGTCACATATGATGTCACAGCCATCAGAACACGTCTGTTCGCACTGTAGCCCAAAATTACCATCAGGACAAGTGTCATCACAGGTATAGCCAGGATGTTTGCAATGTTGGCATTTTCTGGATTTTCCTCACATAAAGAACTGACACTAAGACAAGACCCGGAGCAGTCGTGTCCATAGATCCCATGTGAAAAGTTGCCGTGACACGTACCGATGATGACGGTGCAGCCTTTGCTACTCCCACCACACACTGTACAAAACGACCAAGAATGCCCGTCCAGACAATAGGTGTCTGTAAATGTTTGCACCTCACACACCGTCAGTGCACTCTCGTCCTGCGAAAAGGTCGGTGAGAACTCAAGCTTACTGTGTGCCATTGTCGCTTGTATGGTGACTACAATAGTGTTCACATAAATATTTGGGTATGATATATCATTATACTGGAACATTACACCGCCACTGTCAGAGAAAGCCTTTGGAGTGTCATTCTTTACCCGAATCATAGTGCTAGCTCGATGATAAATTCGAATGGTGTGAGTCTTCTGGGACGTGTCAAAGTTAAGATACCAGTAAAAAGAATTGGTTCCACTTCTCAATTGTGTGTGTGTGCAGTCATTGTCATAAAGATTGGTCTTTGTTTTGCCATTAACTGCGGCCTCTGGTCCACACCCGTCCACTGTATTAACAAGCATTAAATGTGTCGGTCTGGTTTGCGTTACGTTTGAGAGCCACATTCCGACCCCCGCCAATGTAGATGGAGCAGATATTTGCAACTATCGCCCCTTCAATCCGTAACATGTTGATTAGACCATGAAACTGTCCGGATCTGTAAGTCCAGATCCCTAGGCGTATTTGCAAACTAGATCAAAGTACTGACACTGGGGTCCGAAACGCTCTCGACGACAACTGTCACCGTTTGTGCATGTCCCTGTAGCCCTGTCACAAACTGAGCGATTTTAGCAGTGACACTGCAACGCACAATTTGCCCCGAACCAACCATCTACACAAGTTAGGCAGTTAGGTCATTAGCTTCCAATGTCGCAAACAAAGCCAGCAGAATAAAGACTTGATCTACAGCGGTGGTTAACGAAATGTGCACAAACAATTATTTCAAACCCGTGGTTACAATTCTAACAATCCGCCAACTCGCTGTGACAACAGACAGCGCGATGTTCAAGATCAGCATTGTATACACTACGGCTAGAACTCGGACGAACTTCCATCTTGGTGCGTCCCATGACGTCCGCTCATTTACTCTTTCTTAGCTAAGGATGGTATTTGCTCTTTCTTAGCTGTGGATGATATTTGCTCTTTCTTAGCTGAGGATGATATTTGCTCTTTCTTAGCTGAGGATGGTATTTACTCTTTCTTAGCTGTGAATGATATTTGCTCTTTCTTAGCTGTGGATGGTATTTGTTCTTTCTTAGCTGTGGATGGTATTTGTTCTTTCTTAGCTGTGGATGGTATTTGTTCTTTCTTAGCTGTGGATGGTATTTACTCTTTCTTAGCTGTGGATGGTATTTACTCTTTCTTAGCTGTGAATGATATTTGCTCTTTCTTAGCTGTGGATGGTATTTGTTCTTTCTTAGCTGTGGATGGTATTTGTTCTTTCTTAGCTGTGGATGGTATTTGTTCTTTCTTAGCTGTGGATGGTATTTACTCTTTCTTAGCCGTGGATGGTATTTACTCTTTCTTAGCCGTGGATGGTATTTAGTCTTTCTTAGCTGTGGATGATATTTACTCTTTCTTAGCTGTGGATGGTATTTACTCTTTCTTAGCTGTGGATGATATTTACTCTTTCTTAGCTGTGGATGGTATTTACTCTTTCTTAGCTGTGGATGATATTTACTCTTTCTTAGCTGTGCACGGTATTATCAAAATTCTTCTGTACACGTCACATTTCTATGGCCTTCGAACAAACCTCATCTTTTCGAAATGTCCACGATTCGCATCCAAATGTCAAAAGCCGGTTCCATATCAAATTGAAGATAAATTTAATTCATATTTCGTATGGAGAAAATCAATATTAACAACACGAAAAATAATGTAACGTCGAAGCAGATAACACCAGAACTAGAGCGTATTCAGCATTGGCTGCTGTCTCCTTATCGACGGTTGGCTGCCAGGGAGCGTCATTTATTCATTGAGTGCTGTCTCCACATTGACGGATGGCTACCATGGAGCGTCATTTATTCATTTGGTGCTGTCTCCTCATCGACGGTTGGCTGCCAGGGAGCGTCATTTATTCATTGGGTGCTGTCTCCTCATCGACGGTTGGTGGCCAGGGAGCGTCATTTATTTATTTGGTGCTGTCTCCACATTGACGGATGGCTACCATGGAGCGTCATTTATTCATTGGATGCTGTCTCCACATTAACTGTTGGCCACCATGGAGCGTCATTTATTCATTTGGTGCTGTCTCTACATTGACTGTTGGCCACCATGGAGCGTCATCTATTCATTGGATGCTGTCTCTACATTGACTGTTGGCCACCATGGAGCGTAATTTATTCATTGGATGCTGTCTCCACATTGACTGTTGGCCACCATGGAGCGTCATTTATTCATTGGATGTTGTCTCCACATTGACTGTTGGCCACCATGGAGCGTCATTTATTCATTTGGTGATGTCTCCACATTGACTGTTGGCCACCATGGAGCGTCATTTATTCATTGGATGCTGTCTCTACATCGACGGTTGGCTACCATGGAGCGTCATTCATTGGATGCCGTCTCCACATCGACGGTTGGCTACCATGGAGCGTCATTCATTGGATGCCGTCTCCACATCGACGGTTGGCTACCATGGAGCGTCATTCATTGGATGCCGTCTCCACATCGACGGTTGGCTACCATGGAGCGTCATTCATTGGATGCCGTCTCCACATCGACGGTTGGCTACCATGGAGCGTCATTCATTGGATGCCGTCTCCACATCGACGGTTGACTACCATGGAGCGTCATTCATTGGATGCCGTCTCCACATCGACGGTTGGCTACCATGGAGCGTCATTCATTGGATACCGTCTCCACATCGACGGTTGGCTACCATGGAGCGTCATTCATTGGATGCCGTCTCCACATCGACGGTTGGCTACAATGGAGCGTCATTCATTGGATGCCGTCTCCACATCGACGGTTGGCTACCATGGAGCGTCATTCATTGGATGCCGTCTCCACATCGACGGTTGGCTACCATGGAGCGTCATTCATTGGATGCCGTCTCCACATCGACGGTTGGCTACCATGGAGCGTCATTCATTGGATGCTGTCTCCACATCGACGGTTGGCTATCATGGAGCGTCATTCATTGGATGCTGTCTCCACATCGACGGTTGGCTACCATGGAGCGTCATTCATTGGATGCCGTCTCCACATCGACGGTTGGCTACCATGGAGCGTCATTCATTGGATGCTGTCTCCACATCGACGGTTGGCTACCATGGGGCGTCATTCATTGGATGCTGTCTCCACATCGACGGTTGGCTACCATGGAGCGTCATCATTGGATGCCGTCTCCACATCGACGGTTGGCTACCATGGAGCGTCATTCATTGGATGCTGTCTCCACATCGACGGTTGGCTACCATGGAGCGTCATTCATTGGATGCTGTCTCCACATCGACGGTTGGCTACCATGGAGCGTCATTCATTGGATGCTGTCTCCACATCGACGGTTGGCTACCATCATGGTCATTCAATAAAAAACCTGAACCGAAAATCGAAGTCTTTGAAATGTGGATCTTTACAAACATAGGGACGAATTGGATGGAAGGGAAAAAAATGACAAAGTGTCCGGTTTAGAATGAGTTTAAAGTAAAATAAATGAACTATTTAACACAGTTAAGTAAGAGAATTAACTTTTGTAGAACATGTGAAGAGAAAATACTAGACAACTTGGTGTCATGGCAAGGAAAGCAGTCAACAAGAGAATTTGCTCGATGCGCTGTGGATAGATAGGAGCCGCGATAGCACAGTGGTTAGTGAACTGGACTACAAAGGACAAGAGGTAGGGTTCGATCCCAACCGACCGCTTCCGGGTTCACCCAGCCTTTAATGGGTACCTGATTTTTTTCAGGAAAGTGAAGCGGCACGGGCGTAATACCGACCACATTACTCCAAAAATCATGTGCCGAAGGTCTGTAAAATATATGGTCACTAACACCATATTCCCTGCACGCCACTTGGCGTGACGGGGGTACTTTACTTTACTACTGTGGATAGATGATTGTGGAAGGACATGATCGCCACCGCCGACCGGTATGGCACATGATGATGGTGATGTGAAGAGACACAATACCCTACAAAGGCCATCTTCGAGGGGAAAGTATACGGTAGAAGAAGGAGAGGCAGACCTAGACTAATGTGAACTGATAACATCAAAAGATAGAAAAGTGAACTTATGACAACGTGCATTAACAAGTCAAGAGACTTAATAAAATAGACCTCGATGGTAACCTGAAAGGACGATTGGAGGCCACAGAGATGCGATTTCTCAGAAGAATGTTGAAAGTTCACAGGACAGCTAAAAAGACCAATGAGGAAGTTCTCAAAGAGGCCAACACAAAAAGGAAGCTCTTAAAAAACATCAGAAAGAAGCAATCAACATTTTTCGGGCACATCATGAGAAGAGGAAAGTTGGAATACTTGGTTACAACTGGCAAAATACAAGGAAAGAGAGATCGCGGACGACAAAGAGAGAAAATACTGGATAGCTTGGTGTCATGGCATGGAAAACAGTCAACAACAGAACTGATACGATGCACTGTAGATAGAAGATTGTGGAGGGATATGATCACCTGCGCTAACCGGTATGGCACATGATGATGATGATGGTAACCAACCTTCGAAATAGAGCCTGTGCCTAATAAATGAATTGCAAAACGATCATGGGTATAGTACAAGTACATCACAGAATATCAGTATAAGAAACCATCAATGTGTAGCCTTTAGAAAAGACTATCTATTGACCTTTCTAGCTTTGGTCGGCTCATAGGACATAGGCCCAGATACTCTTTCTCTTATCTAAATTTTTATTATAGCAGTTTTCAATCCTTTTAAAGATCTTTTATCAAATCTCCCCATTTGTCTCTGTTCTGTGTAAGCAACTCTATCTCATTGAGGGAGCCGATTCCTGCTGCTCTTGTCTCTTTGATTAATGTTCTTCTCAATGTCTCTCTGGGTCGGCCTCTTTTCCTCTTACCTGTTGTTTCCCACATGAGCGCTTTCTTTGCTATTCAGTTATTATCTCTTCTCATCACATGTCCAACATATGACCATCGTCTTTTCTTTATTACTGAAGATATTAGTGGTTGATTGGCGATTTCTCTAATTTCCTCGTTTGTTTTGAATTCGTTCCATGCTATTCTAAGGTTAGAGAAAACCAAACGTTTAACTCTTTCCATACGTTTGGCCGCATAGTGCGTTACTCACAATTTGATTTGTGCGAACCGTCATCAAACCATATTCTTTTTACATGTCTTGTATCATCTTGGTATTGTTGAAATGTAATTCATTGTTTAATTATCTATAAAATAATATATAGTATTTCCTATGTTAGTTTTTTACTCTTAAAAAATAAACAATTTTGCCTCTGAAATCTCTTGCGTGGCATTGATGAAAAGCTTCCGTACGGAAAGTTATTTGGTTATTTGCTTATGGAAGGCCCCGATATCACTGCAAACGAATTAAAATTCATAATTGCTCAACCGTACGGAAAGTGTACGGAAAGTGTTAAATACCACTTCAAACTACATGTACAATCCAACCCCCCCCCCCCGCTCCCCGTACCGCCATTTTGTTTATCTACCTGCCGGTCGACAGGTAATGCTAGCAGTCACGTGAGTAGCGGCATCTTGTGAGAGACTCTCACACTACACATTGCTACCGTGCTTTGATTCAATTCCAAAAACAAAATGCCATCTAAAGCATCTATTATTGTGAGTTCATTTAATTTAGTTCTAAAACAATAAGTAAGTAAAGTACCCCCGTCATGCCAAGTGGCGTATAGGGAAATATGGTGTTAGTGACCATATATTTTACAGACCTTCAGCACATGATTTTTGGGGTAATGTGGTCGGTATTACGCCCGTGCCGCTTTACTTTCCCAGAAAAAAAACCGGTACCCATTTAAGGCTGGGTGAACCCGGAAGCCGTCGGTTGGGATCGAACCCTACCTCTTGTCCTTTGTAGTCCAGTTCACTAACCACTGAGCTGTCGCGGCTACCAAACCTTAAGTCAGTAAATAAAAGAAAATAAAGAACCCCATTACGCCAAGTGACATATAGGAAATATGGTGTTAGTGACCATAATCTTTTACAGATCTTCGGCACATGATTTTTGGGGTAATGTGGTCAGTATTACGCCCGGGCCGCTCTACTTTCGCTTTACTTTCCTAGAAAAGAAATCCGGTACCCATTTAAGGCTGGGTGAACCTGGAAGCAGTCGATCAGGATCGAACCCGACCTCTTCTCGTTAGTAGTTCAGTTCACTAACCACTGAGCTGTCGCGGCTCACTAAAACCATATGTTTATATATATATGTATATGAAATCATCATCATGTGCCATACCGACTGGCGTAGGCGATCATGTCCTTCCACAACCTTCTATCCACCGTGCATCGTATCAGTTCTGTTGTTGACTGTTTTCGACGCCATGACAACAAAATGTCTAGTATTTTCTCTCTCTGTCGTCCGCGATCTCTCTTTCCCTGTATTTTGCCAGTTGTAACCAAATTCGAATTCATCTCCACGACTTTCTATGGAATAGTACATGATGAGGCTCCAATCTCTTTAACGGTGGTCTGCTACATTCGTCTTTCGTGTCCTGGATATGCCTCTTGTGTACCACACACTTTGCTGTTTTCGCTTTATGGATGAGTAAGCCTATGACAGCCTGCACCATCAAAACAGGAGGCAGAGCATAATGGCGCTCTATGATAGCCAACCTTCGATGCGGAGATGGCACTCGATGATGATGATGATGATGTAATCAAGTATTCTAACTTTCCTCTTTTCATGATGTACCCGAAAATGTTGATTGTTTCTTTCTGATGTTTCTCAGGAGCTCCCTTTTTGTGTTGGCCTCTGAGAACTTCCTCATTGGTCTTTTTAGCTGTTCAGGGAATTTTCAACATTCTTCTGAGAAATCCCATCTCTAGTGGCTTCTAATCGTCTTTTCATTTATTTGGTTACTGTCCATGATTCGCTTCCGTAAGTCAGAATTAGCTCTATATAGCACCGATGAAGTCTCTTTCTCATTTCTGTGAACATAGATTTTTTTGCTTAAGACGTTTTTTTTCATTTTCTGAAATGCTATTTCCTTAAATTATGAATTCAACCATACACAAACTCTTTTCTTTCTTTCCCCTTTTGTGTATTCATTTTGTTTCTTTACGCTCCTTCTTACGAGGAGAGTTATGTTAACATTACGTAACAGAAAGCCATCACGTTAACCCATCTCTACATTAACGTTTCCTGGAACTGACGTCATATTTACAAGTTTAAGAAAAGCTTTAATCGTGCCGGCTATATGTGGAGGTTTCTTGTAAATGTCTCGATGACAAGGAATGGAAATCTAGCGATAGTAAAGGAGTTTTTGTGTCACAGGAATAAACTAATGAAAATTTTAAAAAATAATTAAAATATATGAAATAGTGCTTACCTTTAGCGAGTTCCTGGCTAGCAGTTTTCTGTAGATGCTGTGTAGCTGGGGGTAAGTGCTGAAGCGGTGCTGCAGTCTGTGCCTGAATGATGTCTGGGTTCACAGCCGGTGGAGCATTACCTGCCTCAGATGTGTTCTGCGCGCGTGCCAACGTGGGCTTTGGAGTTTCATCTTGTGATGGCTGTTTCTGTTGTTGGGTTGAGGTCTGTTGTTGCTGTGTTTGCTCCTGTTGTTGTTGTTGTGGCTGTTTATTTTGTAGTAGTACTTGTTGTTGTGGTTGTTTGCTTTGTTGTTCTGACACCTGTTTTTGTGGTTGTGTGCTTTGTTGTTTTAACACCTGTTTTTGTGGTTGTACGCTTTGTTGTTTTGATACCGGTTGCTGTGGCTGCTTGTTCTGTTGTAGCACTTGCTGTTGTGACTGTTTCTCTAGTTGCTCTGACACCTGTTGCAGTTGTTTGCTCTGTTGTTGTGACACCTGTTGTTGCGATGCATGTTGTTGTGTTGCCTGTTGCTGTGACACCTGTTGTTGCGACACCTGTTGTTGTGACTGTTTGTTTTGTTGCTCTGATACCTGTTGTTGCAGTTGTTTGCTTTGTTGATGTGATACCTGATGCTGCTGTGATACCTGCTGTTTCTGTGTTACCTGTTGTTGCTGTGATACCTGCTGTTTCTGTGTTACCTGCTGTTGCTGTGATACCTGCTGTTTCTGTGTTACCTGCTGTTGCTGTGATACCTGCTGTTTCTGTGTTACCTGCTGTTGCTGCGATACCTGTTGTTGCTGGGGCGGTGGTTGCCGCTGTTGCTGTTGTAGTATCTGATGCTTCTGCTGCAGCTGCTGAGGTTCCAGTGGTACTGGTGTCAATCGGAACAGCTGCTGAGCTGTCCTCAAGACAAACCACGGAACGCTGAGCATGATCGTGTGCTATTGGTACCATATATATTTATAAACAGAAGCTATCATAAACACAAATGTCAAACACTGTTTATCAATGCTTGCAAGCTATGTCAACACTTTTACGATGTCACTTTTCAAAGGATTTTGGTGCTGTCAATTCTGTGAACAGATAAATCACCCATAAGCTAAAACTGTCAACAAAAGTAAGATTTAAGCAAACCTATAAGCTAAAACTATCAACAAAAGTAAGATTAAAGCAAATTTGTAAGCTAATACTGTCAACAAAAGTAAGATTTAAGCAAATTTGTAATCTAATACTGACAAGAAAAGTAAGATTTAAGCAAATTTGTAAGCTAATACTGTCAACAAAAGTAAGATTTAAGCAAACTTGTACGCTAATGCTGTCAACAAAAGTAAGATTTAAGCAAACTTGTACGCTAATACTGTCAACAAAAGTAAGAACCAGCAAAATGTAAGCTAATATGTTAAAAGAAGAAATAACTCTAGCAAACTTGTAAGTTAATATTAATACAGTGAACAAAACTAAAAACTGAAACAAATTAATTTGCCTATCCTGTCAAAATAAATAAGACTTTAAAACAAAACGATATCACATCTCTATGGTTAAAAGTAAATTCTTAATAGTTACTATGAAGCCCTGTGAACAGTTAGAAGTTACATCAAGAAATGAATATTTCTGTTAACAATGTTACAACTTCTACTCTTCTAACTGTTCTTCCCTCACCCTCACCCAAATCCCACAAGGGCGCCTCGGTTGCCTAGTTGCGAGAACCGCCGTAGAAAATTAGAGAAATCACCAATTAACCATAATATTATCAATAATCAAGAAAAGATGTTGGACATGTGATGAGAAGAGATAACAACAGAATAACAAAGCAATCCCTTAAGTGTGAAACAACAGGTAGGAGGAAAAAAAGGCCGACTCAGAGAAACACTGAGAAGAACATTGATCAGCGAGGCAAAGGCAGCAGGAATCGGCTTCCTCAATGAGATCGAGACGCTTGCACAGAACAGAGACAAATCGCGAGATTTGATAAAAGATCTTTGCAAGGATTGAGACTGCTAGAAAGAAAATGTTGAAACTGGGAAATGGTATCTGAGTCTATGTCCTATGGGCCGGCTACGGCTCGAAAGGTTGATAGATAGATAGATAGATAGATAGATAGATAGATAGATAGATAGATAGATAGATAGATAGATAGATAGATAGATAGAAAGATAGATAGATAGATAGATAGATAGATAGATAGATAGATAGATAGATAGATAGATAGATAGATAGATAGATAGATAGATAGTTAGATAGATAGATAGGTAGGTAGGTAGGTAGGTAGGTAGGTAGGTAGGTAGGTAGATAGATAGAAAGATAGATAGATAGATAGATAGATAGATAGATAGATAGATAGATAGATAGATAGATAGATAGATAGATAGATAGATAGATAGATAGATAGATAGATAGATAGATAGATAGATAGATAGATAGATAGATAGATAGATAGGTAACAACAGCTTAGTCATTTGTATGGTAAACTTAGTTGAAAATACGGTTGAAAAAAGCATCTGTTAAAACAATTTAAGAAACATAATAACACAAACTCGTATTCACATGAACTAAATAAACGTGAGTAAATGTAGATAAGTATTAATACTTGTACGTCTGTAAACTATTGTCAAACCCTGTTAGAATATATGAAACTAAATACACACAGAACTCAAACACAATAAATGAATTCAGCACGTGTGGCGCAAGGAATAACGCGGTGTCCTGTAGACAAGTGAGACCAACAATACGAAGCGAATCTAGCACTGCTTCTACTCGCACACGATGTTAGCCGGTAACCTTCAATCTCACCTTAACCTGTAGGAAGAATAATTCTTCCAGGACTTGTACTCACCTGGGCGTGTGCGTTAGTATGTGAAGAAATGTGAGGGATTTTGTGTGTGGGGAGGGACGTGCCGACTCCCAGTTGTAAAAGAAAGCACACGAACTTTGATCACATGAAATGGCAGGCACGAGGCGAGGCAAAGTCAAACAAGAACACGTACTGGTTTTATTCTGGCTACACGCCTACCTGTTCACCGGCATTCCTGACACACGTATTCATGCGGGTGCTTGTTTTTATGACGTAGTCATGCAATCATGATTTTAATGAGCTGCCATCTCTATACCGAACATACACGTTCATATAACATGACCGCTACATTTGGACGTGTTATGTTAATTTCTCTTCTTCTTCTACCTTTCAGCTCCCTGTGGAGCATAGGTCTTCAACAATCACTTTCAGCTCTATGTGGATCACAGGTCTTCAACAAACACTTTCAGTTCCTTGTGGAGCATAGGTCTTCAACAAACACTTTCAGTTCCTTGTGGAGCATAGGTCTTCAACAAACACTTTCAGTTCCTTGTGGAGCACAGGTCTTCAACAAACACTTTCAGTTCCTTGTGGAGCACAGGTCTTCAACAAACACTTTCAGTTCCCTGTGGAGCATAGGTCTTCAACAAACACTTTCAGTTCCCTGTGGAGCATAGGTCTTCAACAAACACTTTCAGTTCCTTGTGGAGCATAGGTCTTCAACAAACACTTTCAGTTCCCTGTGGAGCATAGGTCTTCAACAAATACTTTCAGTTCCTTGTGGAGCATAGGTCTTCAACAAACACTTTCAGTTCCTTGTGGAGCACAGGTCTTCAACAAACACTTTCAGTTCCCTGTGGAGCACAGGTCTTCAACAAACACTTTCCAAGTCGTTCTGTTTCTCGCCATTCTTTTAAGATCGCCCCATGTCTTCCTCATCATCTTCATCTCTGCTTCTATCTTTCTTCTCCAAGAATTCCTTGGTCTTCCTCTTTGTCTTTTCCCCTGGGGATTCCATAAAAAGGCCCTGTTGTGTAATACTCTCGTTTGGCTTCCGCAGTGTGTGTCCTATCTAGCGCCATCGCCTTCGCTGTATCTCTTTACCCACTGGTATTTGACTAGTACATTTCCATAATTCTATGTTAGTGATTTTGTTCCTTTTATTCTACGTAAGCATCTATTAATGAAAGTTTGTATCTTCATGATTGTAATTTTTGTTGATCTCCATGTTTCACAGCCTGACTAAGAACACATAAGACTGACTTAACATTGGAGTTGAACATTTTTATCTTAGTATTTAACTTATTTTATTGGGACTTCCATATGTTTCCCAGTGCATCAAATGCTCCTCTTGCTTTTGATATCCTTATTTTGGTATCATTTTCTGTTCCTCCCTCTTTGTCTGTATTACCCAGATATATGTAAGATTGTACGTCTAGTACAGGTATTTCTCCTATTGTTGTGTTAATTTGATCAGAGTCAATTTACTTGTAATCTGTGGAGTTTCATATTTCACTAAATTTAAATATTCTGTGTAATTTGTGTTCCCACTTGGAAATTTTCATAATAAAATATACGAAATATATTGTATAAATGAAATATCGTTAATTTGGTTGAATTATTTCATCCACTTCTACGTTTTCATCATCATTATCATCGTCATCATCATCATCACTTTTATTCTTATTCTCTTCTACCTTAATATTCATCATAATCATCACCATCATTTTCTTCTTCCTCTTCATCTACTTCTTCGTATTCTTTTTTTTTCTCCAAAGAGTTTTTTAAAATTATCTACTTCATCATTGTCTTCAACGTTATCGTCCTCTACATTATTGTCTTCTACATCATTGTCTTCTACATCATTGTCTTCTACATTATTGTCTTCTACGTTATCGTCCTCTACGTTATTGTCTTCTACATCATTGTCTTCTACGTTATCGTCCTCTACATTTTTGTCTTCTACATTATTGTCTTCTACATCATTGTCTTCTACGTTATCGTCCTCTACATTATTGTCTTCTACATTATTGTCTTCTACATTATTGTCTTCTACATCATTGTCTTCTACATTATTGTCTTCTACATCATTGTCTTCTACATTATTGTCTTCTACATCATTGTCTTCTACATTATTGTCTTCTACATCATTGTCTTCTACATTATTGTCTTCTACATCATTGTCTTCTACATCATTGTCTTCTACATTATTGTCTTCTACATTATTGTCTTCTACATCATTGTCTTCTACATCATTGTCTTCTACATCATTGTCTTCTACATTATTGTCTTCTACATCATTGTCTTCTACATCATTGTCTTCTACATTATTGTCTTCTACATCATTGTCTTCTACATCATTGTCTTCTACATTATTGTCTTCTACATTATTGTCTTCTACATTATTGTCTTCTACATCATTGTCTTCTACATTATTGTCTTCTACATCATTGTCTTCTACATCATTGTCTTCTACATTATTGTCTTCTACATCATTGTCTTCTACATTATTGTCTTCTACATTATTGTCTTCTACATTATTGTCTTCTACATCATTGTCTTCTACATCATTGTCTTCTACATTATTGTCTTCTACATTATTGTCTTCTACATTATTGTCTTCTACATCATTGTCTTCTACATCATTGTCTTCTACATCATTGTCTTCTACATTATTGTCTACCCCATCATTGTCTTCTACATCATTGTCTTCTACATCATTGTCTTCTACATTATTGTCTTCTACATTATTGTCTTCTACATCATTGTCTTCTACATCATTGTCTTCTACATCATTGTCTTCTACATCATTGTCTTCTACATTATTGTCTTCTACAACATTGTCTTCTACATCATTGTCTTCTACATCATTGTCTTCTACATTATTGTCTTCTACAACATTGTCTTCTACATCATTGTCTTCTACATCATTGTCTTCTACATCATTGTCTTCTACATCATTGTCTTCTACATTATTGTCTTCTACATCATTGTCTTCTACATCATTGTCATCTACATCATTGTCATCTACATCATTGTCTTCTACATTATTGTCTTCTACATCATTGTCATCTACATTATTGTCATCTACATTATTGTCTTCTACATCATTGTCATCTACATCATTGTCTTCTACATTATTGTCTTCTACATCATTGTCATCTACATCATTGTCATCTACATTATTGTCTTCTACATCATTGTCATCTACATCATTGTCTTCTACATCATTGTCTTCTACATTATTGTCTTCTACATTATTGTCTTCTACATTATTGTCTTCTACAACATTGTCTTCTACATCATTGTCTTCTACATTATTGTCTTCTACATCATTGTCTTCTACATCATTGTCTTCTACAACATTGTCTTCTACATCATTGTCTTCTACATCATTGTCTTCTACATCATTGTCTTCTACATTATTGTCTTCTATATTATTGTCTTCTACATCATTGTCTTCTACATCATTGTCTTCTACATCATTGTCTTCTACATTATTGTCTTTTACATCATTGTCTTCTACATCATTGTCTTCTACAACATTGTCTTCTACATCATTGTCTTCTACATCATTGTCTTCTACATTATTGTCTTCTACATCATTGTCTTCTACATCATTGTCTTCTACATCATTGTCTTCTACATTATTGTCTTCTACAACATTGTCATCTACATCATTGTCTTCTACATCATTGTCTTCTACATTATTGTCTTCTACAACATTGTCTTCTACATCATTGTCTTCTACATCATTGTCTTCTACATCATTGTCTTCTACATTATTGTCTTCTACAACATTGTCTTCTACATCATTGTCTTCTACATTATTGTCTTCTACATCATTGTCTTCTACATCATTGTCTTCTACATTATTGTCTTCTACATCATTGTCTTCTACATTATTGTCTTCTACATTGTTGTCTTCTACATTATTGTCTTCTACATCATTGTCATCATCTCCTTCGTCTTCATAATCACTATCATCTTCATCATTATCGTCACTATAGTCTTGTTCTTCTCCTTCTGAACTCGCTCGTCAACTGCTCACTTTTATTATCTGCTTTATTAAAATGGAGTTAAGTATCGTTGACGATGCGTTGTGTTGTGCCTTACAACAAACTGTGACGCTTGCGCCTCTGTGCCCAGCACCTCCGACGTTAATAAATATGAAGGTACCGGGTGGCCTTCCTGCCGATCCTTGTTCGCTAACAAAGAGTGATTTGTCTGTTAACATCAATCTGTTAACATCAATCTGTTAACCTCAATCTGTTAACATCAATCTGTTAACATCAATCTAATCCCTCTAGACTCCATATTGGAGCATAGGTCACAGACACGGTCTCTCCATCCATCTCTTTACTTAAACAATTTCTTTACTTCTCTCAAATCTAGGTCAATGTTCTTGAAGATCTCCATGACTTATTATCTCCATGAAATTCTGGGCTTTTCTGGCATTCTCTTTCCCTGTGGGTTCCATGATAGCTCCAGTCTTACTATGGATTTAATGTTTTCTTGATGTGTGTCCAATCTATCCCCAGACGCTATTCATAACCTGCTGCTTGATCGGCCCCTTGATTTGTTCTTTCAGATACATATATTTATTTCGGATCTTGTCTTACTAGATGATGTTCAAAATTGTTCTCAAATAAATGTTTGTATTGTTTGTTTAGTTCTTTTATTATTATTTATTACCAAGACCAAAATCAGCATCATGTGCTATACCTGTTGGCATAGGCAATCATATTCTTTCACTATCTTTTAGGGGTGTCCGGTTAGCGCAATCGATAGGCGGTTGGCTTACCACGGCAACAGCCGGGGTTCGTACCCTTGCGAGGACACCTGGGTTTTACTAATTCCCTAAAAATTAGTACCTCTGAAGTCGGAGTAAATCTGCCTGCATGGCGAGGGGCATCCTGTAATGGGATAAAACAGACTTTACACGCAAAATTCAGTCCCACAAAATTGAGTGGGTGGGACTTCGTCAGAGGTCAAAGCTGACGAAAGCGAACGAACGAACGAACTATCTTTTATCCACAGTGCATCGTATCAGTTGTGATGCAGACTGTTTTCCATGCCGTGACATGGAACCAATATATCTGGTATCTTTTCTCTTTGTCGTCTGCGATATCTCTTTCCCTGTACTTTGCCAGTTGTAACCAAGTATTTCAACTTTCCTTTTTCTCACGATGTGCGCCACAAAATATTGATTATTTCTTTCTGATGATTTTAAGAGTTCCTTTTTTTGTGTTGGTCTCTTTGTGAATGTCCTCATTGGTTTTTTAAAATGTCCACGAAATGTCAACGTTCCTCTGAGAAATACCATCTCTGTGGACTCTAATTATTTATTTTCATGTCTTTGTCTACTGTCTATGTATTTGTCTTCT
Organism: Megaustenia siamemsis; assembly: GCA_032433765.1. NCBI lineage: Eukaryota > Metazoa > Mollusca > Gastropoda > Stylommatophora > Ariophantidae > Megaustenia > Megaustenia siamemsis. The sequence continues at coordinate 39,094,451 of JAVIAB010000145.1, read as the reverse complement.
GTCCACGTGTGTGTTATCTGTCCATGTGTTTGTCTACTGTACATATATTTGTCTACTGTCTATGTATTTGTCTACTGTCCATGTATTTGTCTTCTGTCCACGTGTGTGTTATCTGTCCATGTGTTTGTCTACTGTACATGTATTTGTCTACTGTCCACGTGTTTGTTATCTGCCCATGTATTTATCTATTGTCCACGTGTTTGTTATCTGTCCACGTGTTTGTTATCTGTCCATGTGTTTGTTATCTGTCCATGTGTTTGTCTACTGTCCATGTATTTGTCTACTGTCCATGTATTTGTCTACTGTCCACGTGTCTGTCTACTGTCCATGTGTTTGTCTATTGTCCACGTGTCTGTCTACTGTCCACGTGTCTGTCTACTGTCCATGTGTTTGTCTACTATCCATGTATTTGTCTACTGTCCACGTGTCTGTCTACTGTCCACGTGTCTGTCTACTGTCCATATGTTTGTCTATTGTCCATGTATTTGTCTATTGTCCATGTGTCTGTCTACTGTCCACGTGTCTGTCTACTGTCCATGTGTTTATCTACTGTTCACGTGTTTATCTACTGTCCATGTGTTTATCTACTGTTCACGTGTTTATCTACTGTCCATGTGTTTATCTACTGTCCATGTGTTTATCTACTGTCCACGTGTCTGTCTACTGTCCATGTGTTTGTTATCTGTCCATGTGTTTGCCTACTGTCCATGTGTTTGTTTACTACCCATGTATTTGTCTACTGTCCATGTGTTTATCTACTGTCTATGTGTTTATCAACTCTCCAAAGAAACACTACTCAGAACAATTACAACCGAAGACCCAACCGTACGACTAAGAAACAACCAAGACCTACAAGAACTAGCAGCAAATCGTCAATCATGGAGATTTATGACTTCCGCCCTATGTGGCGTTTTAACCCGGAGAGGAACTAACAACGCCCACCTTTAGGTGAGGAGTGAGGTGTACAAGAATCTGAATCCGCTCTTGTTCACGACCCTGACGTAAACAGTCAGCTAGGAGTCACTGATCACTCCAAGCGCAGGAGACATCTTGGGCCCATGTGGGTCAATTTTATTTGAACTTTGAACTTTCTGACTGTCAAAGAAACGTTAGTCCAGTTTATAAATAAAGATTAAAGGCCCCGGGGAGGGGGGTGTGGAGAGAAGGGATGGGTGAGAGAAAGACCAATTTTCCTTATTCGTCATCATCATCATCGTGTGCCATACTGGTTGGATTAGGAGATCATCTCGTTTCCCAATCGTCTATACACAGTAAATGGTATCAATTGTGTGGATTGTTTTGCATGCTATGACACCAAGCTATCTCGTTTCTTGTCTCTTTGTCGTCCGCGATCTCTCTTTCCCTGTATTTTGTCAGTTGGCTAGATGTAAACAAGTATTACAACTTTTCTCTTCTCATGATGTGCCCGAAAAAAAGAAAAAAAAAACGGAAGGAAGGAAGGAAGGGAGGAAAGAAAGAAGGAAGGAATGGCAAGCTACCCTCTTTTACTGCCGAGTAAAATTATCTTAAAATACAATTCCTTATTCAGGGTCACTTAAAAATCAGAGTGTTTTACTGCAAAAACGATGAAGTCTTAAAACAACTAAAAATAAAAAGAGAACTACTAAACACAAATCAGACAAGACAGATGACATTTTTGGGCCATGTTAAAAGACACAACAGCCTACTATAATTAATCCTGGAGGGGAAAATACAAGGTAAAAGAGGCACAGGTACACCAATACTAATATGAACGTGTAACATGAAAAGACGGACAAGTCAGCCCTTGACAACCTGCACCATCAAATCATGAGACAGAGCGGAATGGCGTTCCATTGTAGCCAAATTTCGATGCGAAGATGGCACTGAATGATGATTATGAAAAAAAAATTGTGGCGAAATGCAATTCCTTATTCAGAGTCGCTGACAAATCAGTGTGTGTTTTACTGCATATGTTGGCTAAAGGCCTGGAAAATGAATGCGCGTCTGAATCAGAAAATGAATGCAGGAAAAAGAAAAAACCGGACTGAAAAATGAATCAGGATTTTCGTAGGCACAGCTAACACACTATACAAGGCCAGGTACTTCCGTTAGCGGACGTGGGAGGAAGGGGCCAATCCGCTTCAGCTGACGTCACGTTTACGAGATGGATAAAATAAGATAGGTGGTAGGATACATATATGTAGGATAAAATGCGATAGGTGGTAGGATACATATATGTAGGATAAAATAGGGTAGGTGGTAGGATACATATATGTAGGATAAAATAAGATAGGTGGTAGGATACATATATGTAGGATAAAATAGGGTAGGTGGTAGGATACATATATGTAGGATAAAATAGGATAGGTGGTAGGATACATATATGTAGGATAAAATAGGGTAGGTGGTAGGATACATATATGTAGGATAAAATAGGGTAGGTGGTAGGATACATATATGTAGGATAAAATAGGGTAGGTGGTAGGATACATATATGTAGGATAAAATAGGGTAGGTGGTAGGATACATATATGTAGGATAAAATAGGGTAGGTGGTAGGATACATATATGTAGGATAAAATAGGATAGGTGGTAGGATACATATATGTAGGATAAAATAAGATAGGTGGTAGGATACATATATGTAGGATAAAATAGGATAGGTGGTAGGATACATATATGTAGGATAAAATAAGATAGGTGGTAGGATACATATATGTAGGATAAAATAGGATAGGTGGTAGGATACATATATGTAGGATAAAATAGGGTAGGTGGTAGGATACATATATGTAGGATAAAATAAGATAGGTGGTAGGATACATATATGTAGGATAAAATAGGATAGGTGGTAGGATACATATATGTAGGATAAAATAAGATAGGTGGTAGGATACATATAAAAGTAGTAAAGTAAAGTACCCCCCGTCACGCCAAGTGGCGTATAGGGAAATATGGTGTTAGTGACCCTATATTTTACAGACCTTCAGCACATGATTTTTGGGGTAATGTGGTCGGTATTACGCCCGTGCTGCTTTTACTTTCCCAGAAAAAATCCGGTATCCATTTAAGGCTGGGTGAACCCGGAGCCGTCGGTTGGGATCGAACCCTACCCCTTGTCCGTAGTAGTCCAGTTCACTAACCACTGAGCTATCGCGGCTCCTACTAATTTTTAGGGAATTAGTAAAACCCAGGTGTCCTCGCCAGGATTACGAACCCCGGCTGTTGCCGTGGTAAGCCAACCGCCTATCGATTGCGCTAACCGGACACCCAGGATACATATATGTAGGATAAAATAGGATAGGTGGTAGGATACATATATGTAGGATAAAATAGGGTAGGTGGTAGGATACATATATGTAGGATAAAATAAGATAGGTCTAAGGATACATATATGTATGATAAAATAATTTAGGTAGTAGGATAAAATAGGATATCTATCTATCTAATCTAATCTAATCTAATCTAATCTAATCTAATCTAATCTAATCTAATCTAATCTAATCTAATCTAATCTAATCTAATCTAATCTAATCTAATCTAATCTAATCTAATCTAATCTAATCTATCTATCTATCTATCTATCTATCTATCTATCTATCTATCTATCTATCTATCTATCTATCTATCTATCTATCTATCTATCTATCTATCTATCTATCTATCTATCTATCTATCTATCTATCTATCTATCTATCTATCTATCTATCTATCTATCTATCTATCTATCTATCTATCTATCTATCTATCTATCTATCTATCTATCTATCTATCTATCTATCTATCTATCTATCTATTGTTCTTTCGAGCCGAAGACGGCACATATGGCAGAACCACGATCTCAAAAACAGAAACCTTGTGTGCCAAAATGGCACATAATGCAGAGATCACTGCTCTAAAATCTATGGCTCTGTTTCCATAACAATACTTTTTACAATGACAGTTTGTCAAGCCATCGATCAACCTCCTTAGTCGCCTCTTACGACATGTCTGGAAGATCACAGTGTCACTATTCTTTACTTCCCTCATAATGAAGCCCCGGTAACACACAGGAAATAAAATAGGATAGGTGGTAGGATATATATATATAAAGGATAAAATAATATAGGTAGTAAAAAGTAAAGTACCCCCCGTCACGCCAAGTGGCGTATCGGGAAATATGGTGTTAGTGACCCTATATTTTACAGACCTTCAGCACATGATTTTTGGGGTAATGTGGTCGGTATTACGCCCGTGCTGCTTTACTTTCCCGGAAAAAATCCGGTACCCATTTAAGGCTGGGTGAACCCGGAGCCGTCGGTTGGGATCGAACCCTACCCCTTGTCCGTAGTAGTCCAGTTCACTAACCACTGAGCTATCGCGGCTCCCACTAATTTTTAGGGAATTAGTAAAACCCAGGTGTCCTCGCCAGGGAACGAACCCCGGCTGTTGCCGTGGTAAGCCAACCGCCTATCGATTGCGCTAACCGGACACCCATATAGGTAGTAGGATATATATATATATATATATGTATAAAGTAAAAAGTAAAGTACCCCCGTCACGCCAAGTGGCGTATAGGGAATATGGTGTTAGGTGACCATACATTTTACAGACATTCGGCACATGATTTTTGGGGTAATGTGGTCGGTATTACGCCCGTGCCGCTTCACTTTCCCAGAAAAAAATCCGGTACCCATTAAAGGTTGGGTGAACCCGGAAGCCGTCGGTTGGGATCGAACCCTACCTCTTGTCCTTTGTAGTCCAGTTCACTAACCAATGAGCTATCGCGGCTCCCTCGATATATATATATATATATATATACACACATGTATATGTAGGATAAAATAAGATAGATGGTAGGATACATATATGCAGGAAATAATGTTAAGAAAGTAACTGCTCCAACGGGGAAGTTTTCTAGTTCCACCACTGACGCTACAAGTAAATGAATGGCTTCACGTCTTATGCTGGGTTGTACATTTTTTGTTTAGGCATAACACGATTTGAGGCGTAAATATCAGACGAACAAGATTATTGTAACTGGGACAGTCAGTTCGACAAAATTATTATAACTGGGACAGTCAGTTCGACAAAATTATTATAACTGGGACAGTCAGTTCGACAAAATTATTATAACTGGGACAGTCAGTTCGACAAAATTATTATAACTGGGACAGTCAGTTCTACAAAATTATTATAACTGGGACAGTAAATTCAACAAAATTATTATAACTGGGACAGTCAGTTCGACAAAATTACTATAACTAGGAGAGCACGTTCAACAAAATTACTATAACTGGGACAGTAAATCAAGAAAATTACTATAACTGGGAAAGTATGTTAAACAAAATTATTATAACTAGGACAGTAAATTCCAGAAAATTACTATAACTGGGAAAGTATGTTAAACAAAATTACTATAACTGGGACAGTAAATTCAAGAAAATTACTATAACTGGGAAAGTATGTTAAACAAAATTACTACAACTAGGACATTAAATTCCAGAAAATTACTATAACTAGGACAGTAAATTCCAGAAAATTACTATAACTAGGACAATAAATTCCAGAAAATTACTATAACTAGGACAGTAAATTCAAGAAAATTACTATAACTAGGACGTAAATTTAATAATATTACAATTCATCAAAGAGCATTTTAGGAAATCTCACATTTCAGACACAAAGTTATAGAAAACTCAAAATATAAGACAACAACTACAGGAAGGTTATTGTTAAGGAGTAATTTGCTTTTTTTCACTTTCGTTATGTTATCGCCAATCGAAGGTCCCGGCATATCTGCAAAGGAATTAAAATCCATAATTGCTCAATCGCCCGTGCCAGTGAAATCAATCGAATTAAAATTCATCTCATTGAAGTATCCAAAACAAAGAAAGGCAGCTGCAGTCCCCATCATAGCAGCTACAGCACACCCCAAAAACACAAAACCAAGCGTCAACGAATCCGAGTGGACGCAGCTGAACTTTCCTTCGTCATACGATATCATCATTCATTGTAAGCGATCAGAATATCGAGACTCGATCCGAGTTAAAAAAAAAAACAACAAAAAACACAGCTCACGATATGCACAGAGCACTAAACTCAGTAGCTCCTGCAACAAGCCGGACAAAATGATACAAGACATGTCTCTGGACATGAGGGAGTACGGGGAAATGGAAGAGCGGACTGGTTGGCTAGCTGCACTGTCGTTGAGGACGGGCAACCAATGGATCGGGCGGACATCATCAATGCCCTCCGAGATGTGGGAAGAGCACAGGACTTCGACAAACACAGATCCACGTCACTTCTTCGGATAATGGAAATGGGAGTTAAGATGGGCACGCCAGAAATGAGAAACTTAGTGGCCGTATAAGAAGACTTATCAACCAACACAGAACTGGAGTCGTCAGTCGCTGGACACTGAGGGAATTGCTGAGGAGGGGATCTGAGCACCTATGGACATGTTCGGAGTGCAATGATGATGACCCTCAAATAACTCAATAACAAGACATGTAAAAAGAATATGATTTGATAATGGTTAACAGTTCATGATGTTAGACATTATAGTGAAATAAAGCAAAAATAAAGGACTCAGCCTTAATAGCAAAAAGACAGCAGTAATGGTAACAACAAAGAAACATACATCACGTCAGTGCAAAATAAAGACAAGTGAAACAATATTAAAACAGATAAATGCATTTAAATATTTGGGAACTTTATTAACCTCAGACGGAAGATGCACAAAAGAGGTGAGATGCACAATGGCTCAGGCAAAAGCAGCTTTCCAAAAAATGAGGAATATACGAGTACTATGCAATCCATTTTTGATAATAAAAGCAAGAAAAATAGTTCTTAAATGTTATGTAGAGCCAGTCTTAAGATATGAATGTGAATCATGGGCAATAGGACAATAGACAAGAAAATCACTGGAGTCTGTAGAAGTGTGGATTTACAGAAGAATATTAAGAATACCATGGACAGCTAAGAAGAGTAATGAAAACGTTCTGAAAGAGGCCAACGCAAAAGAGAGCTAATTTCCAATATTAGGAAGAAACAATGATCATTTTTAATGGCCATGTTATGAGAAGAAAGCAACTGGAATATATTGTAACAATTAAGAAAATTGATGGACGAAGAGATAGAGGGAAGCAAAGAGAAAAAATACCAGACAGCTTCAGAGAATGGCTTGGCAGAAGGTCAACAACAGAAATGATAAATAACTGTTGTGATCGAAAGTTTTGGAGAAACATGATCACTTACGCCAGCAGGCCCGGTACTTGATGATGATGATGATGATAACATGTTATATATGAATTTTTAGATAATTGAATAAGGTGTTAGATTTCACCAATACCAAAATGATACAAGACATATACAAAGAATATTGTTTGATGACGTTTATCACTAACCAAGCTGGCAATGACGCACCATGCGGCGAACCGTACGGAATGAGTTAACGTCTGTCTAGAATGTTCTCTAAAACGAGAACTCAAACGGTGTCTCTAACCTTCCACAAGGTCGGCAGGTTTCATCATTTGATCTCAATAACCTACCTGTGACTTCCTCTCAGGTGTTCACGATTATTCGAGGCTCGTCTCTTATATTTTCTCTACAGTTCATCTCTCTCTCTGTCTCTCTCTCTCTATCTATCTATCTATCTATCTATCTATCTATCTATCTATCTATCTATCTATCTATCTATCTATCTATCTATCTATCTATCTATCTATCTATCTATCTATCTATCTATCTATCTATCTATCTATCTATCTATCTATCTATCTATCTATCTATCTATCTATCTATCTATCTATCTATCTATCTATCTATCTATCTATCTATCTATCTATCTATCTATCTATCTATCTATCTATCTATCTATCTATCTATCTATCTATCTATCTATCTATCTATCTATCTATCTATCTATCTGCGTGTGTGTGTGTGTGTGTGTGTGTGTTTCACTCTCACACCCCCCTCTCACCCAAATATAGCACCAGTAGCGTGGGGATAGTGCTCAGAGATTGTGACAGAGTCAACGTGGGTCTTATCACACGCAGCTTGGTGCTCTCCGGCCAATGTAGATAAAAGAGTTCACCAGAATGAATGAGTTGGAAAAGGAATATAATAACGAGAAAAAGCACTGGCCACCTCATATCCAAATGCAGTGAGCTAGTATTGTGATATTTGTTGGACTTGGGGGTCTTGAGGTGAGACGCTGGCTTATCGACAGTAAGGTCCCGGGTTTGGATCCTACGATTCAGGCGATGAGAATTTTTTCACTTCGACTCGGTGGTTTGTTCATAAATTAACTTCGAATCGGTGGTTTGTTCATGACATACATTCGACTCGGTGGTTTGTTCATGACATACATTCGACTCGGTGGTTTGTTCAGGACTTACCTTCGACTCGGTCGTTTGTTCATGACATACATTCGACTCGGTGGTTTGTTCGGGACTTACCCTCGACTCAATGGTTTGTTCATGGCTTACATTCGACTCAGTGGTTTTTTTGGGACTTACCTTCGACTCAGTGGTTTGTTCGGGACTTACCTTCGACTCAGTGGTTTGTTCATGACTTACCTTCGACTCAGTGGTTTGTTCGGGTCTTGACTTCGACTCAGTGGTTTGTTCATGACTTACCTTTGAGTCGGTGGTTTGTTCATGACTTACCTTCGACTCAGTTGTTTGTTCATGACTTACCTTCGACTGAGTGGTTTGTTCGTGACTTACCTTCGACTCAGTGGTTTGTTCGGGACTTACCTTCCACTCAGTGGTTTGTTCGTGACTTACCTTCGACTCAGTGGTTTGTTCATGGCTTACCTTCTACTCAGTGGTTTGTTCATGACTTACCTTCGACTGAGTGGTTTGTTCGTGACTTACCTTCGACTCAGTGGTTTGTTCGGGACTTACCTTCTACTCAGTGGTTTGTTCTTGACTTACCTTCTACTCAGTGGTTTGTTCATGGCTTACCTTCTACTCAGTGGTTTGTTCATGACTTACATTCGACTCAGTGGTGTGTTCGTGACTTACCTTTGACTCAGTGTTTGTTCGTGACTTACCTTCGACTCAGTGGTTTGTTCGTGACTTACCTTCGACTCAGTGGTTTGTTCGTGACTTACCTTCAACTCGGTGGTTTGTTCGTGACTTATATTCGACTCGGTGGTTTGTTCGTGACTTACCTTCGACTGAGTGGTTTGTTCGTGACTTACCTTCGACTCAGTGATTTGTTCGTGACTTATCTTCGACTCAGTGGTTTGTTCGTGACTTATCTTCGACTCGGTGGTTTGTTCGGGACTTGCCTTCGACTCGGTGGTTTGTTCGTGACTTACCTTCAACTCGGTTTTTTGTTCGTGACTTACTTTCGACTCAGTGGTTTGTTCGTGACTTACCTTCAACTCAGTGGATTGTTCGTGACTTACGTTCGACTCGGTGGTTTGTTCGGGACTTGCCTTCGACTCGGTGGTTTGTTCGGGACTTACCATCGACTCAGTGATTTATTCGTGACTTACCTTCGACTCGGTGGTTTGTTCGTGACTTACCATCGACTCAGTGGTTTGTTCGTGACTTACCTTCGACTGAGTGGTTTGTTCGTGACTTACCTTCGACTCGGTGGTTTGTTCTTGACTTACCTTCGACTGAGTGGTTTGTTCATGACTTACCTTCGACTGAGTGGTTTGTTCGTGACTTACCTTCGACTCAGTGGTTTGTTCGTGACTTACATTCGACTCCGTGGTTTGTTCATGACTTACCTTCGACTGAGTGGTTTGTTCATGACTTACCTTCGACTGAGTGGTTTGTTCATGACTTACCTTCTACTCAGTGGTTTGTTCGTAACTTACCTTCGACTGAATGGTTTGTTCGTGACTTACTTTCGGATCGGTGGTTTATTCGTGACTTACCTTCGACTCGGTGGTTTGTTCGTGACTTACCATCGACTCAGTGGTTTGTTCGTGACTTACCTTCGACTTGGTGGTTTGTTCGGGACTTACCTTCTACTCAGTGGTTTGTTCGGGACTTACCTTCGACTCGGTGGTTTGTTCGTGATTTACCTTCGACTCGGTGGTTTGTTCGTGACTTATATTCGACTCGGTGGTTTGTTCGTGACTTACCTTCGACTGAGTAGTTTGTTCGTGACTTACCATCGACTCGCTGGTTTGTTCGCGGCTTACCTTCCCCTGGTCTTTGGTAGCAAGATCCGATGCCTAGACCTCTCGGATAGCTATGAAAAAGAAGAGGTCTTGTGTGCACTCGCGCACGTAAAAAACAATTGGTAACTAAAAATCGAAAACTATATCCACTGCTAGTGAAAATTTGTAAAGGAAGAAAAAGAGTTCTTAAATGTTATGTAGAGCCAGTCTTAACATATGGATGTGAACCATGGACAATAGGACAACAAATATAAAATTCACTGGAGTCTAGAAATGTGGTTTTACATAAGAAAGTTGAGAAGAGTAATGAAAAAGTTCTGAAAGAGACCAAAGCAAAAAGAGAGCTAATTTCCAATATTAGGAAGAAGCAATCACAATTTTTTGGCCCTGTAATGAGAAGAGAACAGCTGGAATATATTGTAACAACTGAACAAAATTGAAGGACGAAGAGATAGAGGGAAGCAAAGAGAAAAAATACCAGACAGCTTAGAGAATGGCTTGACAGAAGGTCAACAACAGAAATGATAAATAACTGTCGAGATCGACACTTGTGAAGAGACATGATCACCTACGCCAGCAGGCCCGGTGCTTGATGATGATAATGTGAGTATGTTGCAAAGTGTAATTACAGGTTTAAGTGAATGTGGGCCTAACTATGTTGTGCTATTAAACCTGTTAGAGTCTTGGCTATCTGTGTATGTATTTAACACGATCTATTCTGCTTTGATTCATTTATTTCTGTGGTGCATCTTCCATCTGATGTTATTATTGTGCCCAAGTATATGACACGTTGCACTTGTTTCAGATTTGTCCCGTTTATTTTTATGGATATATCAATGCATAATCCTCTTCTTTTTCCTCTTTTCTCTTTTCACTGATACCTAAAAGGTTATTGGTTATGGAAGGCCTCGGTATCACTGCAAGCGAATTAAAATCCATAATTGCTCAACCGCCCGTGCCAGTGGAATCATCCGAATTATAACTCATCTTCCAAACAAAGAAAGGTAACTGTAGTCCCCATCATAGCAGTCTCAGCACACGCCAAAAGACAAAAGACCTAAAAGGTGTCGTGGTTTATATCATTTGTCGTTCTTGAGCTGCTCGAACTGTCTAAATTAGTGATTTTCCTTTGTTGTTACATGTCTCTGTCACTGCATCTATCCATCGTCTTCTAGGTCTTCCTTTTGATCTTTTTCCATGCATTCTTGAGAAGAACGCCCTTAAATAAGTGATTGGTGAGGGTTCATTCTGACCAGGTGGCCCAACCATTTAAGTTGTTGTTTCTCTATATACTCTAGGCTGGGTTTTATTCCTACCATTTTTCTTATGGTTTCATTTGATATAAATGCAGAATACAAGTAAAATAAACTAATAAACTAAACTAGAATCGATGAAAACAACCATGTAGTATGTTGCTAGTTTCCATATTGCTGTGACCATTCCTTTCTTGTCAGGAAACTATTCGCATGTAGTCCCATTTAAGGTTAAACAAACCGATCGATCTGGGGATTCAAATCGATCACTTGTCCCCAATAGACAAGTTCACTAACCTCTGCTCTCCTGCCACGACTTATCTTTTCAGTAATGTCCCTTTGTTCTTTAACATAAGGTCAAAGTCGACTTTGAAGGTAAAGAGAGGACTGTAGACATAAGGTTGATTTACAACCAGCTGGGGTTAACAAGAAGGTCAGAGGTTAGCTTAACAACGGGGTCAGTTGTCACAAACAAGCTTCCATCTGATTGACGTCAAATGTGACCCACAACGGGTTACATATTAATCTCAACGAGTTTACATTTTACTGACAGATATTTAAAATGTTCGCTAAATATAGTTAGAACTTTACGTGAAAGATAGTTTTAACCCTCACTGAAAGTTTCAAAGCTACTCTTCAAATAGCTCAAACTTTGCTCACAGATAGTTTAATGTTTGCTCACAGATAGTAGAAACTTTGCTCACAGATAGTTTAATGTTTGCTCACAGATAGTATACAATTTGCTCACATATAGTTTAATGTATACTCACAGATAGTACAAATTTTGATCACAGATAGTTTAATGTTTGCTCACAGATAGTATAAATTTTGCTCATAGATATTTTAATGTTTGCTCACAGATAGTATAAACTTTACTCACAGATACTTCAATGTTTTCTCACAGATAGTACAAACTTTTCTCACCCATACTTCAATGTTTTCTCACAGATAGTACAAACTTTACTAACAGATAGTACAAACTTTACTCACAGATACCTCAATGTTTTCTCACAGATAATGTTTAATGTAATAAATGCCACAGTCCCCTTTCAGGCTCACAACAAACCTTGTTCCTAGGGGGAAACAACCAACTATTTGTTAGCAATCAGTCATGCCGTCCGAATCAGTAAGATCAAATATATCGTGTTATCACCCACAGACAAACTTCAATGTTCCTTTCCTATTTTATGTGCAAAGAAATTAATTTTTAGCTTTTTGAACTGGAAATGAGAAAGTTCTCTCCTGGTGAGCTTTCAAAAAGATGTTATCTAATTTATCATTTATTAATTGTATTATATATATTAATATATTATTATTTGTTAAATTATGTTTTTTTTTTCTATGTGGGGGAATTCGTTTTTAATGTCGAGATTTTTATTTCACAACGGAGAAAGGATTAATTATGACGATGTTATTTTTTTCATTCTTTGGGTGTCGTCTCCACATCAACATTGGTGGCTACTGCGAATCGCCATTTTACTCTGTTTCTGCCAAGGTGGGAGCCGCGATAGCTCAGTGGTTAGTGAACTGGACTACAAAGGACAAGAGGTAGGGTTCGATCCCAACCGACGGCTTCCAGTTTACCCAGCCTTTAATGGGTACCGGATTTTTTTCTGGGAAAGTAAAGCGGCGCGGGCGTAATACCGACCACATTACACCAAAAACCATGTGCCGAAGGTCTGTAAAATCTATGGTCACTAACACCATATTCCCTATACGTCACTTGGCGTGACGGGGGCTCTTTACTTTTTTGTTTTACTTGCCTTGGCAGTGCATGTTGTCATAGGTTCACCTGTTCAACTTTTGAAGTAATTAGTCCATTTTAGTCTTGGCTTGCCTCTGATTTGTCCACCTTGTACCTTCCCTCCCCAAGATGACCTTTTGTTGGGTATTTTGCTTACTTACAAGTACCACACATTTCATTTGCTTTGTTCAAATAATGTTAATTAGTTCATTTTTCATTTTTAGTTGATTTAAATACATTTTTTCTGTTTGTCTTGTTTTCCTTCTACCAAATACCTCCCATTTTCCTATAGGTCCACATTTCAAAGGCTTCCATTTTCTGCTTTGTTTTCGCATTGAATGTCCATGTTTCTGCACCATATAGGAATGTTGAGTAGAAATAATATTGAATAAATCATTCGAATGCTATCTGCTTTATTTTGAGTGTATTTTTCTGGTTGTTAAATTTACATTAAAAGTTGGTTAGGAGGTTTATTCAATCAGATTTTTAAGGGATTCGTTGTTGATGTCGAGATCTGTTCATGAAAGTAAAGTAAAGTACCCCCGTCACGCCAAGTGGCGTATGGGGAAATTTGGTGTTAGTGATCCTATATTTTACAGACCTTCAGCACATGATTTTTGGGGTAATGTGGTCAGTATTACGCCCGTGCTGCTTTACTTTCCCAGAAAAAAATCCGGTACCCATTTAAGGCTGGGTGAACCCGGAAGCCGTCGGTTGGGATCGAACCCTACCCCTTGTCCGTGGTAGTCCAGTTCACTAACCACTGAGCTATCGCGGCTCTGTTCATGAAAAAGAAAGATGTAAATATGACGGTTTTGTGGTGATGCTTTTAAAAAAGTCAAACTTCTTTTTTTGTTTTGACTTTCTGTCTGTCGTTCACCCAGTGACTACTCAAGGAACGAATAGTCATCTTCATCATCCGCCCTTAAACAGACGTCAATTAGGCGTAGAAACGTTGTGTTGTGGTTAAAGACTCTTCTTCTTTCTTCTACTTTTCAGCTCCCTGTGGAGCATAGGTCTTCAACAAACATTTTCCAAGTCGTTCTGTTTCTTCCCATTCTTTTAAGATCACTCCATGTCTTCCCCATCATCTTCATCTCTGCTTCTATCTGTCTTCTCACAGAATTCTTTGGTCTTCCTCTTTATCTTTGAGCTTTGAGACTAGACTGTGATATTTGCGCATTTCGACCCAGTACGTCTGACTTTAGCAACGCACATTTGAGTAGTGCGCTCCATGTCTTCCCCACCCTCTTCATCTCAGTTTCCAGCGGTCTTTTCCAATAATATTTCGGCCTTCCCCTTTGCTCCTACCCCGAGGATTCCAAGAAAAGAGCTTGTCATGTAACACTCTCACTGACTACCGCTGTGTGTGTGTCCTATCCAGCGCTATCGGTTTTGACAAGGACCTAAATTATTAAGCAAAATTTTAAAATGGAGAAAGTGGTTTGGTAGAGCTTTAAGTAGGTGAGTAACAAAATAAAAGTAGAACGACGTTTCGACCAAGAAGGCCTTCAGCTAGAACAACAAACAACACAAAAATGATCAGCTTTACATATATATCATTTAAATAAAATAAATTACCCAAAGCGAAGATGGATGTCGAGTCGAAATAAGCGAAACAGGGAATCTACGTTCATGTAACGAGCGAACGATGAAGAAGAAAAGACTAGTTCTAAAAGCAACGAACTAGTCTTCCAAGGCTGTAGGCTTAGACGAAAGAAAGTAAACCCGGTACTCAAACAATACAGTGTCAAGTCGGATATTCTGGGCCGGCTTTAAAGCACGATTTAAAGCAATTCACGTCAATGCAAGACTTTGTTTTAGAAAAATACGTTCTTGTTTGGGAAACGATCGAGCATCCTGTTGATCTTTGGGTTGAAGACATAAAAAAGCATAGAGATGCGAAGCTGCTGTAAAGCTGATGATAATATTGACAATTTAAAAAGAAACGTGATATAATAACAGATTTACGTAGGTGAGAAATAAAACAAAAGTAGAACGATTTTTCGGCCAAAAGGCCTTCAGCAGGGACAACAAACAAAAACTCAAAAATATATAAGGATATACACAGAGATCTAGATTATAGATCTTCCGGTCAACATGGCGGTTAGGCGACAGGAACCGTTAAAGGCTGTGTCTGAAAAGCGTTCCTTGTTGCAGTTTTCTTATATTCCTATCATAAGCTACTGAGTTTAGTGCTCTGTGCACACCGTGAGCTGTGCATTTATTAATCAGTTTTTATCATGTTTTGATATTCCGATTGTTTACGATGAATGGTGATATCGTATGACAAGGAACAGTTGGCTGTGTTCACTTTCTGTGCGGTTTTGCCTTATGTCTTTTGGCGTACGCTGAGATGCTATGATGGGGACTACAGCCACCTTTCTTTGTTTGGGAGATGAGATAGTAATTTGGATGATTACACTGGCACGGGTGGCTTGAGCGATAATGATTTTAATTCTTTTTTCGTGATACCAGGGCCTTCCATATCAATAACCATAACCACACAGATCTCTAGACCTATGATTTCTAGACAGAGAGCCATCTCTAAACATAGATCTATGATCTTTGCCCTTCGACTCAATGTCATGTTGTTTTGAAAATTCCCATGCTGGAAAGTTTGGCGATTGTTTGACGGCTAGGTAAATAACTGACACATCAATATGAGACATATACAATGACCGGGCTTTGTTCCAAGTTACTACTGCCAGGTCAGGGTTCACAGCGGCCATTCAAACCAATCAATAAACGCCCTTCATGTCATTTTTAGACAGTTCAGGCCACTATCAAGGTCTCCACATCCATCCCTATTCTCTGACACTTTCTCTTTCTTCAAATTAAGACCAGCGGCACTGAGAGTCTTCATTTCTCTATTTTATGTTTTCTTGCACCAGCGACGGACGGGGAGAATTCGAAACTTCAGGAGGTCAGGACGTAAAATCAAACTGTTAGGTTGTCCTTTGACCTGATAATTTGGGACATAAGATTTCTGTAACTCACGTTACGTAAAATAGTTCCTTCAATTGATCGTTGAATGCCGTCTCCGCATCGAAGGTTGGGAACCAAGAAACGCCATTTCGCTCTGTCTCTAGCTTGATAGTGCAGGTTGTCAATGGCTGACTTGTTCATCTTTTAAAGTAACTCGTCCATGTTAGTCTTGGTCTGCCTCTTTTACCTTGTATTTTTCCTTCCAAGATTACTTTTAGTAGGCTGTTGTGTCTTTTAACAGAGAGCCGTGATAGCTCAGTGGTTAGTGAACTGAACTACAAAAGACAAGAGGTAGGGTTCGATCCCAACCGACGGCTGCCGGGTTCACCGAGCCATAAATGGGTACCTGATTTTTCTAGGAAACTAAAGCGGCACGGGCGTAAAACCGACCACATTACCCCAAAAATCATGTGCTGAAGGTCTGTAAAATGTATGGTCACTAACACCATATTCCCTATACGCCACTTGTCGTGACGGTGGCTCTTAACTTTTTACTTTTACTGTGTCTTTTAACATGCCCAAAAATTTCATTTGATTTGCTTTAATTGTGTTTATCAGTTCTCTTTTCATTTTTAATTGTTTTAAGATTTCATCGTTTGTGTTTTTTTTTCTTTCCATAAAATTCTTCATACTTTTCTATAATCCAAGCGATAATGGCACACAGTAAGTTTGAGTTCTCACCGACCTTTTCGCAGGACGAGAGTGCACTGACGGTGTGTGAGGTGCAAACATTTACAGACACCTATTGTCTGGACGGGCATTCTTGGTCGTTTTGTACAGTGTGTGGTTGGAGTAGCAAAGGCTGCACCGTCATCATCGGTACGTGTCACAGCAACTGTTCACATGGGATCTATGGACACGACTGTTCCGGGTCTTGTCTTAGTGTCAGTTCTTTATGTGAGAAAAATCCGGAAAATGCCAACATTGCAAACATCCTGGCTATACCTGTGATGACACTTGTCCTGATGGTGATTTTGGGCTACAGTGCGAACAGACGTGTTCTGATGGCTGTGACATCATATGTGACACAGAAAGAGCAGACTGTACGCGCAAGGAAGCGTACTACGGGCCAGACTGCACTCTTAAATGTCCTGACCACTGTTTCAACGACACCTGTGAACAGTCAACCGGGATCTGTTCATGCAAGGGAACGTTCTACGGGTCGGACTGCACTCTCAAATCTCCGTACAACTGTTTGGACGATATCTGTTAACACTTCATGGGGGCCGGCGTCTCGTATGTCGATGATTCCCACGTTAAGAAGAGTCTGCCGACTACAACAAACCCAAGCATATGTTAATGTGTACTGGATATTTTCTTTCTGTGCTGGACATGGTTCATTTCTTGGTGTGTTTCATTGCTAGCCAAGGCTCATATCTTGGCTTGTGTGTGTGTGTGCTGGCCATGGTTCATATCTTGGTGTGTGTCATGTTAGTCATATCTCATATCTTGGAGTGTCCGTGTTAATCATGTCTCATATCTTTAAGTGTGTATGTGTTTAGTCATATCTCATATCTTAGTGTGTGTGTATGTGTTTAGTCATATCTCATATCTTAGTGTGTATCTGTGTTAGTCATGTGTCATATCTTTGTGTGTGCATGTTTGGGCTAGTGATATCTCATATCTCTGTGTGTATGTTTATGTTAGTCATATCTCATATCTTTGTGTGTGCATGTCTGTGTATGTCACATCTCATATCCTTGTGTTTGCATGGCTATGCTAGTCACATCTCATATCATTGTGTGTGTCTATCTATGTTGGTCATATCTCATATCTTTGTGTGCATGTCCATGTTAGACATGTGTAATTTCTTTGTGGGTGCATGTCTATGTCAGTCATATCTCATATCTTTATGTACATGTTTATGTTAGTCATGTGTCATATATCTTGATGTATGTCAGTGTTAGTCATGCCTCGTATCGCTATGTGCATGTCTGTGTTTGTCACATCTCATATCTTTGTGTGTGCATGTCTGTGTTTGTCACATCTCATATCTTTGTGTGTGTATGTCTGTGTTAGTCACCTCTAGTGACTCGGGCAGATGGTGCTCGTAAACCTGGGAGGGCCGACCATCTAAGGGCAGAATCCCCCTACAGAAAAGATCACCTGCTGCCTTGCAGGAAGATTGGGGACAATCAAAGGCTAGGGAAAGCAAACCTGAATAAAATGCTGGCTGAAATCGGATGCACTGGGCCACTGGCGCAGAACACAGTGCAACGTTTTTAACGGGTGTTCAATCAGAGTGGATCTGGCAGACTCTAATTGGGATGTTCTCTTTGTAACACACCTAACCTGACAGCTGAGTTCATGTGAGGAGCAGGAATCCTACTCTGATTGGGTCCTGATCGCAGAGAGAGAGAGAGAGAGAGAGAGAGAGAGAGAGAGAGAGAGAGAGAGAGAGAGATAATCCAATTTCAAGGGCTTCAATTTTCTGTAATATTTTCTTGTCTAATGTCCATGTTTCTGTACCGTACAGGAATATTGAGAAGATATAACATTTTGTTATTCTTAGTTTTAGCCCTGGTGTTAATTGTTTTGCTATTAGTATATTTTTCATGGCATTAACATATTACTTTTTGCCGTTCCTATACTTTTGTTTATTTGAAGTTTTACATTTTTCGTCACTGGTATGTCCAAGGTAGTTGTAGCTCTGGACTATCTCCAGGTCTATTCATTCAACTTTGAAATCCGATTGTAAATGTTGAGTGTTATCATTGTTTATGATCATAGTCTATCACGGAAACTGGTTGGTCTCGAGGCAAGACGCCGGCCCCGAGACAGAGAGGTTGTGGTTTCAAATCCCGGCTGCATCAGTTGGGATTTTTATTTATAATTTATCTCTGCGGCAACGACCCGTGGTCTCAACAGCGAGGCCCGGCTTTAAACGTCAATTACTCATGGATGGAAAAAATATGAGTACCTCCTAAGATGAAGTTATCTGCCTGTGCGGCGAGGAAAGCCTGTGCAGGGAAAACGGATTAACACGAAAATTCATTTTTAGTCTCTAGGGACTTCGTCAGAGGTTAAAAGCTGGCGAACGAAAAAAAATAATTTATCATAGGGAACAGGTAAAGCTGTCACCATAACTTGGAGTGTATACCACATCCCACTACTGGCTCCTAGTTTATCAAAGTCCCTCCAATTATTGCCCTAAATTTTTGGAGCCGCGATAGCTCAGTGGTTAGTGAACGGGACTACCACGGACAAGGGGTAGGGTTCGATCCCAACCGACGGCTTCCGGGTTCACCCAGCCTTAAATGGGTACCGGATTTTTTTCTGGGAAAGTAAAGCGGCACGGGCGTAATACTGATCACATTACCCCAAAAATCATGTGCTGAAGGTCTGTAAAATATAGGGTCACTAACACCATATTTCCCAATACGCCACTTGGCGTGACGTGGGTACTTTACTTTTTACTTTTACGTTATAATATCTTAGTTATTTGCATTGCAGATTATAAAAAAAAACACACGGTTTTCTTGCTAATTAACTTTTTTCATGTTTTTTAATGTAAAAACACAGATCATTGATTTAAGGATGAACTAGTTGAACTTGTCTCATTACGTCTGTACTATTCTCTCTCTCTCTCTCTCTCTTTATATGTATATATATATATATATATATATATATATATATATATATCCCAGCAATGGCATAGTGCCGGAAAGACAATTTGTGTTCGTTTGATTGTTAAAGATAGTTCAGTCAAGAAGTTCAGGAACAACGTAATCCTAACGATACCAACTACAACACAGTCACAGAAAGTTCAGTTCGTTTGTGTCTGCTATAACAAGTATACATATGGATGTAAATCATGGACAATAGGACAACAGACAAGAAAATCACTGGAGGCTGCAGAAATGTGATTTTACAGAAGAATGTTGAGAATAACATGGACAACTAAGAAGAGTAATGAAAACGTTTTGAGAGTGGTCAAAGCAAAAGGGAGCTAATTTCTAATATTAGGAAGAAACAATCATACTTTTTTGTTGTTGACCATGTAATGAGAAAGGAAGAGCTGGAATATATTGTGATAACTGAGAAAAATGGGGGATGAAGAGATAGAGGGAAGCAAAGAGGAAAGATACCAGACAGCTTAAGAGAATGGCTTGGCAGAAGGTCAACAACACAAATGATAAATAACTGTCGAGTTCGAAAGTTGTAAAGAGACATGATCACCTACGCCAGCAGGCATGGTACTTGGTGATGATCATGCTATAATTTACAATAAAGAGAGTGAGAGAAAGAAAAAAAAAACAACTATTAGCAGAAATATTTTTGTCATGGCAACAAGAGGAGGTGTTTGATAACACGGCCTTCCTAGTGATAATACACATTTCAAAGTCCATATATGTCGTTGTACGGTTGTAGTAGGTTTCATTTCAATCGACATTGAAGCCTATCTATTAGTAGCGGCTCGAATTACTGGTGCTGTATAACGGCAGAATGGTTGTAGTGGTAGACAGTACATTGACATTTAACTCACTGAGCTGACATGTTACAGTCTCCTATTCTTATAAAGTGGGAGCCGCGATAGCTCAGTGGTTAGTGAACTTGACTACAAAGGACAAGAGGTAGGCTTCGATCCCAACCGACGGCTTCCGGGTTCACCCAGCCTTAAATGGGTACCAGATTTTTTATGGGAAAGTAAAGCAGCACAGGCGTAATACCGACCACATTACCCCAAAAATCATGTGACGAAGGTCTGTAAAATGTATGGTCACTAACACATATTCCCTATTTGCCACTTGGCGTGACGGGGGCTCTTTACTTTTTTCTACGTTTTATTCTGATAAAGTATTAGAAGAGTCTTGGGCTCCGTTGCCTCATCCGAGTATCCGCCGCTGGTATTTTGTATCTGAGGACTTTTCAGATTTGTCTAAAAGGGCAGTGAGGATACTCTGATGACTAATATTTAGATGTGGTGTGAAGTGGAGAAGGTGGTTGAGAGTGGTAGATGCATGTTTACGAGCATGTCTACGGGCGATACAAGTGATTCGTGCGACCAACGCTAGTTACATTTTGAGAACGAGTGGTGGGCGGTGCAACCTTCACGGCACAGCGACCCCATTTGATATATTACCAACACGTCTGCTCGCGAACATATTGCAGGTCTGTTCTTGCTCTATATCTGCATATGAAACAAACCGTTTTGTTTTTGATGAAAGAACTGAAGTGGCAGGCACGCAGTCAAATAGGCATAGGTTGTCTCCCTTTATTCATATCTTGAACAAAGAGGGTCTGTACGGATCCGATCTTGCACAAACTTGTCAACGTAATCTGCGACATTTACCCACTTCTGTTATGTCTAGAGAGAGGTTGACTCAATTAATAACGCGTCAGGCCTCAAGCCAGATAAACTCGGGTTCGAATCGTGGTAGAGTTAACCATTTTTTATATTTAAAAGTAAAGTAAGGGTTCCCATCACCTACTAAAAATGAAAAGAGAACTACTAAACACAATTCAAACAAGACAAATGCGATTTTTGGGCCATGTTAAAAGACACAACAGCCAACTAAAAGTAAACCTGGAGGGGAAAATACAAGGTAAAAGAGGCAGAGGCAGACCAAGACTAACATGGACGAGTAGCATCAAAAGATGGACAAACCAGCCTATGACAACCTGCAGCATTAAAGCAAGAGACAGAGCAGAATGGCGCTCCATGGTAGCCAACCTTCGATGCGGAGATGGCACTCGATGATGATGATGATGATGATGAAAGGTTCCCTTCCCATGCCTAGCTAGACGTATGGGTAATATTGTGTTAGTGACTATATCTTTCTATGTCCCCGGCACATTTTTGTGTGATGTGGTCGGTATCAGACCAGGCCGCTTTTACTTCCTAGAAAAATCTCTGTTAGGTACCTATTTTTAGAGGCTGGATGAACTCGGTCCGAAAAAAGAACAATCCGCCACTAGTAGGGATCGAAACCGGACACATCTGATCATGAAGCGTGTACACTAACCCCTCAGCCACCAAGTTCTTATTTCTTGTTATGGTAAAACTCATATGCCGAAGGTCTGTAAAATGTATGGTCACTAACACCATATTCCTATACGCCACTTGGCGTGACGGGGGTACTTTACTTTTTTGGTTTTATGGGGGGCGGGGCTGGGGGGGGGGATAAAAACTTAAAACCTAACACATCGTGACGGCTGTTTATGTCAAGCGGCCTTTGATCTCCGGTCCTCTAAATCCTACCGGCAAACCCCAGCAATGGCATAGTGCCGTAAAGATAGTTTGTGTTCATTTGATTGTTAAAGGTAACTCAGCCTAGAAGTTCAGGAACAACAGAATCCTAACGATACCAACTACAACACAGCCACAGAAAGTTCTGTTCGTGTGTGTCTGCTATAGCAAGTATACATATGGGTGTGAATCAGGGACAATACGACAACAGACAAGAAAATCACGTGAGTCTGTAGAAATGTGGTTTTACAGAAGAATGTTGAGAATACCATGGACAGCGAAGAAGAGTAATGAAAACGTTCTGGAAGAGGAAAAAGCAAAAAGAGAGCTAATTTCCAATATTAAGAAGAAACAATCGTCATCTTTTGGCCATGTAATGAGAATAGTGGGATTTCTGGAAGGAAAGGGCACCAATAATGCAATATACATCTTAAGAACATTGATAGAAAGATCTATAGAGGTAAAGAAAGATTTATATATGTGCTTTATAGACTACACAAAAGTATTTGACAAAGTAAAGCATGTGGAAATAATCAATATGCTGGAGAAATTAAACAGTGATGGCAAGGATCTGCGAATCATAAAAAAACATGTACTGGCAACAAACAGCAGCTATACGAATTAACAACCAAACAGGACAATTTCAACTTATAAAATAAGGAGCCAGACAAGGCTGTGTTCTGTCGCTGGATTTGTTTTCACTTTACAGCAAACATATTATGAGATCAATAGTAGACAAAAAAAGAAGGAATTGAAGTCAATGGTCACAACATAAATAATTTGCGATATGCGGATGACACAGTCTTAATAGCAGAGACAGAGAATGAACTACAAGAAATGATAGACATAATAGTAAAAGAAAGCATCAAGAAAGGTCTCAGTCTGAATAGTAAGAAAACAGAAGTAATGGTTATATCGAAGAAACAATCACCACCAGCACACAGCATAAAAATAAACAGGACACATTTTAAGCAAGTGTAACGCGTCAAATATTTGGGCACAATAATAACATCGGATGGATGTTGCACCACATAAATAAAAAGCAGAATAGCTCAGGCCAAAATAGCATTTCAGAAAATGAAAAATATCTTATGCAACAAATCTATGTCAACAGAAATGAGAAAGAGAGTTCATCGGTGCTATATAGAACCAATTCTGACCTATGGAAGCGAATCATGGATAGTAGACAAACAAATGAAAAGACGATTAGAGGCCACAGAGAGAGGATTTCTCAGAAGAATGTTGAAAGTTCCCTGGACAGCTAAAAAGACCATGAAGAAGTTCTCAAAGAGGCCAACACAAAAGGGAGCTCTTAAAAAACATCAGAAAGAAACAATGAACATTTTTCAGGCACATCATGAGAAGAGGAAAGTTGGAATACTTGGTTACAACTGGCAAAATAAAAGGAAAGAGAGATCGCGGACGACAAAGAGAGAAAATTCTGGATAGCTTGGTGTCATGGTATGGAAAGCAATCTACAACAGAACTGATACGATGCACTGTGGATAGAAGATTGTGGAGGGACATGATCGCCTACGCCAACCGGTATGGTACATGATGATGAATGAGAAGAGAACTGCTGGAATATTGTAACAACTGGGAAAATTGAGGGACGAAGAGATAGAGGGAAGCAAAGAGAAAAGATACTATACACCTTAAGAGAATGGCTTTGTAGAAGGTTATCAACAGAAATGATAAATAACTGTCGAGATCGAAATCTGTCGTTAGACATGATCACCTACGCCAGCAGGCCCGGTACTTGATGATGATGATGATAGCAAGTCTACATATGGATGTAAATCATGGACAATAGGAAAACAGACAAGAGAATCACTGGAGGCTGTAGGATTGTACCTAGACAGAAGAATGTTGAGGATGCCATGGACAGCTAAGAAGAGTAATGAAAACAATATCAATCAGGCTAAAACAAAAAGAGAGCCAATATCCAATATTAGGAAGAAACAATGATCAATTTTTGGCCATGTAATGAGAAGGGAACAGATGGAATATATTGTAACAACTGCGAACATTTAGGGACAAAGAGAGAGAGAGGGAAGTAAAGAAAAATAATACTAGACAGATTGAGAGAATGGCTTAGCAGAAAGTCAAGAAAAATTATAAATAACCGTTGATATCGAAAGTTGTAGATAGTCATGATCACCCACGCCAGCAGGTATGGTACTTGATGATGATGATGCTGGCAATATGTGATCTGACAGACCAGAACTTCTATGTCAACCCTGATCCAGTCTACTGAAAACGCACTGTGTCAGCTTCAGCGAATAGTAAAGCACCCCTTGTCACGCCAAGTGGCGTTTAGGGTATATGGTGTTAGTGACCATAAATTTTACAGATCCTCGGCACATGGTTTTTGGGGCTATGTGGTCGGTATTACGCCCGTGCCGCTTTACTTTCCCAGAAAAAAATCCGGTACCCATTAAAAACTGGGTGAACCGGAAGCCGTCGGTTGGGATCGACGTTATTATTAATAATGATAAATATTTAAAAAAAAAAGGAATTATTGGTATGATAACAGCTTTACGTAGATGAGGAACAAAACAACATTAGAACGACGTTTCAGCCAAATACCTCCAGCAGGAACAACAAACCACAACAAAAAATATATAATAATATACACATAAATCTAACTACATATTTTTGTGTTGTAGTTTGTTGTTCCTGCTGAAGGTCTTTTGGCCGAAACGTTGTTCTACTTTTGTTTTGTTTCTCACTTACGAAAAGCTGCTACCATATCACTTTTTTTTCCTTTTTTAAAGGTTCATTATCTGCACACCATTTCCTCCTTACCAACCAACCCCTTACTATCCACGTCCCTGAACCCTGACTCCACTACATCATTAAACTCCTTACTCCGACAAAACCCTATCCACACTAGCGAACCCCTCACTGCACACTAGCGAATCCCTTACTCAACACTTGCGAGCCCCTAACTCTACACTAGCGAACCCCTCACTCTACACTAACGAACCCCTCACTCCATATTAGCGAACCCCTCACTCCACACTAGGGATCCTCTCATTCCACACTAGCGAACCCCTCACTCCACACTAGCGAACCCCTCACTCCATAATAGCGAACCCCTCACTCAACACTACCGAATATCTCACTCCACACTACCGAATCCCTCACTCCACACTAGCGAACCCCTCACTCCATACCAACAACACCCTATCCACACAGCAAACACCTCACTCCACACTAGTAATCCCCTCACTCCACACCGACACACCCTATCACACTAGCGATCCCCTCACTCCCAGTACATACCCCTCACTCCACACCCACACCGATCACTCCACACCCACAACACCCTATCACACTCCAGCGATCCCCTCACACCGACAACACCCTATCCCCACACCGACAATCACACTAGCGAACACCCTATCGATCCCGAATCCCTCACTCCACACCGACAACACCCTATCACACTAGCGAATCCCTCACTCCACACCGACAACACCCTATCACACTAGCGAATCCCTCACTCCACACCGACAACACCCTATCACACTAGCGAATCCCTCACTCCACACCGACAACACCCTATCACACTAGCGAATCCCTCACTCCACACCGACAACACCCTATCACACTAGCGAAACCCTCCCTCACACCGACAACACCCTATCACAATAGCGAAACCCTCACTCACACCGACAAAACCCTATCACAATAGCGAAACCCTCACTCCACCCGACACCCTATCACACTAGCGAATCCCTCACTCACACACGACAACACCCTATCATACTAGCGAATCCTCACTCCACACTAACAACACCCTATCACACTAGCGAACCCCTCACTCCACACCGACAAAACCCTATCACACTAGCGAACCCCTCACTCCACACCGACAAAACCCTATCACACTAGCGAACCCCTCACTCCACACCGACAACACCCTATCCACACTAGCGAATCTCTCACTCCACACTAGCGAACCCCTCACTCCACACTAGCGAACCCCTCACTCCACACCGACAACACCCTATCCACACTAGCGAATCCCTCACTCCACACTAGCGAACCCCTCACTCCACACTAGCGAACCCTCACTCCACACTAGCGAACCCCTCACTCCACACTAGCGAACCCCTCACTCCACACCGACAACACCCTATCCACAAGGTGAAGTGAAAAAAAATGTAATGTAT
Organism: Megaustenia siamemsis; assembly: GCA_032433765.1. Taxonomy (NCBI): domain Eukaryota; kingdom Metazoa; phylum Mollusca; class Gastropoda; order Stylommatophora; family Ariophantidae; genus Megaustenia; species Megaustenia siamemsis. The sequence goes on along the minus strand of JAVIAB010000145.1, from coordinate 39,067,984 downwards.
AATTAAAGCTCTACGTAACTGATAAACGACACAGAATTGACCAACGTTTCAGCGCAATAGGTCTTCATTAGGAACACACCCATCTTTGATTTGACCCCCCTCTCTTCAACCAGTTTGAAAACCGCTGACCCCATAATTTTAGAACGTTCAAATTTTCCAAAGTCGTAAATGCTCCAATTGAAACGCGATCCCCTGGTATCTTTCCAACCGTGAAACATAATAACAGGAGCTCAGGTGAGAGAAACGATCCGTCGAATAGTAGTAGAAGACAGCACAGGTAAATCAGATCAGATACCTTGAGTGGATAAAGGAAGTCGGTCGTGCGTCGGTGGAGTAGTGTTTGTTAGTGGATACATTTGATTACAACTTTTCTGATGCTCAAGGCCGACATGGATCTACGCTTGGACCTGCATACAAGTCTTACTGTAATGTAATTCAGGTAGGGCTGGATGTACTTTGATTTGTTGTGGTAATATTTGTATGTGCTTGCTTACGTTCGCCCGATGACTAAAGTATTCTAGAGTATTCGTAGACTGTAGAATTCCTGTTCGTCATCCGCCCTTAAAAGGACGTTAAGTGGACGTGTCTGCGTTGTGTTGTGGTTTGCAGTATTACTGTTATATTTGCGTCTTTCGGCCCAACACATCCGACTTCAGCACGACATTTTTGAGTACCGGGTTGTCTCCCCTTTTCGATCCCTGCTCGCTTGGCCAGACTAGACAGGTTAGTCTGTTACTGGAGGCACCACGGAGAGGTGGAGCAGGGTCTGGATGGTTTTGGTTCACCGATCCTGGCGCAAGCCAACAGCTGTTGGTCGCTGACAACTTCCAGCTCTGGTGCTGGGAGGCGCGCCTTCGCTTCCATATTTGTATGTGATTTAAGACAAAAATAATAATAATCATCATCATCATCAAGTACCTGGCCTGCTGGCGTAAGTGATCATGTCTCTCTACAACTTTCGATCTCGACAGTTATTTATCATTTCTGTTGTTGACCTTTTGCCATGCCATTCTCTTAAGCTGTCTGGTATTTTGTCTCTTTGCTTCCCTCTATCTCTTCGTCCCTCAATTTTCCCAGTTGTTACATAATATTCCAGTTGTTCTCTTCTCATTACATGGCCAAAAATGATGATTGTTTCTTCCTAATATTGGAAATTAGCTCTCCTTTTGCTTTGGCCTCTTTCAGAACGTTTTCATTACTCTTCTTAGCTGTCCATGGTATTCTCAACATTCTTCTGTAAAACCACATTTCTTCAGACTCCACTGATTTTCTTGTCTGTTGTACCATTGTCCATGATTCACATCCATATGTTAAGATTGGCTCTACATAACATTTACGAACTCTTTTTCTTGTTTCTATTGTCAAAAATGGATTGCATAGTATCTTCCTCATTCAGCATCTCACCTCTTTTGTACATCTTCCGTCTGAGGTTAACAAAGTTCCCAAATATTTAAATTCATTTACCTGTTTTAATATTGTTCCACTTGTCTTTATTTTGAACTGAGGTGATGTCTTTTTCTTTGTTGTTATCATTACTAATAATAATAACAACAAGAGCAATAATTCTTGATTCTTGATCCTTCTAGCATGGCGTGACGTCACAAAGACATCGATCTCTATTCTGGGAGAGATGTTCGATCTTATTAAATGAGTCTATGCCTGCTAACTTTGCTTCTCTTATAAGTGTTCTGTGTCTCCCTAGGTTCTCTTTTATTTCTGTGTCAAGATGTCTCCCATATCAGAGCCTGTTTTGAGAATTGTTCGTTTGTCTCTTCTCAACATATCTCCTATATATGTCCATCTTCTGTTCCTAATTGTAGATGAGATCGTTGGTTGCATGACCATTTCTCCTATCTCTATATTAGTCTTGAATTCATCCATTGTAGATGAGATCGTTGGTTGCATGACCATTTCTCTTATCTCTATATTAGTCTTGAATTCATTCCATTGTAGATGAGATCGTTGGTTGCATGGCCATTTCTCTTAACTCTATATTAGTCTTGAATTCATTCCATTGTAGATGAGATCGTTGGTTGCATGGCCATTTCTCTAATCTCTATATTAGTCTTGAATTCATTCCATTGTAGATGAGATCGTTGTTGCATGACCATTTCTCCTATCTCTATATTAGTCTTGAATTCATTTGTAGATGAGATCGTTGATGACCATTTCTCTTATCTCTATATTAGTCTTGAATTCATTGTAGATGAGATCGTTGGTTGCATGGCCATTTCTCTAATCTCTATATTAGTCTTGAATTCATTCCATTGTAGATGATCGTTGTTGCATGGCCATTTCTCTAATCTCTATATTAGTCTTGAATTCATTCCATTGTAGATGAGATCGTTGGTTGCATGGCCATTTTTCTTATCTCTATATTAGTCTTGATTCATTCCATTGTAGATGAGATCGTTGGTTGCATGGCCATTTCTCCTATCTCTATATTAGTCTTGAATTCATTCCATTGTAGATGAGATCGTTGGTTGCATGGCCATTTCTCCTATCTCTATATTAGTCTTGAATTCATTCCATTGTAGATGAGATCGTTGGTTGCATGGCCATTTCTCCTATCTCTATATTAGTCTTGAATTCATCCATTGTAGATGAGATCGTTGGTTGCATGGCCAATTCTCCTATCTTTATATTAGTCTTGAATTTATTCCATTGTAGATGAGATCGTTGGTTGCATGGCCATTTCTCCTATCTCTATATTAGTCTTGAATTCATTCCATTGTAGATGAGATCGTTGGTTGCATGGCCATTTCTCCTATCTCTATATTAGTCTTGAATTCATTCCATTATAGATGAGATCGTTGGTTGCATGGCCATTTCTCCTATCTCTATATTAGTCTTGAATTCATTCATTGTAGATGAGATCGTTGGTTGCATGGCCATTTCTCTTATCTCTATATTAGAATTGATTCCATTGTAGATGAGATCGTTGGTTGCATGGCCATTTCTCCTATCTCTATATTAGTCTAGAATTGATTCCATTGTAGATGAGATCTTTGGTTGCATGGCCATTTCTCCTTTCTCTATATTAGTCTTGAATTCATTCCATTGTAGATGAGATCGTTGGTTGCATGGCCATTTCTCCTATCTCTATATTAGTCTTGAAGTCATTCCATTGTACACATATCTTAGGTATTTGTATTCAAAAGTGTTCAGTTTTTTTTCAGTCTCTTTTGCTGTTTTCCAGATTTTACATGCGTAGGCAATGGTTGATAATGCATAATAATAATAATTGTTATACACAAATGAATATGTAACTTGAGTTATTTGCGGGTCTAAATCATTGCACTCCGAACATGTCCATAGGTGCTCAGATTCCCTATTCAGCAAGTCTCGAAGTGTCCACCGACTGACGACTCCAGTTCTGTGTTGGTTGATAAGTCTTCTTACACGCCCACTAAGTTTCTCCTTCCTGGCTGTGACCATCTTAACTCCCATCTCTTTCATCCGTAAGAGTGACGTGCACTATTGGTTGTCGAAGTCCTGTGTTCTTCTCACTTCTCTGAGGGCATTGATGATGTCCGCCCGATCCATTGGTTGACCGTCCTCAACAATAGCGTAGCTAGCCAACCTGTCCGCTCTTTCATTTCCCGTACTCCCGCATGTCCAGGGACGTAGACAAAGGTGACCTTACGTATTTTTGACTTCTGCAATGACTCTACCTTATTGCCTACGTACAGATCCCGCCTCAACTTTTCTTATCATGCTCATCGAATCATTCAATATACAGACATGGGTGTAGTCTTGTGACTCTAGCCAGATAAATGCCTTGGTCACTGCCATCACCTCCATCGTCATGTCTGGGAACTTGGTTAACCTCAGACGGTAAATGTATAAAAGAGGTGAGATGCAGAATGGCTCAGGCAAAAGCAGCTTTCCAAAAAATGAGGAAGATACAATACAATCTATTTTTGATCATAGAAACAAGAAAAAGAGTTCTTATATGTTATGTTGAGCCAGTTTTAACATATGGATATGAATCATGGACAATAGGACAACAAACCAGAAAATCACTGGATTCTGTAGAAATGTGGTTTTACAGAATAATGTTGAGAACACCATGCATAGCTAAGATAGTAATGAAAACGTTCTGAAAGAAGCCAAAGCAAAAAGAGAGCTAATGGCCAATATTAGGAAGAAACAATCATCATTTTTTGGCCATGTAATGAGAAGAGAACAAGTGGAATATATTGTAACAACTGGAAAAAATTGAGGGACGAAGAGATAGCGGGAAGCAAAGAGAAAAATACCAGACAGCTTAAGAGACTGGCTTGGCAGAAGGTCAAGAACAGAAATGTTAAACAACTGTCGTGATCGAAAGTTGTGGAGAGACATGATCACCCACGCCAACAGGCTCGTTACTTGATGATGATAAAGTCTGTAGTGGCAAGGGACTGTATCAAGAGGTACGGGCTGGATCCTAGTTCATGCTCCCTTTTGTTCTCTGTGCTTTAAATTATTGTTTGTTTATGGAGTTTTCCCTGTTCTGCAGAAACATAACTCTATGCAATTTGTCTGTCTATACGAGTTGTCTGTCTATACGAGTTGTCTGTTTATCTATCCAGCTCAAGTAAAATGGAACGGATAATTCTTTCAAATGTGTATTTTGTTTGTCTATTGTGGTCTAGAATATGATATATCGGTTCGTATGCTTACTTTATAGTTTCTTGTCTAATATAGGGTCAGAATTTGGTTATTTGGTTATGGAAGGCCCCGATATCACTGCAAACGAATTAAAATCCATAATGTCTCAACCGCGCTTACCAGCGTAATCATCCGAATTAATTTCTCATCTCCCAAACAATGAAAGATAAATGTAGTCCCCATCGTAGCAGTCTCAGCACACGCCAAAAGACATAAGGCGAAACCGCGCAGAAAGTGAACACAGTCAACTGTTCCCTGTCATACGATATCATCATTCATCGTAAACAATTGGAATATCGAAACATGATCAAAACGGATGAGGGTTAGACTATTCACAATAACAAATGTGGCTTTCAGTTTTTATTAAAAAATTTTGATAAAGAATGTCAGATACTCAACACGAAAGCAAACCTTAGAATTGTCAACTCAAACGAACTATCAACTCTTATTGATGCGTGTAAAAGCTTGAAAACGACAAAGGAAATTGAGAAAAAAACTAAACGTATTTGAAGACAAATGCCTATGAAAGATACTTTGCATTAAATTGAAAGAATTCAAGACTAATGCTGAAATAAGAGGAACGTCCATAAAAAAAATAAATAAAAAAACAAGTAAAGTACCCCCGTCACACCAAGTGGCGTATGGGGAATATGGTGTTACCGACCATAAATTTTACAGACCTTTGGCGCATAATTGTTGGGGTAATGTGGTCGGTATTACGCTCGTGCCGTTATAATTTTCCAGAAAAAAAATCCCATTAAAGGCTGGGTGTACCGGAAGCCGCCGTTTGGGATCTAACCCTACCTCTTGTCTTTTGTAGTCCAGTTCACTAACCACTGAGCTATCGCGGCTCCCAGGGATGTCCATGCAACCATTTATCTCTTCTACTAATAAGAAAAGAAAATGGACATATGTCGGGCATGTATTTAGAAGAAATTACCCGAGAATTACTAAGCAGCTCTAAAATGGGAAACATCAGGTTAGAGGAAAAGAGGAGGACGAATAATTTCAGGGGAAGAGGTATGTTTACAACACTGGGAAAACAAAATCACAAATAAATAACAACAGACAAAAACAAATAAATAACAACAGACAAAAACAAATAAATAACAACAGACAAAAACAAATAAATAACAACAGACAAAAACAAATAAATAACAACAGACAAAAACAAATAAATAACAACAGACAAAAACAAATAAATAACAACAGACAAAAACAAATAAATAACAACAGACAAAAACAAATAAATAACAACAGACAAAAACAAATAAATAACAACAGACAAAAACAAATAAATAACACAGACAAAAACAAATAAATAACAACAGACAAAAACAAATAAATAACAACAGACACAAACAAAGAACAATAAACAGCCCGAAGCATGATTGCGTTTCTACTCCTCGACAAAACGCATTTAATATTATTTGTCTCCAGTCTAAATAACCGAATAGCAAAGCAAGCCCTCATATGGGAAACAACAGGTAAGATAAAAAGAGGAAGACCCAGGGAGACACTGAGACAAACATTGATGAGAGAGGCAAGAGCAGCAGGAATCGGCTCCCACAATGAGATAGAGCTGCTTGCACAGAACAGAGACAGATGGCGAGATTTGAAAAAAATATCTTTAAAAGAAAACTGCAAGAAGAAATATTCAGATAGGAGAAGGTGTATCTTGGTCTACGCCCTACGGGCCGACTACGGCTTGAAAGGTCAATAGATAGCTGAGTTGGCCGTGTGCTCTAGCGTTTGGTTCTCGTGACAAGGCGCTGTGCCGATGAGTACTGGTTCGATCCTGCTTCGAACCGTCTATTGTTCTTTGTTCTTTTTCTGTTGTTGATTTTTTGTGATTATCTTCCCAGTGCTGTAAACATACCTGTTCCCCTGAAATGATTCCCTGATCTATCACCTCGGAAGTTTCCCTCCATGATAATATTCATCTATTATTATTATTTGCTTGCCTCCCTTCTGTTAGCCAGCCTGCTTTGACGCAGGCTCAATACTAGATCTTCTATATCAGTAAGAGCCACCACTACAGGTAACACAACGATTCTAGCGTATGTTAGCCAGCCTGTTATGACGCAGGCTCAATACTAGATCTTCTATATCAGTAAGAGCCACCACTACAGGTAACACAACGATTCTAGCGTATGTTAGCCAGCCTGTTATGACGCAGACTCAATACTAGATCTTCTATATCAGTAAGAGCCACCACTACAGGTAACACAACGATTCTAGCGTATGTTAGCCAGCCTGTTATGACGCAGGCTCAATACTAAGTCTTCTATATCAGTAAGAGCCACCATACAGGTAACACAGCGATTCTAGCTTCGGTTAGCCAGCCTATCATGACTTGTCGACAGGTAGTGCGGGTGTCAATGGTAAAAGAGATTGGAGCCTCATCACATAATATTCCAAAGAAAGCCATAAAGAAAATTGAAGCCTTTGAAATGTGGATTTATAGAAGAATAGGTAGAATTGAATGGAAAGAAAAGCAAACAAATGATGACGTTTTAAAACAACTAAAGTAAAAAGAGAACTACAAAACACAATTAGAACAAGACAAATGAAATTTTTGGGGCATGTTAAAAGACACTACAGTCTACTAAAAGTAATCTTGAAAGGGAAAGTACATGGTGAAAGAGGCAGAGGCAGACAAGGACTAACATGGAAGAGTAACATCAAAAGATGGACAAGTCAGCCTATGACAACCTGCACCATGAAAGCAAGAGACAGAGCGGAATGGCGCTCCATAGTAGCCAATCTTTGATGCGGAGACGGCACTCAATGATGATGATGATTATGTGTGAATATTCATTTTTTTCGTAGTCTTTGGAACGTCAGATATGAAAGGAAAAAAATATCTATAAATAAAAAAAAGATTGATACGCCCCAGATATTACTTTTCTGCTCCATGGTTTTTATTTCTCGGTCGAGCGTTCGTCATAAAGTGGGACCACATCTAGGACATTCAACAAGGGGACACCCACCCAGGACATTCAGTAGGGGGACATGAAGGGGTTGTCAGAAATTTTCATCTGCTATATAGAGCACCTAAACACCACCCCCTGCTGATCTGTCTTTTAAAATACGACAAACGTCTGGGCTGAAAAAGGAAAATAAAAACACGCAAGCCAGCAGTTTTGAGTACGCCAGCTTAATTATCGCCACTCAGTGTCGTCTCCACATCGAAGGTTAGCTATCATGGAGCGGCATTCTGTATCTTTCTCATGCTTTGATGGTGCAGGTTGTCAAAGGCTGACGTGTCCAACTTTCTATATTATTCTTCCGCTTGGTCTGCCTCTGTCTCCTCTACCTTGTATTTTCTCTTCCAAGATTACTTTCAGTAGGCTGTTGTGTCTTTTAAAATGCCCCCAAAATCGCTATTGTCTTTGCTTGAATTGTGTTTAGTAGTTCTCTTTTTATTTGTACTTGTTTTAAGAGTCCATCGTATATTTTCTTTTATTTTCTTTCCATTAAATTCTTCTTATTCTTCTATAAATCCACTTTTCAAAGGTTTCACTTTTCTGTTCTGTTTTCTTGTCTAATGTCCATGTTTCTGCACCATACAGGAATGTCGATAAGATGTAACATTTTGCTATTCTTAATTTTAGCCCTGGTGTTATTTGTTTTGATGTTAGTATATTTTTCGTGTCATTAAAATTACTTTTATTGCATTTCCTATAACTTGATGAGCTGTATTATGCTTTACAGCAAGCTATAAGTGCGTTTTTCGGAACAATATATCCGACTTCAGCGTGGAGTTTTGATATTACCTTCCCTCCTTCCCTAGTCACATTGCCAGATTGAGTCGGTAAGTCCGTTACTCTGGGCACCGCGTAAAAATGGAGTAGGACTTAGACAATTCCCAGTTCTAAAACCCACAGGAACAGTGAGCTAGATGACTTGAGAACAACCCTAGATCAGCTGTGCAATAACTTGCAGAGAGTGGTCATCCAGTGGATACCATCACTCTGTAATATACACGGAAA